>JAIUZE010069946.1:0-110297 GCA_022085475.1 Heliosperma pusillum | reverse complement strand
AGTGGAAAAGGATGACATGGGCGTGTGACTCATGCCAAATTCGGGTTTCGGGTTTGTTTCGGGATTTTAGATGACTCGGGAATAGTTAAATGACGTTCGGTTTAAAACCGTAAAACCTTATTATAAATTCCGAATAAATTCAAAATACTTTTATTAAATTATCATAAATTCTAATAAATCTAAATAAAAATAAATTAAAAATATTATTTTTTAAAATAAAATTTCGGTCTTCAAAATTACAAGGCGAGTCGGAAAAGTCACCAAAGTCAAAGTCGACTTAAATCAAGAAAAGCAAAATGACTTAAAAGTTTAAGAAAAGTTTATGACGACTTAAAAGTCAAGAAAAGTCAATGACGACTTTAAAAAGTCAAGAAAAAGTCAAAGACGACTTAAAAGTCAAGAAAAGTCAAAGATGACTAAAAACGGGATTTTCATGAAATCTCTCAGAAATTCCAAATACGAACTCAGAATTTCAAAATACGACTCGAAACAGTAAATTCTATTTTAAAAACTTAAGTCTGCTGAAAAGTGTTAGTAAATATTTTTACTAGAAAAATTGGGTACTTTTCGGGTTGTTACACTTATGGATAGGTTGTGATACTAAGTTACATTAATTAGTTAAAGAATATTAGGTAAAAGGACAACAAAGAGAATCCATACAGAAAGTGTAAATCACTGATACTAGAACGAAAACTTGATTAAAACACAATTTGATGAAATCGTGCTAAATATAGAGAATATATGAAGAGAGATATCATAATAGAGAATAAACATTACACGAGGTAATAAAAATACATCAATTAAAGGAATCTAAGATGCATAATAATGCAAAAAAAAAGAGAAAAAACGGAAAGTATAATAGTGAGGATCAAATCATATATGCAAAAGATGATAAAATACATCAACTAAAACGAGATACTATATAGATCCATTAAAACGAACATTGATGATAAAAATACATCAAGTAGAACAAAAAATCATTGACAACAAAACGTCAATTAAAACTAAAATAATTGATAGCAATTTCAGATTTTAGAACGAAAAAAAGAAAAAGAAAAATACATCAATTAGAACGAAAATAAAAAATAATGATGATACCTGACATTACTAGTGCTAGAATAGATGATTAAAATCTAATTATATACCTTGATTGATAAGAAATAAATTGTTGGTGAAAAATTAGGTTAGGAATGAAGAACACATCTGAAGAAGGAGTTGAGGGCGGAAGAGAGAGAGAGTAGAGAGAGAGTAGAGAGAATTAGAAATAAAGAATGACTGACTATGAAGGTATATATAATAAGCTTATAAATGACGAAAATACCCTTAGTATTCCGCGCTTGATCTCAGCCATTGATCTATTTGATCCGACAGTTGTTATTAGGACTCACTAACTCAAATAATTGGGGTGGACTCACATGATCCTAATTCTATATATATATATATATATATATATATATATATATATATATATATATAATTAATAAAGGTGTAAAACGTTGTTTATTTACGGAAAGAACAAAATAACTTAATGTAAGTATACTAACCATTATCAATCACGTCAACGAAAGCATTTTCGCGAGTACGGGAGCTTTTTCCACATGAATTGGATGAGAGTGTTGCACGACCACTAAGTGTTTCGTCATTTGTATGTAGAGAAGGAGTAACTTCATTGTAAGACTCCCCGAATTGTGCACACAAATCTCTTACCAATCGCACAAATCACGTCAGATGGATTACATCTACCTCCTAAATCATGTTAATTTACACGCACACACACGCACACACACGCACGCGCACACACACACACACACACACACCCACACACATGTGAGTGTGTGTAATGGTGGAGAAAAGTGGGGTCGTACCAGTAGTCGATTGAGGAACAACATTAGAAGCCTCATTGGAACGTTTTTTAGTAGATGACATTTTTCGTTTCTCTCTCGCCGCTTTTCCCCGCGATTGGTTAGGAGTACAATAAGGAGAATATGGAGGCGATGATGTGAGGACGTTAGTTATATTACTTGATGATAATGTCATGGAGTTTTGCTCATCGACGCTTCTGCTATTTACATGACTTGAAAGTCGGGAACCTGAAAAATAGAAATAATTTCGAATAAGATGTTGGAAAATAATTTAAGCACAAGTGTGAGGTGTTGACATATTTTTATGTAACTTTCTAACACACAACATAAACTAATAGAAGCATGAGAAAGAAAAATACGTAATGTCTGAGAGTGGAGAATGATGTGGGAAATATCGGTATATTTCAACATGAAATTTAAGGATTATAACGAAATTATAATATATGAAATACGAGTCATAAACGAAAAGTATAAAGATTAGAATCAACCTTTGGTCCTAGCAATATGGCCTAAGAACAACTATCGAGATCGATATTCTCCTAATCGTTGCACCCAAGATGTTCTGAGAAAGGCATTTTCTTGTGCTTTGAATGAACACCAAAATTACTGCTAATTTTTGTGAAAGTAATTGTCATGATGAGAAAGTAGAGAAGAAGAGTTTATATAAAACTCTCCTCCTCTCCTATTTGGACCGTCCAACTAGTAGTAGAGTAGAGGGAGGAGTCTTCCCTCTTTTTCTTCTATTTGTTTTACGTAGTGGAGTCAAGATAGGAGTCTTTCCTCTTTTTTTTTTTTATTTAATGTATAATATGTGTATGTATTATTATTGTCATTTGTCACATATTAATAAGTCCATAAAACATTTTGTAGTCGATTTATTAATACCGGTCTGACATCATTTATTATGACAATATCGTATAATATATACGTCAATTATAAATATCGTATATTTATTATTTGCTAATTAAATATAACAATTTATATTTAATTATGAATTAACATTTAATTCGTTTAAGCTTACATTATTTAATCGTATTATATAATTACATTATATACATTAATTAGATATAACAGTTTATATTCAATTACGAATTAACATTTAATTCGTCTCAGCTAGTATTATTTAATCGTATTAAATAATCGTATCATCATTGCATTGACTAACCTTTTAGTCATATAAGGCATCAATATGATTATATTATTCATATAATCATATCTCTCAAACACATCCTTTAGGTGTGACTTTTAGGGACCAGTTGATCACCACCATTAAAATGACAATAACGTCAAACTTCTAGCAAGCCAACCGTTATCGATAAACGTTAATCAACTGATAAGAATACTAAGTATACCATGTGAACCTGTAAGAGATTTATACATGTTATCACACTAACTGTGGAGGACACTAGCTCCAACAAATGAGAATTCAACATTGGATATATTCATGCCTTTCTCCATTCATTTGTCTTCTTTGTTGCCTTGATTCAATTATACATAAAAATATGGTAAGAATTGATTTAATGTAAATCTTTCAAATTAATATTTAAATAATTATTTACCGCATACTTGACATTATAAATCAATTGTGATAAGACTTGTTTTACGTTATTCCTAGAAAATATATAAAAATAATCTCATATTCGTCCTTACCAAAATTCATTATTTATATTTACATGTTATTGTTCTTTTTTGCAAATTTACAATAGATATTGTGTGAGACGCTCACATCTTGTTAAAAAAAACTTATTTATTAATATTAAATACATAATAGTTTAGAAAAAAGGATCGTCTCATAGTATAACTCCGTCTTAATTTAAAACGATCCTATAAAAAATGTGCCCCTATAAATACATATGGGCCAACTATACATATCCAATGTGCAAATCCACTGATTTACAACTCCATATTTACATATCCTAAAGCCAAACCAAACAATACCCAAACCCCTCTTAGCCCATTTCTGAGACAACATCTATTACTCCTCCGGCCCATTTTCAACCTCAATTGCAAACGCCTATAAAAATAGAGTAAAACTCTAATACAACTCATTTTCATACCTCCCTCTCCCTCTCTCCACACCTCCCGCTCTCTCTCTCTAAAGTTGCCGCCTCCTCTTCTAAAACCTAAACCCGCCGCCTCCTCTTCTCAAACCTAAACCCGCCACCTCCTCTTCTCTAACCTAAATCCGTCGCCTCCTTATCCTCTAACCTAAATCTGCCGCCCTCATTTCATCCTCTCACACTCTCATTCTCGCAACCTCACATCGTATAATCATCAAAAACATACATATCCATATATCATATTTTCATTAATTTGAGGCGAAATTACTACTTGGTCGTCGAGGAAATGTAGATCCGGTCTGCCATTGGTATATGAAGTTGTGAATGAAGATCTTTAAGGCTATGTAGGTAATAAAATGTCATATTTTTTCGTTTTTAATTACATGCATGTAGTTGAAATTAGTCCCATTAATTTAGGGTAACGACTTCTGCAATTTTCCGACATTAATTTGTTGTTTCGGACATTAAACCAACAAAATTGGGAACTAACACAAATTTATTTATTTAAAATAAACCCAATGTTTTTGTTTATTTAACCCATAAAACAGAACATTCATATAGTTTATAACAATTAGATTTATATGTTTCGTATTTCATTAAGTAAGATATGGTGATAACACTTTCATCCTTAAAAATATGATTTATTTAAGTTTTATTACTATTTGATTCGGATTTTATTTCATAAAATAATATAGAAATTGAGATTTTAAAACAAAGGTATACTGTATATTAAAGGGATAATTCCCATGGTACCCCTGAGGTTTGGACTTTTTCACGTGGTACCCAGTTTTTTAAGAATCTGCCCATGGTACCCCTCAACTTTCATTTTAGTGCACGATCTACCCTTACTTACCTTTCTGTTATCACGATGTTAACCCATTTTTCTATTTCCCTTACTTTCCCCCCATTTCCCTCTCACTTCCCTCATAAAACTAATAAACAAAACACTCCCTCTCATTTTCCCATAACAACTAACGACCCAAATACTCTCCCTCCAAAATCAATCACATCAATCCACCACAACCACAAATCATCTGCACATCATCTAATATTATCATCCCTATTGATCGATAATTAAGGGTTTTCATCAGTTTATCCAAGTTATAGTGTTCTGGATATTTTTCATCTAGGTAATTATTTAATTTTGTTGTTTTATGTTTATAATTAGGTTTGTGTATTAGTCTGATTTTACATGTATGTAGTTGTGTCTTCTTACTTGCATGTATGTAGTTGTGTCTTTTTGCTTTATAATTTTAGTATTTGTTGTGTTTGATTGTGTCTTTTATCTAATAATTATTTAGGATTTCTGTTGTTTTTGTGAATAGTTGTTCATGAGTAAAATCTAGAGTTTATGTTTTTCCAAAAAGAATTAGGGTTTATGTGATTTATGTTGGGTTTGACTGGGTATAATTATGAAGAAATTATTAGGGTTTTTGTTGTTTGTTGGGTTTGATTTATGTTGTGTTTGAAATTGGTAGGATGGAAGCTGCGTTTTGGTTGCAGTGTCACCATAAGGAAAAAGCCTTTGATTATGCTATTTATGATGTGGATTTTGTACAACTCCTTGATGTTATCGCTGATCTTGAGGTCTTTGAAACAACAAGTATTACTACCTACGGTGTATGATATGTATTATAGAGGGAGAAATGATAGTAAGAAATATATCAGGAATGATGGTGATTTACTGAAAATGTTTTGGGATTATGAAAGTAGTGATACAATTATGGTGTGGATTGAGGAGACAAATAACCCAATTAAAGAGTTTGGGTTAGTGGCAGAATTAAAAAAACAAAGATAGAAGAAAGAACAGAGGAAGAAGGAGAAGGAGGAGATGGTGAAAAACAGAGTGGAGGTTGAAATGGATGATGAAATACTAGACGTTGAACCTTTGGCTATTGAAGTACCTGTTATGGATGTTGAAAGTAATGAGACTATTTTTGTTAGAGTTTATGAATCTTAAGAGTTATCACATGAATCCAGCAAGTACTCAACAAGTCATAAGATACCTCAAGCTCAAACAAACCCTATTCCAACTCCAACTCAAACAGGCCAAGAGGAAATGAATCAAGAAATACCTGAATCTCAATCAAACCCTATAGCAACTCAGTTTACAAAAATTCAACCAGTGAAAAAAATACCTGAAACACAAACAAACCCTATTCCTAATCAATTTACAAAAAATTCAACAAGTGAACAAATACCTGAAACACAAACAAGCCCTATTCCTACTCAATTTACAGAAAATTCAACTAGTGAAGAAATACCTAAAACACAAACAAACCCCAATCCAAGTCAAGTCACACAAAATTGCCCAACTGCAAACAGATTTACCACACAAGAAGAGAGTACCCCTGAATGTACCCCCAACATGTCTCAACTATTTAAAAAAAAGCCTTAGACAAAGCAAAAAATTCCAAAATCAACTGCTAAAAGAAAAGGCATTTATACTTCACATTCTAGGGGGACAACATCTCAACCTGATGTTGATTATAATGAGACAAGGACAGGGAGGGTTCAGAGAAGAGGTGCGCCCATAAGTGTGTCTTTGGATGAGGATGAAGGTCAAGAAAGTGACGAGGAGGATGAAGAATACACTGACACTGATGAAGAGAGTGAAGATAGCAGTGGGGGTAGTGGAGGTAGTGAGGATGAGGACTCATCTGAGTCTATAGAGCAGGATCCTAATAAAATGCATCCATTTGACAAAGTAAGAGTTGAAGAAGCAGAGGAAGAAGGGGATCATTATTTGGAGAAGTCTTTTAAGAATGGTACTATGTATCTACCTCAAAGGTGGGGTGAGATTTCATTGAGTCCTTGGTTACCTTTTCCTTCCAAGGCAGCATTTATGTCAGTGTTGTCTGACTACTGCATTCAAGAAGGGTTTAATGTTATAGTCATTAAATCTGTTAAGTTGAGGTACACAGCTGAATGTAGTGGAGAGCATTGTACTTGGAAGATTCATGTTTCTACAATCCCTGATAAGTTGACTTGGGCTATAAAGACAATTAATGGCTATCATAAGCATTGTCATTTCCTGAAGAGGAATCCAATGGCAACAACAGATTAGATGACTTCTAAATTAGAACTTGAGTTGACTGCAAATCCTCACATGCTAGTGAAAAGCATGGTTGACTTGTTAATGGGTAAGTTTGGGATAAGTGTGGTTGTTAGGACAATGTACAAGGTGAGAAGTCTAGTTGTTGATAAAATGTTTGGGGGACATGAGGACAATTATTCTTTTCTAGCAGCTTATGCTGAGATGATTAAGGCAACTAACCCTGGTTCTTGGGCCCTTATAACATGGCATTCTCCTAATTCTGACAATTTGACCTACTTTAAAGGGATGTTTGTGAGTTTTACAGCTTGGACAAGGGGATTTTTGAGGGGTTGTAGATAGGGGTGTTCATTATTAACCGAACCGAAAAAACCGAAAACCGCTCTTTTTTTAGGTTCGGTTCACTGAACCGAAAGACGAATTCGGTTCGGTGAACCGAACCGCTTCAATCCCACTAAAACCGGTTCGGTTCGGTTCGACTTTTGGTAACCGCGGTTAACCGAAACCGAACCTAATTACTAATATAAGTTGAAAGATGGACTGGATTGCTTGCTAGGCCCAAAAGTAAGACATAAAACCTAATTCATATTTCTCATCTCTCATTCTCTAAACTCACAGAGCCTCTCATTCCCTCATTCTTTATTATCTTCTCATCTTAAACTAATCAACTCCCAATGAAAACCTAATCTCATCGCATCCTTTCACCTAGCTACTCCATCGGCGTCGTTCATTTCTTCACCACCGCCGCCGTCGTTCATTTTTTCACCGCCGTTGTCGCGCCCTTCTGTTGCTGTCGCCATCGCCGTCGTTGTGCCATTCTGTTGCCGTCGCCGTCGTCGTGCCCTTATGATGCCGTCGCCGTCGCACCTTCTGTTGTCGTTGTTGTTCACTTTATAAAGTATTGTTCATTGATTATAGTGGTACTACTGTTTTAGTATTAGTTTGTATGATTTGATTTTGTTTTTTTTTTCTTGTAATATGAGTTTGATTCTTAATGTTCTTTGATTTGTTTTGGAATTCGTTTTTATTCCTCTGGTATTTTATTTTTATTTGATTTTTTCTTGATTATGGTTTTATTTTTATGTGAAATTGTTTGGGCAAATTAAATGTAAAGGGTTCTTGTTTTCAAAATAAATTTTCATAAATATAAACATGAATCGGTTTCGGTTAAACCGGTGAACCGAACCGGTTAAACCGGTGAACCGAACCGTATGTAACCGATTTGAAACGGTTCGGTTTCGGTTCACATAATTAACGAATCGGTTGACCGGTTAACCGGTTTATTTACCGGTTCGGTTCACCGAACCGTGAATGAACACCCCTAGTTGTAGATCAATAATAGGAGTAGATGGGTGTCATCTAAAGGGTAGGTTTAAGGTTATTGTCTGCCTTGTCATTAGATGGCAACAATAACTTTTATTTCATAGGTTATGCCATTGTTGGTAAGGAATCAACTGAAACATGGAGTTACTTTTTCAGAAATTTGAGAATTGCATTTGAAAAAGAGGGATGTACTAAGTGGGATTGGACATTCATTAGTGACAAAATGAAAGGGGTTGAGAAGGCTTTACAAAAGGAGTTCCCAACTGCAACAAGAAGAATTTGTGCTCAACATTTGTACACAAATTTCAAGGAGAAATGGGGGGGGGGGGGGTTGCCTATCATGACCTATTTTGGATGGCTGCCAATGCAACATCAACATTTATCTTCAATAAAGCAATGGCTGGTATAGGCAGACTTTGTAAAGGAGTTGTTGAGTACATGTCTAAGGTTCCACAGCAGTGGTCCAAACATCAGTTTGATGCATTGGTAGCTTGTGATCATAATACCTCCAACTTTCTGGAGTCTTTCAATGCACTAATGAATGAACTGAGGGAGAAACCAGTTCTGTCCCTAATAGAAGGCATCAGACGATATCATATGGACAAGATAGGTGAAAGAATTGATAAGGCTCAGAATATGGAACCCTATGATCCAACCCCTTATGCAAAATCTTTGATTGATTCTAACTGCTCAGATTCAAGGCATTGTAGGGTTATAAAAGCATGAGGTGGGGAATATGAGGTGGTGGAAGGTACCATTACTGCATTTCCAGTGAACTTGTCTACTGGAACATGTTTGTGTGGGGAATGGCAGGTGACTGGAATACCATGTAGGCATGCATGTAGGGCCATTTATCACAACAAAGAAGAACCAATGCAATATTTGAATGCCTACTTCTCTGGTTTGTGCTATAAGTTAACTTATAGCAGAATCAGGCACCTTATGCCTGATAAGGAGCAGTGGCCACAATTTCAGTTCCCTAAGGTCCTGCCACCAGTTCAAGAGAGATCAGCATGAAGGCCGCCGGCAAGACAGAGGAAGAGGAAGCATGATGAACCTAAGAGAAAGAAGGGCAGGAGGTCCACCACAATCAAATGTTCTATTTGCAAGTCATTAGGCCACAATGCAAGGTCATGCCAAGGTGGCCCAACAGCAAAGAAAAGAAAAGAATCAACTGCTTCAACCTCAACAATTCAACCACCCATTTGAATGTGAAGTAAATGTGGTAACATTTTATTTATTGTCAAACTAATTATGAAAGCTTAGGGTACAACTTTTTGTAGGAGTTGTAATTGACATTATAACATTTCTATGTTTGTAATGTCAACTCCAACTTCTAAGTAGAATATTTTGGGTTGTTAAATGGTGAAATGGTAACCAGTTTAAGGCAAACTTGTTATGTTAGTTTAATCATCCAGTTGGTAAATTTTTTGGGCAGATAGTACAGTTTTTTGTGACTTACAGTTTGTAATGTCAAGGTGTCAAGCCCAACTTTGATGAAAATGTTAATTATAGTGCTTATACTTAGTATATTGCTAATCTTGGATGACAATGTTAATTATAATGCTTACTTCATTATAATATAGACTAGAAAAATATACATTATTATGAATGTTTTCAAACTAAATTGAAACATTTCAGACAAATCTAGAACATCTCTTTTTAAGTCACAAATTATAGTTGTTTGTTCCTTCAACTTCTTCTTCAACTCTTGAATGACAATATGTAGTTGTTGAGTTTCATCTTCATCATAATCAGCGATGTCTTCATTTTTCTGTTTACACCATTGAAAATATTCACATTCGTCACATTTGTAGTATAATCTTGAAGGGTTTGCTGCCATTGGTCCAGATGACCTTATGTTGAATCTTCTTTTGCATTTAGGGCAATTTTTGTTATCTAATTGCACCCCTTTTGAATTTGATCTAGAATTAGATGATGCCATGCCAAGTATTTTAGAATGAATGTGTATTTTGAGTATAAAATGTGTGTTTTTAAGATGAATGGTTTGTGCTCTCAATTGAATGGAAGCAAAATATCTTATATAGGGAGCCAAATAGCAGAATTTCAGTCCCAACGGCTAGTTTTATGGCCGTTACAGGTATTTTTGGTGGCAGGAGTAGATTGTGCACAACTTTCAAACCTTAAGGGTATTTGGTGCAAAATAGTTATTGGTTTTTTAATTGAAAAAGTAGTTAATTATAACTACTTTTCCCCCCAAAATTTGAAATTCAACAAACTCACTCTGTCGTTAACAAATTTGACAGAGTTAAGGGTTAATGGTAGATCGTGCACTAAAATGAAAGTTGAGGGGTACCATGGGCAGATTCTTAAAAAACTGGGTACCACGTGAAAAAGTCCAAACCTCAGGGGTACCATGGGAATTATCCCTATTAATAATGGGAGTAATGAATTGTGTAATAATTTATTTTATCGTAATTTTAAGATATGTAATAAGAAAATATATTGATGATAAATTTATGAGTTATACAACTTTAAAGTATATTTAGTTAAAATAAATTTTAATGATAAATATAGGTAGCCCGGGCGAAGCCAGACACCAATACTAGTGTATATGTAAAGTTGTAAACTATTCGGATTTAAGTTGTAAACTATCATTTTCATCATTAAATTAATAAGTTAATTGTAATAAATAAATCATATCATAATCATAAAAACCCATATCTATAAACACGGTAACACAATGCGCATAAATGTAATTATATTGATTTTATTATGTGTTTAATTTTTAATAAACCGACCCATATGGACCATACCTAAACCGACCCATATGGACTGTTCCTGACCCGACCCATATGAACCGGACATGACCCGGCCCATATGGTTTTGACCCGACCCGACCCATATGGTTCTGACCCGACCCGACCCATTTGGACCTGACCTGACCCGACCCATATGGACCTGACCTGACTCGACCCATATCCGGACCCGACCCATATTATTCGGACCAGACCCATTATGACTACACTTTCCTGAATACAATTGACCACTCATAAATCATGTAATTATTTGGTGTTGTGCTTACAACGTTTGTGTAGCTGTGCTGTTTTTTGTCATACCAGAATTGACCACCCTTAAAGTTTTCATAAGTTTTCATAACATATCATATCATTTTATCTACTTGTTTATTTCTTTGCTCTAATTTCAATCACATCCATATGTAGGCAATGGAAGCGGTACTATACTCAAAGTTAAGTAATTTGTTAGATTTGTTATCTTGTTTACATGTTTTGTTTTTCAAGATTTCTTTAGTTTACTATCTTAATCAATTTTTTCATATTCACAGGATAATTTGACAACAATAGAATCCAAATATTAGATAAGTAAAGCACGTACCGTTTTCTTGTTGGTCGCCATGCTGCTTTCTCTTTTTTTGCCTTGATTTTGAAGTTGAAGGTGTCTGTTTATCCATTACAAATAAATAACCTTAAATTAACCTTAAAATTAGTGCAACTTAGATTTAAAAAGACATAATTTGAACGTTTGTTTATGATTGAGAAATTGTATATTTTAGTTGAAGTTAGATATTGAGGTTATTAAATTGTGTATGGTACTTGCTGCTCTGTTATTAATTATGAGCCACCACTATCTTTAACTGCTTACTTGCTCCACTACCTTTAATTGGTTACATGCAAATAAACATCAACTGCTTACTTAAACGCTTTCTCAAGTTGAACCTTGAATTGGTTATTCACTTATTTATTTCTATCAAATAACTAACAACATAAAGTCCCTGTTGAGCTAATAATTATGGTCATACCTCAAATTGATATATTGGTCAATCATATCATTTATCTTATACTTGCAAATCGTATTTAATTTCGATGAACAAAAAGAGGCTATTGCGTACTTTCATTCTTCTTTAGTGCGTCATCGTTCAAGTAATAACAACAAAGCAAAATGCCTGTTTAATTCAAGTTTCATAATTTTGCATTAGATAAAATTTGAGGATTTCATGCATTTGCTTGGATCACAGGGTTTTTTTATGATTAATTTCGTTAGATAATATAGAAATACAGTGATTGCATTGTTTTAGAAACGAACATTTTTTTTATGTATCCCATGTTATTCAAATCACAGCATCATTTTCATAACTTAATCATTGATTGCTTAAAATAATTTATTTGTTATGTAATGATTTATGTGTTTTCTTGATATTGCTTTTCCATAAGTTGTTTTGTTGAGATTGCTTTTCCATAAATTTACACATAAGTAGCAACCAAACTGATATTATTATTGTCGTTTCTGAGATCCTTCATTTACATTTTGTTCACGATTGATGTATCTAAAATAATTCACTAAATACAAATGCAACTGTTTATCTACTTAAAAACCATACTGTCTTCACTCTTGTATTGCTTCTGCCACACTTATAGTCCTTGAAATTGATTTTGCTTGAGAATGACCTGCATTTCAGTTCCATAAAATGGATTGATACATTGAAGGTAAAGATTCGCATACTAAATATCAGTTCAATTGCAAACAAAACAAAAGTTATAGTCTTCGACTGGATCAAAAATAAAAACAAAACATAGTCTAAAACCAATTGTTAGAAATTGTTAAAGAACATGTAAAAAGAATTTTTCTTGTTGTTAGAGATTTTCAAGGAAGTACTAATAAATTGTTAGAAATTTTCTTTTTAAATGTTCATTTTCTGCTTCCCAATCCCGACCAATTCCTTCTTTGTTGCACATGATTTGTCATAAATTTCAGATATTTCATGCTTGTGTGGAGTAGCCTCTTCTGAATTTGGTGATGCACCTTCCTCCATAATCTCTCTCATTTTGTCCTGCATTTAACGACTTTGAAATTGAAAAATAACTAGTTTTAGGCCTGTGCAAAAATATGCACGGGTTTATTATTCTACTACGTAAAATACAATATATGTTAAGTAATACGAATATAATTATGGCGTATGTAATAGAATCATCACCATAATAATAATAAATAAATAAATAATAGTGATAACAACATTGCTATAAATTAAAATCGTGCAAAGAGAATTGCACTTGCTTAAATGTTCAACAACTTGAATAAAATAAAAGTATAACATACTAATAAATGTACAAATTTTAATAGTTTAGATAAATTCGTAACTTAAACTTAAGTATATACGGAGTATTAGATAATTCAATCACTCAGGAAACAAATATCACAATTAATTTAAAACTAAATTTATATAAAATGAATTACAACAAACAATCTATAAAAAAATTGTTTTAATGCGAAAATATTTGATAAAATCCTAAAAGTGATTTTAATATTACCATTAAACTTATATAAAGAGTAAAGATAAATTTTCTAAACTTAATATGGACGGACATATGATATACTTGTTATTTAAAGGGGTATGCAATATGTGTTTAACATATAGTAAGAACATTGAAATTATAGTACTATATGTCGTGAAATTTTGTTAAACCTCTACATGTTATATATAAACTTATACATATACATATTGGTCTATATAAAAATAGTGCTAACCAAGATTGATATATAGTAGATGAAATATTAAGTAAATACTTGAAACATATAAATAACGACACCATTATTTAAGAATGAAATATATAATTTATGACACTATTATTTAAGGGATACTTGAAATTAATAATAGTACTGGACATATGGATTTTTTTATTTAGGATAAAAAAATAATTGCAAACCCTATTACTCTTAAACTTATCTTATACCCTCATTCTCACATGGAGCTCCTCTCTCTGATCCCTTCAAGCTCCGGTTGAAAAGTCTCTCGCATTAAATCTGCCCTCAAAATTTAACTCACACCTCATATAACGACATTTTTATACTCAATTATCAAAATTAATTCTGTATGATACAAAAATATTTGGCTTTATATATTTTCGACTATTGATTTCTTAACCCTTTATTTCTTTTTTTTTGTTGCATGCAGTATTATTTTTCTTTTCAATATTTCACTATTTTTTTCACTATTCTTTATCTTCAATTATTATGATGTCTTTTAGACTTTTTTATTTTAAAAAATTATTTAAATATTGTTGTTTTTAATTAATTATTTTTTGAAGTATTTTTCCATATCCTCATATCATGCAAACTTAAAGGATTTTACTTAAATATTAAAGAGATTAATCTGAAGAATTTCATGTAAGTATGATACAAAACTTATATTTGGTTTTTTTATATTTCCTTACATTTATTTTAAAGTTCTTATATTTTTGATGTGGGAAAAAAAATATCTTGTTATATTACTTTAATCACGGTAAAAATTTAAATCTACGTGTATTATACTGGTTATGTTATACGAAGTATTTGTTTCTTTTATATTTAATTGCATTTATTTTAAAGTTCATAGTTTATTTTTTTGAAAAAAATCTCTTATTAATTTATTTTTACGAAAATTTTTAGATCTACATGTACTATATTAGTTATGTTTACGAAAATTTTAAAAATATCATCAGGATTTTTTTGTTAAAATGTTTAGATCTAATATACTTCTTGTTTGTGATGTTGTAGTATAATAGTCATGCTGATATTCATAAAAGTTTTAACATAAGAATATGAACATGATAGACATTCTGAGGAAAGCAAATGAAACCTCTTTAAAATGATATGAATATATGAATATGATAGAAATTCTGAGGAAGGCAAATGAAACCTCTTTAAAATGAATTATCATGAATTAGTGAAATGCAAAGCAAGAGAGAGTAAATGAAATGCAAAGGGAGAAAATAATTAAATGCATAGATGAACGTGGGACTCTACTCAAAATAAAAAAAATTGGCTTTTTCAACCCTAAAAATTAGGAGCCAATATGAAGGCTTAAAAAGACTCCCCTTTTATATATAGGAGATTTTAATAATAATAGCCAAATAGTTCAAGAATTTATTGAAACAATAATCACTACCATAATTGAGTCTGTTTTGGTGGTTGTTTCGCTTGATATTAAGAGTTGCACTGATTTTTCCTGTTGTTGATCAATGTGTTTTAAAGATATAATAAAGTTGTTAAGCTGAGAAATATGAATTTGCAGTAAAAAAAAAAGTTGAGTCAAGTTAGCCTTATTGTACCTTTGTGCAATCATCATGCATTACTTCCCATTTTGATATTATTCTTGCATCACTTGAAAGATTTATTACACCATAGGTTGATGATTTCTGCTCTATGTTGTACCACTTTGTGACTCTAATCTTGACAATGAACTCTTTCTCGAGAAATGTACGAACATATGGTGGTGGGGTGCAATTATACATCTGAAAACATATAATAAAAGTGAATAAAACTAAAAGAAAAAGGTAAGTGAATGATTTGGAAACAATATCAGTTATATAATTACCTCATCTTCATCAAGTATTTCTTGGGCTGTTTTTACAAGTAACTCATGCATAGGGTCATCCCAAATGATAAATTCAGATAAGTTGACTCCTTTGTATGTAACGTAAAATTTCACTTGGAATCTGTAAAAAAAACACGACTTTGTAGTTTACCGCTTAATAAGAGAGTGGTTGTGTAATAGTTATGTGATTCTTGTACCTTGGGATTGAGGACTTCATACCAATGCCTTTGAATTCGCAAGGTTGTCCATTTGCTTTGTCTTTGTCGCAATACCATAAACCATCATCATTTTGTTTGACCTTTGATCTACAATATTTGCATGAGTTGTAAAACCAAGCATATGATGTATCAAGTTCCTCAAAGTAGGCCTTGACAACATAAGATCCTGGTTTTGTTAGCTTTTCAATTTCCTCCAATGACTTGATGTTTGCACTTGCCAAAATTTGTGGATGGAATGAGTTGTCGTCATGGCCAGGATTACTTGTAAAACACTAACAATAAATGAAATTAAAAATGGATCTTAAATTTGAATTTTGTAATTTTAACATTTAACTAATTAAATAGAAAATAAAAGTTATATTACTTGTTATTGAATTCATGGACTCGGCTGATATCCGGGTTGACCAAAATCTTTTGTAGCCCCCCATGTTGTTGTTAAGTTAATCTCACCTAAAAAATATTTAAAAATTAAATTTTTGTTAGTTGTGTATCATTTGCTTTGATGTATATATATTTGATGTCATTTCATATGGTTGTATATGTTACCTTCATAAGCTGAAACCTTCACATGCATGAGTAGCAAAATAGGTTTCCTTTGATTCTGGAATTCTGTTTCAATTGCTGATATTTTATCCACATAATCTCCAAAAATAGTGCAACATATGGTTTGGTTCCTTCATAGAAAACATGATTTTTTTTTTCAGAATCCTTATATAAATAATGTATTTGCATATAAATTAATTTATTGCTAATATTTTTTATGTAACTTACTCAGTGTTTTCTAGCACAATTTTCCTCCTTTTCGTATCACCCCTTACTTTGATTGGATACAAATGTGCAAGTTTTCCCACAACATCTAGACATAATATATGAGAGATTATCCGGATATTTAATGTTAACTTTAGCCATAAATAAATTGTTAGACACTCACCAATATTATAACACCCCCAATATCCTCTTAGTTTAAAAATTCCAATTTCATATAAAATAGGATAATGGGTGTGCCACAATGTAATCAAATGTGGTAATAGAACCATGATTTAAAGCAAAAAGGATAAAAGTCCATATGAATAAAAACCAAGGTGATAAAATCCGATTACAACATTCCAAAATTAGCGGAAGCAAATCAAAGTTATAAGTCTCAAAAACCATCAAATGTTTTTAAAGTTCAAACTTCAAATATTCCATGATAGCGCGCTCTCCCCAAGAGTTCTCGACTCTACTTTCCACAAGTACCTGTTACGATCTGCTCACACTGTTTGTGGTCATCGCAGGTCCAATAAAGGACAAAACAAAAGAAAGGTCAACAATAATGTTGAGTAAGGTAAACAATCCGAAAAGAAGAATTGGTAAATTGTAGAATAGTAACTTGAATTACATTTTCAAAACAATATATGAGATATAAGAATTTTCAATAACAACATGTGGTATTTCATATAGTCAAGAAGAAATCATGAGTGTTTCCAAACTTTTCGAATCACATTCCTTCCAATACCTTTTCCATTTGAAAGAAAACATTTCTTTCGATAAGTTTCCATCATCGGTATACTTGGATAGAGGCCGTATGGAAAGGGTCCCCTCGCCCTAGTCCGGATAAGACGAGGTTCCCCAAACCATGTACTAAACTGTTCAAACATCTCGAGTGTGCACACCCCTCCAAGGGCCAACCCCAAGGAGGAAGATAAGAGGACGGGGTCTCGATCAACTAACCCCAACCAAAAGCCTTGTATAGGAGGTCCCTTATATGGGACAACCTACCCCTCTACCAAAACCGTTTCAGAACCATTATCAAAACCTTTCTAAATAATTAAATCCATTTCCTTGAAATTAAACATTTCCATAACTTGTAAAAAAGATCAAACGGTTTTGATTTTCAAAACTCTTAAAAATCATAAGTCCTTCATTTCATTTCAAACACGATTCCATTTTCAAGAGATTGGACAACATCAATCATGTTCAATATTCATTTCATCACAATAATTTCAACTAATAACAACAGTCATTACAAGCATATTAAATATTACAACATTCAGAACAATACTCAATAGTTCAAGAATAGTGTACGGATTAGTGTTTTCCCTTACCTCACAAGGTTGCTTAGGGAGCGGTTACAACGCCTCTTCTACAAATTCCGAGTCTATAATATGTATAAAATATCGATTACTAATGTATCCAAGTCGGTTCTTAACTTTCCTGTTTCACATTACTTATCTCATACGGTTTCTATTATATTAAGTTCCTTTAACTAACTCATTCCACTTTATAGCTTATGATTACGAATTAAGCATAAGACCAGAATGTGTATGAATAATTTATCAACTTTTTATTGTTTGGTTTAGTCAATAAGCATACATGATGTAGGATTATACAAGTTATATTAACTTATCTAGCCTCCACGATTTTTCAGTCAGGAGACGGTAACATTAAACTGTCATATCTCCTTCGTTACTAATCCTTTTGATATGCGGTCAGTGGGGTTGGATTTTTTTTGAGATGTCCTATAACTTTAGAGGTCAAGGTTAAAAATTCCAAAAATCAACCCTAAGGCCTCTGAAATCGCAGTTTAGTAAAACGTGACGGTTTTCGAGTCATAAAATGTTTTTGGTTGGTTCGGGCATTTAAATAGTCGAAATATCAATCTACAAAAGGCCAACATGCTTATTTTTCGTTAAAATTTATCATAGCCAAATATAAAGTATTTGTCTTTAGTATAACTATATTTACTAGTGGACTTTTTGAGAAAGGTAGGTTTTCATCTATCGATTTAGTGAGCAATGTTTTATCAGATTTTCCAGATTGTGATTCCGTATTACAAAAATCGTATAAAATCAAATACTCAATATTTTTGGACGAAACAAACGCAAATAGTTTTTATTTTAAGACTTACATCTTTTATGTTTAACAACTTTAGTCAACAATAGGTTTAAGGGGGACTAATGGTCGGATCTTTAACAAGTGGTCATAATATGAGTCACAAAATGTTCTTAAGTGGATTACAAAGCTTATAAATTCAAACGATATGATTCCGGAGCCTAACATGCTCTATATTCATTGACGTTTACTGTGGTAAAAGGGCTTATCTTTATTAATCCTTTAAGTTACTTTTTAAGACTCAAACATTGGGACATGCAGATTCGGTTTGTCCAGAACCACGTTTTAGTGTATGATTTTTCATTTAAAAATGACACATGAGAATATGACAAATTTTATATACAAGTTATACATATGTAGAGGTACTACATATATTTATTTCACACTAAAATAACGAGTTTAAGTCTGATATACGATTAATTTAGACCGTTTCCACTCTTTATATTCTTATGCTTCGGCGAATTTAGTTTAGTTTAGCGTCGGTTTTATCGTATTTTGGCCCTTATCCCGTGTACTCTCATATTATTTAAATCCGTCTCATTTTATAGAAAATATGCCAAGACAAGGACGAGACGGGATGAGAACCGAGAAACCGTCACAAAACTAGACACAAAGAAGAAAATAAGAAAAGTGGAAGGAGGAAGGGGGGAAATGGGCGCCAGCCGGTAGGTGGCACCGGCAGCCGGCCCACCGGCTTGGCCACCCACCCCCAAGAAAGAGCCGAAGAAAAGGGGGCAATTGTCAGGCTAGCCCAGCCGGCCAAGCCCACCGGCAGCCGGCCGGACCGGCTGGGTCAGCCAATGCGTGAAGAAAAGGCGAGAAAAGGGCAGTGACCGGCAGCCGGCCATGACCACCGGCAGCCGGTCATACCGGCTGGGACCACCCACCTTGAAGCTGTGCGAAGAAAGAAAGACGGAGGAAAGGCAGAAGGCTCCAGCCGGCCAGGACCACCGGTCGCCAGCCCACCGGCTCAGACCCTATTATTTGAGATGGTTGATTTGTTTGTTTTGTCTGTAGCTTTTTGTAATGGGGATATAAATAGAAAAAGAAAAAGAAAGGGAGAAGGGGGATAGAGACGGACGAAAAGTCCAACAACGAGAAATGAGAATGGCCCACCATGTTATTATAAGAAGACCCAGGGGATTTGAAAGCAAAAAGAAGACAAAAAGGAAAGAAAGGGGAAGCAGACAAATGAGGGAAGAAAGAGAGAGGACGGATGAAAAAGTCTAAAAGAAAGAACACCATTTGATTTTATCAGAAGGAGACCCATTAGTTAGTATTCAAGGAGACTAATGAGAATAGTTTTAGATATATAATTTAGACCGTCTCTCTAGAAGAAAAACCCGTCTCACTAGATTAGATTTTCTTAGTTAATTTCTTCCTTTAATTCTTCCCCAAAATTTGTAATAGTTTACTTCACTCGGATTTTGTATGAAGATTAAGATCGAAAGATCGGGTTTTTATTCAAGTTCCTAACTTTTCCGTCTCGTCTTTGTTAATCGGTAAAGATTCAATCTTTGCTTTTTATTTTCATAGTTATTTACATTACTTGTCTTTTAATTACTTGTTTTTGTTTATTTATCTAGTTTTCATGTTGAATATGTCTTCCCTTGTTTATTTCATATCAAAGTATCCATCTTTAATGTTTTCCTTCATTAATATGAGTGAGTAGTGTATTGCTAGGGTAAGATGGGGGATTTATTGTAGGTTTATGGGTCGATTATGGTAATTGGGCATACAGATTAAGTCTTTTGGTAGTCTACTTATTTTGTGCACACAAGGTGTTTGTTGGAATGCTTGAATGAGTAATTTGAGTATTTCCATGTTTTATTACTAGTTTGAGTGAGAGCTTAGACTTGTATTGTTGTTGTGTGTGTGTTGGATGTTTAGGGAGAGGTTAAGGCGAGATCCCAATCGAACCTTAGACTAGGGCTCGTCTCGCATCGAGAGGAGGAGGCTTGTCTTTTAATCCGTCTTACACCGAGAGGTGGAGACATGTTTAGACTCACCTTTAGACTAGTCCTAACCCCCACCATAATTGACCTATACTTGCATTAATGAACCCATCCACCCTAGTTCTTTTTAATTATTGTTTTATATCGCATCCTTGCCTTCTTGTTAGTCTAGTTTATCATTAATCTTCTTCAACTTGCTTTTAGCTAGAACTAAACTAGAATTTGATTAAACCGCATTAGAACCATAATTACCGTCCCTTGGGATACAACCCTTGCAATACTCGACGATAACTCGTCCGCTTGCGAGGTTAAGTAAAACTCACATCAAAGTCCAATTTGTATTCTGTTCAATATCAACCTACGGATTTTGACACTTTAATGGTTGTTACTTGCTTAGATCTATGCATGCATGAATGGAGACTTGTTTGTTGAAGTTTATAGTTTAAGAACATGTGAATATGTGTTGTGAAGATATTGAAACAGAAATAAAATGGTTTTGGATGTTCCTTACATGGTGAAGGACATAAGTTATGCAAGATCCTCCACCTACAATGCTCCTTCTTCTTCCTCCTCTTCTTTTCTTGTTCTATTTCTTTCTCCCTCTAACCTCTCTATCTCTCTCTCTATCTAATTTGTGTGTGTAAGAGTGAAGTTTCAGATCTGGTTGTGGAGTGTTAGGATGAATAGGTGGTGTGAAGTTGATGGAGGAGAAAAAAGGAGACAATGCCTTTAATTTTTCAAGCATGCTCCTAAGTCTTGTCTCCCATTATAGACAAGGATTTAATGCAATGTTGGGCATGCTTGAGGAGGGTTCTAGATGCCTATATTTCAGATTATGATTCAGTAGATGACGAATTTTAAAGTCGGGAGTTTTACTTGAGCGACGATTATAGTACGCACCCAAAATGTGACACGGTTTTACAAATTACCGACACCAACATTCTATTCGTTCTACCTTATTTTATTATGTACGGATTTTATTTTATAAATATATATTTATAATGTTCCACATTAATATTTTATTATATAATTACTTTCCCCAAGGTCGTAACCGATTCCCAACGAAGCGATAATTATATCGCTAATAGATTTTTCATTTTATCTATATTGATTTTAGTCTTTTAAAATCCTTTATTGCTAAATTCGATTACGCTTAATTTTTTTTAATTTTCCTTTTTATCTCTATTGACGAATTTTACGGGTATTACAAATATAAAGACGGTCGGAAACTGTTCCTTGAAATATCTCATTGAAAGTAGCGAAGAAATAAATCACCAACGGTATTGATGATGTAGTAATCGGTACAATCGTTGTACTATATTCCAACTATATTTTGAACCTGTGGAATGTTGCCATATCGAATCCACATCTATTTGGTGATGTGCTGAACGTTTTGATAATGTATGTCCCACCTTCATGTAACTTCTCCAAGAAAACTTTTGCCAGCCTCTTTTTTATTGTCGCTTGAATAGTATCCTCCTAGTGTAACAAAAAAGTAGTTTGAATTATATTGTGATTATTAACTTATTTTGGTATAATTGAAGTGGATAACAAAGAGTTTGTTTACTTACATTTTCATCAATGAGGATTAGTTCCACCCCTAGTAATTCCTTTGGCTCAGTATCGGTCTTCTTGCACCACATTCTCATAATTCTGACTGCTATTTGTTTGGTTCTCCGCGTGTTGGTATTGATTGAAGAATATATATGTATGCTATGATTTGGTGCCATGTTTATTGTGTTTTTTTGCTGGGAAAGTGAATGTGTGGTATAAGCCTTGCTTCAACTGAGATTTATGAGGAATGAGAATATAGGTTGTGATAATAACTGCTGAACATAATGGGTAATCCACTATCCATGTACTTCCGCAGTTAAAATCTTTAACTATTGAACTTTAAAACTGTTGAACCAATGGATCTTAGTGGTTCAGAATTGGAAATCTAATTTTCGGCCCATAAATGAAATATGTGTAGCGTTACTGAAACGGCCCAAATAGATGTCTGAGATAGTATGATTATTATTGGGAATTGGGCCTAAAAAATAATAAGATTATTAAGAGCTGTGCCAATGAAGTATTGCTTGTTGAAGAGGATAATAGATAGTAGCCTTTGATTATGCCAACTTCGGTAAGGAAACGGGGGAAAATTAATTATGTTGCGCTATTTATTTCTCGAAGCCACGTCTCAATGATGATTGGCACTTCACAAATTTGAGAGACTTTTTTATAATAACTATTATGCCTTTTTTAAATCTATTGTTACGTCTCAATCACATTTTTGTGATGGTTGGTTTATTCGTATATTTTTTTCACTTTACGTCACTTTTACGTTTTTGTTAAAAAATTATTTTGTGTATAATTTATTGTAATTTTATAATTATTGTAAAAGTATTTGTAACAATTGTACTTTTGTTAGTGCATTAGAGATATCATGAAATTGTACTTTTGTAAGTGTAATATCGACATGACTTCATATAATCGTTATCGGGATATCATGAAATCGATAACATATCGATAGTAGAATTAAAATTAAAATCTATATAATCCGAGATTCTTGCAGATAACATATCGATATTAAAATTAAAATTAAAATTAATTCAAATCCATTTCTTATATCGTTATGACATTTTGAGCATAGCTAGTTTCGATTTGTTTATCGAATACCCACTCTCTCGTGGATCGACTCTGATTTCCGCTTGCTAGTTGGAAATTATAAATATGTTTGTATAAGGCGTGATGACCTCCGCCTTGTTAGTGGGAGGAGCCTTATGCTTTTTGTAGGAATTTCATTCGTCATTTCGCTTCAAATGTTAATACTAGATTTAGGTATGTACAAGTCAAAAATATGTTTGGGTCAATGTTAATGCAATTTCAACATAAGAAGTTTGACATAGGATTTGGTCGTCTAGATGAGTTAAATAGGGAGACGCAACATTATGTACTTGAAATTGGAATAGAGAAGTGGCCAATTTGTCATGATAGAGGTCATAAGTATAGTATATTGACTCTAACTTGGTGGAGGCAGTTAATAATGTGATTAATGGAGCACATTCTTCCTATAACCGTACTTGTGAAGTGTGTCTTTTTTAGAGTTAATGCCTACTTTGTTAAGCAATGTGAGTCGGAAAGGAAACGGTTATTGAAGGGACTTCATTATAGTAGGAAAATCACAAAATTGTTGGAGGAAAATTGCCAAAAAGAAGCATACCACAAGGTTGTATCTTACGACCATGTTGGAGGGGTGTACCAAGTGACAACACGTATAGGTTCACGAAATGTATCATATGGTAACCATTTGCAGACCTTTGATTTTTCAAAGAGAACATATACTTGTAACAAGTTTCAAACATACAAGTACCATTGTTCACATGTGTATGTCGTATGTAAAAAAAGGGACTAAATGCAAGCCAAATTGTGGACATTAGCTACACCACATGGGAGCCCTTGGCTCATATGCTTGTAAATTTCAGCCTTTGAAAGATGGGGGCTTATTGGGGCAATTACAATGGGCTTACAATAGTGTGTGATAAGCTCAAAATAAGAGGAAAAGGTAGATCGGTTTGTAAAATATTTCGTAATGAAATGGAAGAGAAGTGCAAGACTAAGCTGTCATGTAGCTTGTGTCGAGGTATATAGGCCATGATTAAAAAAAAAAAAAAAAAAAAAAAAAAAACTTACGTCACTCATTTTATTTTATGTCAATTTCTATTAACATCTCGCTAATTACCATCAACTCCAGTTCTTCACCCATTTAACTTGTAATTTTCACCTCATTAACATTCCACTTACCATATTCATTATCGCCATAACATCAACACCAACAAAATCTCATCTTTCTCTCCTTCTCCTGCACCTCCTATCCACATCTCTTTCTTACATATGCAACTATTGAAAAAATGATGTACTTAGTTGAGTAAGGAAGATCATGGGTGGTTTGTTTTATGTAACTTAATGATATTCATGGTGGATATGTGGAATAAGAAAAAGAGGGAGATTATGTTTGGCAATTTTAAAAAGAATAAATTAACAATTACACCATTTTATAAACCAGTTTTCTAAAATTACTCTCTTTTATAATTTTTTTTTTCACCTAGGTCAAATTTTGCACCCAATCTCACTTTCCGGTGAAAAATTGTTAAATCTGACCAGATTGCCCCTTACTACATTTACCTAAAATGTGTTTAAGACTCTTTCTTACTCTATACCCTCTTTAATTCAATTCCCCCTAAATTCCCCACCCTCATATTCAATCTCCCAAATTTACCTCAAATTTCCCCAAATTTACCCACACTCATATTCAATTTTCAGATTTGGTCAATCTCCCCTTATCAATTGAAGCTATTCATATATGTAAGTTTTCTGGATTTCTTTGTTTATTGTATAATTTTTGAATTATGTGCTGAATTCCCTCAAAAAATCCAAGGCATTTTTGTTGTGTGTTGAATTTTTGAAGATTACTTTGAGAATCCTTAAATAACAGTTACTTTTTTGTTTATAAGTATATATATCCTATCAATTGTCTTCAATTTTGTTTCCAATTATTGTAATTTCGTATTTGATCAATTTGTTTATAAATATATCTATTATAAGTATATTTATCCTTACCTTGAAGAGAGCAATTGAAATGAAATGAAAGAGCTAAGAGAGAAGAGAGAAGAGAGTTGAAGAAGAAGATGTCAATAAATCTTACCTTAATTTAGGGAAAGAATTAGCGGGAAGAGCATTTGAAAGGAACTGAAGAGATTGGAGAGAAGCGAGTTGAACACATTTGAAAACTAAGTATATAAGAACATCACAAGCAGGGGCATTTTCGTCATCAAATGTGGCTCCTAAACCAAAAATTTGAAATTTGACGGAAATTGTCACCTTAGACTGAAATTGGGTGCAAAATTTGACCTGAGTGAAAGTTATGGGTCTAATTTAAAAAAAATATATAAAATGGAGTAATTTTAGAAAACTAGTTTATAAAAGGGTGTAATTGTTAATTTAAGCACTAAATATGGGTATAATAGTCATTTTCTTGCCCAATTTTCAAACTAACAAATACCTTAACAAACTATATAACTCAGAGACATTGTTGAATTTAACAATATAGTTTAGGGGTGCCTTGTAAAAATTTTAATAAGAGGGGTACCACGTAGAATTTAAGAAAACTGGAGGTACCACGTAGAAATGCCAAAAAAAAAAGTGTGTATGATATACTTCCTCCGTTCCATTTGATTGTATACGTTTGCTTTTTGAGCACTATTCATAGGTGAGTAGAATCTTTAATACAACTTTTAATATATAACATAAAAGATAGCCATGTGAGATCTTGTTTAAATTGTCTTACCGAGTACAATATTAATATCAAATTTTTATAATTTTTAATAATACGTAACTAAAGATATAAACAAATGAAAATGAGCATTGACATACGTGATAAAGCAAACGTATACAATCAAATGGAACGGAGGAAGTATATTTCAATGTATCTAGTAACTCTAAGAGTATAAAAATAAGATGGAAAGAAATGTCTCTGCCTTGTTATAAAATGTATCTATAATTCATGTAAAAAGCGTATCTATGATAGTATAAAGTATATCTGAAATTCGGCAAAAAAAAATGTATCTGACATATATTTCAATGTATCTATTAGGTTCTCACCGTTCTCACTGAATGATCATTCTCGAACCCAAAACATTGCGCCATAGCACAATGCTCTACCTTTTGAGCTAATAGGTGATATAACGCAAAAATAGATTTATGCATTAATAAACAACAATCACATTAAAATTCTAGTGATTTAATGAACATGACAAAACATAACTTTTAAATCTTTTCAATTACACAAATGCAAAATATAATCACAAATAATGAAAGTCGAAAAAAACTTAGCGTGAGGAATACTTACAGCCAGATAAATGAACAAATAAAAGTTGAAAAAACATGAAAACACGAGAAATTTTAAAATATGTATTGAAATTTAATTAAGACAGAGAAGACGCCAAAGATGATGCAATTTTCAAGTGATGTAATTTTACAGCGTAATTAAAGTGAGAAATTGCAGGAACTTGATTTTCAATTGGTTTGATTTTGGTGTAAACTAAGGATGGAGAATCAGACGGAAATAGAAATTGGGGAACTTTAAGAAGCCTTGGAGAGAGAAAGGTGGATATATCCCGTCTATAATGAAACAAACTGAATTAGTAAATACTCCCTCCTATCCAAACGAATGTACCCACTTTCCTTTTTCGGACTATCCAATCCAATGTTCCCCTTCCTTATTTGGTAAAAAAATTGACAAAGGTATCCTCTTAGATTTCTTTTTATTACACTTATGTCATTGACAACAACACATTAAACAACCTCTTTTAATTATAAATTAGTAATACTTTAAGTAAAGTTCCAAAAATACCCCCACAAAAAGTCTAAAAAGTAGCATCTCCTTAAAACTTGTGCCCGGGTCCACGGGTACATTCGTTTGGATAGGAGGGAGTACTTCGTATTAGGGGAAACATTGAAAAGTTTAGAGGATGATTGTATAAGTTAATCTGGTGCATTGATGGTCAGTTGTATGGATGGTCTAGATGTATTACTTCACATGATTCAATTACTATACAATAATATAATATAATGATAATGATTGATTGATTTGTACGTTGAGGTGGTGTGACAATAGACTAATTTCATTACAACTATGGAAGAATTATCCCCTGTAATCGTGACACCAAAATTTTGCGTAGAGTGTACAGATCAATTTTCCTTGAAAACCGTAAAAAATGGTGAAGTCTATACTACTACTGCTAGATCACATCTTAACCACGCATCTCCACAATTCTTCTCACATAATCGTGGAATTCTCGGGCGATAGCTTCTTCAAGATGACAAGTTTACAGATAAGAGAGCCAAGACATCCAGAACCATGACGAAACTGAGATAACACATCCCCACTGTTACATGTTGAAACATATGACCGTGCAGGGAAAGACCGTGAAGTTGGAGACAGGTGGTTTGGATTCTCAAAAATGAAGTCCTTCCAAATTCCCATCTTGAAAACAAAAAGGATAAAAACAGAACACACGGTAGTAAGCATGGAAGTTCATCCGAGATGACACAGCCTCAAAGCTCATAGCAGCCTGCTCAATGACTTGATAAGCAGCTTCAAATTCTGCCTGGTGGCTTCATCTCCCGTGAACCCCAAAATATCCGAGCTGATACTCTGCAGGAATGTTTTAATTTTATACATGGTGATTATTATAGCATAGCTATACTCCTTTAAACACTCCAGATATTTCATAGCATACCTCGATATTCTTCAATGTGAAAATAAGTGTGTAGATGGATTTCTGAATCAATTCTGTGTTTTCAGGGGTCAAGATAGTCGAATGCACCCTCCTGCACAGCATTAGCCCCTTTTAATGTCTACTTTGGAAGCACTTGAGTCCTATATTACTCCGACAATTCATATTAACTCATGTACCCTGTCCAACATTTGACACTTGGACATGCATGATGCATATGACACTTACGACACGAAACATTTCTAATACTTCTAGCTGTCACCTAGAGTGTAGAGTTGTGGACTAAGGTTACAGAACTTGTTAATAGACCCTTTGTTTTTCACGAAAACAGGTACCAGAGAATGTACTAAATACGCGAATCCAGGAAAATTCATCACCTACTATGTACGGACAAGGTCAGATGTGGCACGATAAAAAAAAAGTTGCATACAAAATTAGAGTAAATTATTTGAAAATCCAATTAAGGAAGGACACTATCGTAGGCAGGGGTCCACAAAATTATGTGCAAGACATCTAAAGCATTAGATTAATTTCTGACCAAAAATATCCATGATAAGCTGAACTGGAATGGGATATGATGAAGAATGAAATCGATGCGAGGCATCTGCTACTAGCAAACTTGTTCAACCTTCAACTTCCAAGTAGCTGTATCAAAACAATGTTGCACAATGGATGATGACTAGGTAGCCATGTTCAAGGGAAAAGGTTGTTAACAAATTCTGACCAACTATAAGTTTACAAAAAGCTACAATTCAGAGATGCATGGAGAAACTCAAGGTAAGAATCCAATGAGTAAACAACAGACCATGAACCGGGAAAAGCAGTATACTACTCATTTTACATCAGATTGAGATACAAAGGGAAGGCACATTTGGTTACACATGTAAGGATGAGTGCATTAGCGGTACCATAGTCAATGACCGCAACAGTTGGAATTTACTAAGATAGTAAGATGTCTAGAGATGGCTCGTTACAAAAAAAATAGAATTGCTAACCTCAAATCCTCAGTGGCCTGAGTAAGACTTCTAGTTAAAGTTTCAACTTCCTTTAGCAAACCAGAGTCACGGACTTCTGATAATAAAGGTTGAATGTCTTCAGACATTGCTTGAATCTGAAGAGTCACTACACAGATAGGAGTTAGCACAAGGCAATCATTTTACGATTTCACTGGATGTGAAGCTACACTATAAGTATTTAGATTTTGACAATATAAATCCGCCTTGGTGCAACGTCATATCCAGCTATAGATGGTCATATAAACAGATGAAAAAGGCCAAGATCCAGCAAGGCTACGGTAATATGGTCAATCTAGTTAGAACTTTTTCAGCTGCGCTCATCTTGGATATGTGCATACATCAGAATAAAAAGAGGCAAGATATGCAACTGGTTACAAAAATGCTCCAACGCAAGAGTAGTCAGTACAAGAATGACGTGCTGAATGCTGATTGAATTGCCAAAACTGATATCCAAGCACATGATTGGAAAATCCAGTTCATGATTCATACCCCAGAGCCTGCTGAATAGCAAGGCAAGAAATAAAGGGGAAAAAAACAAGTGGACCACCATTAGAGCTATAGCAGGACTTTAAACAAGCTTACATATAGATCATAAAAAAAGTCAGAAGACAGAGAAAAGGATACTGTTCTACTGAACAGAAGTAATATACGATCCGGAGCAAAGCTAAGGGAAAAGGGTGGGGTATAGAAATGGTCATTGATGTGGACTATAAGATGTATATACTTTATCTGCAAACCTACAACAGATATTTAAGCAAGTGGCAAGTCTATAACAATCAGATGTAGAAGAGAGTAGTTAACAATGAAAGCATGTCATATAATATAGCATTTGTGATGTAGACATATGGCTACACTGAGGTATACATAGACACACTGCATCCTATAGCCTATATGTAACACATTATGACTTAGGGCTCACTTGGATTGGGAGTAATTATTACAGGAGTAATAGAGGCTAAAACAAGAAGAAATGGGAGGAGATTGGTGGTTTCTGGTGGTTGTGAAGGGTGGAAAAAGGAGGTAAGGGAGGAGTTATTACCTCCATATGGAGGTAATGCATTACTTGTGTGGGAGGCAGGTAACTATTACTCCCTTAATGGAGGGACTATTACACTATCTTCCGCAATTTCTATCTTCAACACCCACTACTTCCCTCCATTTTTTAGTTCATTTAAGCTCTATTACTCCTGTAATAATTACTCCCAATCCAGGCGAGCCCTTAAGAGTAGAGATTTCAGCCACAAATATGCAATTGCTAGGCCATCGGCACATTACACTCCAATATACACTTGTAGAAATTTGAATAGTGGTGTCAAAGGCACAAGACACAAGCTAATAGTGAGTTTATCAGAAGACCGACCACTCATGGCCCTTCATCGCTATTTGCAAAGATATCTCCATTGAATTATTCTTTCTACGGTAGGAGACTAACTGCTTTTTTTGAATTTCTATAATCATTCATAATTGTGTTGTGTTCTGTGTGTGATCCATAATAATCTTAATAATCATGACACTGGAGAAAACTAGGTAGCATAACCGAAGCAAGCAAGTAGGACATCGCACCTTTGACAATAATGGCCTTGCCTCTTCAATAACAGCTGCAACTCTTTTAGCCAGCGAATACGAATTGGTGACACCAATTGCCTCCACTTCACGTCCAATACGGGTAAATATGCCAACAAGTGCATCTAAACTGACTCCTTCACGTCCCTTAATCTTTTGCCTATCACAAACAATGAGAGCCTCTTTGTCACATTCCGGGTCAAGTGGACCACGAGAAGGCGTAGGTAAAGGATCCTTAGGAGTTATGTCAATCATAGTTTCCATGAGGAGACCAGACTGGTTCACTTCAATCAAAGAATTTCGTGGAATAATGATCTTCTCATCATCAACCTACAATCAATAAAAGGACTTCCATAAGAGAGCAATTCATAAAAGCAATAAAAACTCAAACAGCCTAGCAGAATTGACTTACAATAGGGAAGCATGAGACTACCGACTACTGACCTCAACAACAGCTTCCACACTTTTCAAAGAAGAGTTCACACGAGTCACATTTCCAACGTTAACCCCTCTTATCCTTACAGGTGTACCGGTACAAATACCACAAGCCTGGGGAAACTCTAACACTGCTGAATATTTTCTAAACTTGGAACGAATTTGAAAAGCCTTCAGCCAAGCCAAACTCAGCACAAAAAGAACTGTACCAGACACAAGAAATAAGCCAACCCCACCTTCCCAAATGCTCCTTCTACCAAATCCAAAATCACTCAACGGACGCAATGTATTCTTCCAAATACGACGGGGTATATCCAAAACAGTTGAAAGTGCACCTTTTGATTCCGAAGAAGGTGGCTGGTTGGGCTCAACATTAGAGGATGAAGCTTTGACAAAGACCACTCGCTTTTGATGTCTAGAAGCAAGACAGGGCAATGAACTGCTAGAAGAATGCTTGATGTTGATTAGAGGCGATGTTACAGTAGCCGACGTTGTCAAACCCTGAACCAATGAATGGCCCACCATACCGTTTTGAGTATAATCAAAAGACTTGACAATTCTTCAAATTGGAAAGTTATTAAGTTATTTAGCAGTGGATGTAGTCCTGCACTAGTGTTCTCTGACAACAATTAACATGATGATAAGCATAGATAGTCCATCACAGATCCACCTCTAAAAACGCAGATATCAAGCAATCTGTCCACCGCGTCACTCCTACAATTCCAAATGAATGAACAGAAATCAATGTCGCCCGTAGTAAGTGATCAAAGGGATGGGGGATAAAAATTGAAAGATCAGTAACAATGTTCGACCAAGTAAGACAGTTTCTTCATCAAAACTTGCTTAAAGGCAAATATGAAGCGTCACCGTAACCAAAGATTAACAGCTTGTCTTACTGAAGACGGTAAATATCCGTCACAAACTGAAGAGGGATAATGCTCCTCTCACCATATGCAAGTGGGGGCTCCATTTGCCATCCACTTGCCCTCCCCACTTGCATCGTGAGAGGGGCACTATCCGTCTACAGCTTGTGACGGATTGTGCCCGTCTTCAATGAGAATTTGTGAAAGACTAATCCACAAACATCACATCATAATAGGGGCGCGGAAAACCTAAATGCATACCTAACTCTCTAATTGTTGAATATAAGTAGTTGAATGTGAAACTCCACAAAATATAACAAAAACTAAATCGGGAAATACTCCGTAACAAATAATCAACGATTATAAATCATCTCCCACAACGAAATTGTGTAAAACAATGAGACTAATCGGTTTTCGTTGAGGCTAAACAAACAAATGAAAGTCAATAAATGGCGTTAAAAACAACGCAACGCAAATGCTAAAATGCTATGGAGAATCAGATAATGCATTTCAATACAGTATAAAAACTACACATGTACTCCGTAATAGAAAACTACAAAATCCACAGAAAAAATACGAATCCAAATTAAAACACAATAAGGCAGTGAAATTATTAAAGTAATCGAAAGCAGTAAATACTGAATCAAACAAAATAAAATGTGAAGAGAGATAGAGAGAGTGAAGGGAAGAGATACGTAACTTGAAATTTGGGCGAGATTGTGAGATGCGGAAACACTCCCACTCGATTCTTCCTTCACTCTTCTACAGATACTCACGCTCACAGCCTTTCGCTTTTCTTCCTTCTTTTTAGGCCTTTTATTTATTTCTTTTATTTTTTTATGGTTTTGTTTGTAAGGTGCCTAATATTATGTCACTTTGCACGAGGGTACTTAACATTTTTTTTTACCAAAAGTATTTAAAGTTTATTTGTCATCTGTTATGAACTATCAATTCACATTTTCCCTAAAAAAAATTGACTTTGGGGTTTGAATTGACGGAATAATGTAATTTAGAGTATTTTGTAAAACACTACCTATAATTTAGGTCATTTTGCGAGAAACTACCTAAAATTTTATTTTTTGTCAAATACTATCTAAAGTTTAGTTTTTTTTTTGTTAAACACTACCGAAATCAATATGCAAGCATCAAAATTGTGAAAATAAGCGATTCTAACTTGCCGATGTTATAGCTTTGAGTATATTTTTGCTAAACTATACTAATGCATAACGTAAGTTAGTAACTTTCATTATATTTTCCACGAAGTTACTTTAATCATCGTCGACCTTCATCATCCATCATTATCTTAATCCTAGTGATGAGAGCTAATATTTCCCGAGAAAAGGTTACGCATTAATACAATTTAGCACTAAACTTCAAGGCTATCATAACGACAAGCTAAATCGCTTACTTTCACTTCTTCATGCGTGAATATTAATTTTGGTAGTATTTGACAAAAAAAAAGTCTAAACTTTAGATAGTGATTGACAAAAAAAATAAAACTTTACGTAGTTTCTCGCAAAGTGACTTAAATTGTAGGTAGTATTTGACAAAAAAAAACTCTTTTTTTATTCTCTTCTTAATCCCTTTCTTTAAAGGCAATTAGTTACATAATTTAATTATTTTTTTCCTTCTCTCCAAATATGTCACCTTACATATTGTGGATGAGGGAAATCGATCCACGAAAATGGTTTTTATTTCATAAAAAACATATTTTAATTTGCCTTTTTTAAAAGAATCGCCACTAAATTTTTTATGGAATTTAGAAACCAATTTAGAGATTACGAGTTTGTGTGAGATTACGTGTTAGGAAGTTGATTTAATGTCATTAAAAGAACACTCAACCCCGCCCGTTACAAAATGATCTCTACTAAACAAATGAATGGTTATTCGAAGACGTGTCATATGCAATGCAATCATACAGATTTAAACCCTAACATGTGACATCCGTTCTATGTCGACATGTTATTCGAAGACGTCGTTTTAATGCATTTAACTATCGTCAAAGTTATTTTAACATGTTTGTTCATTCAAAGTATCTAGTCTAAACAAACAAAAAGAGAAGGGAAAGAAGTGTCTTACTAATAGCACAAGATGGAATAACGAACATTAGCGGTTAGTTTTAAGATACAAGAGATAAACAAGACAAGACTCGATGTGTATATGGAAAGAGACTAAGAACTAAACAAAAGACATCTCTGTCTCAGGGTCACTCTGTACTCGGTCGAGTGACTCTGGGCAGAATCAAAACATACAAAGCCATAAAGATACTCGATGGAATACTGATGTACTCGGTCGAGTAGCCTTTCGACTCGATCGAGTATGTCATATACTCGATCGAGTGACTTTTAAGACAGACTCACTTTTCATTCGACATATGATTGAAACATATAAACTATGAGGCAATATTAACCACGACCCTCATATGACAACAAACTCGACATAATAAGCATGACACAAATACTATGACATAGTTAAACAACAAACAATCTACGATGTGAGACAAGACAACGAACAGAGCAAAAGAATGACACACTTGACGTGATAAGCAAGGTATGAATATTGCATACATGTTAAACAAGAATGACTCATAAACAGATGCGCTTCATTAACAAACACACTATATTAAACAAACGGTAACAACGAAAGAATAACGAATTAACGACACAAAACGATAAATCGATTAATAAATGAAAGAAAATAACAGAAAATAAATGAAAATCAAAAGGGAGAGGGAAGAGTTATTGGACCCTCAACATACATGTATCGTTGACAAGATCTTGTGTCATAATCGATAATGAAATGTGTCTCGAGGGGCTGTCGTCGACGAAAATAAAATATACAAAACTCGTTTTCCTAGAGCAATGCGCACTGATCTTGAAACGTTCGTAGATTCTTCGTTACAAAATGAAAAAGTGACTGGGAGGACGTTTTGGAAAGAGGACATAGATTAGTTATCAAAAGTGGTATTATTTGTGATGAATGGATGTCGGAGTTGGGATAAAAATGGTCGTGAAGTTTCTGCTGTCACGCAAAACAGAGCAATAGCGCCTCTGTTTTGTGTGACGGTTCGAGGGTGGTTTTAGGGTGGTTTTAGGGTTTGTTTAGGGTTTTTTTTTTCTGCTTTTTCTTGTGTGTAAGGTGTATAAAAGTGATAAGGGTTGTTAATAAAGGCTTATTTGTGTTTATATATACGAGTTTTGAGGGTTTAAAGTAGGGTTTGAAGGAGGAAGTAGCAGTTTTTATAGTGTTTGTGTTGGCTGCCAATTTCAGTTCTTGCTAGGGTTTTGGGGGGTGTTTGCTTGATGGGTAAGACACCTAAAATGAATAGGATAGTAGGGTAATGGCTTAGGGTTAATGGGTAGTCGATTTGGATCAGTTTGAGCTTGTTTTGGTGGTGCGGGTTTTAAAAGTCGTCTCAACCCGACCAAACAAAAACTCAATAAGTAGTACTTTGAGTGTCGAATCTACAAGGATGGTTTAGTTTACTTAGCAAGGTTTAGGTCTAGTTTAGCCCGAACAAATAGATTGAAGATAAATTAAACTAATGAACAAGCAATGAAATCTAGACAAAGATTAGAAAACGATGTTTTATCAAGATTAAAGGAGGTCCAGGTTGTTCAGGCTCACTTAGGTAGGGAGAGGGAGATGCAAGGGTCAAAAGAGGGCTAGAATAAAAGAGCAATGCATAAATCGACCCATATATTTCGATCTAAGAGTCCACTCAAGCTTAATTCAAAGAGCTTTCGCAGTCAATAAACCAAACTTATCATGAACACAATAAACAAACACTACCCTTTAACTTTCGATTCAAGGGTAACATAATAGATGATGAAAAGATTCAAACTTTCATTCAAACAATTCATCAAACACTTATCATGCATGAATAAGAGCATAAATCGATTACTTAAATTCTAACATCAACATCCCGTTATCACCCCCTCTAATCTACCCAAGATCCCCCTAAACCCTAGAATAGAGTCTACTCACTCATGTTAATAGTAGGAAAGACAAATACACTAATAAACAAAGCAAACAATGAAGAAAACATGATATTCAAACTAAGATTCAACTAATTAAGATAAACATGAAAGTAAATTAGGATTAAAACAAAGTACAGAGAATAAATTGATACCAACAAACAATAAAGGTGGAAACTTGGATTGAAATAAGGAAGAATTTCTTCAATCTCTTGATTACAACCCAAATACTAATAGATCTAGGAACTAAGTAGTGTAAACTAAAACTAGATTAAGGAAAGATTAACAAATGATTATGAAAGATTGAAGTTTGGAAGAGAAATAATTCTAAGGTTTTGTTCTAATGTATGTAATGTATCTATAATGATTAAGGGAGGTGATATTTATAGGTTAGTGAAAAATAAGGGAGTCAGATAATAAAGGAGGTGAAATGCGGATTGGGGTCCCACCCGGCCAGCCGGCCGCTAGTGGCATGCTCGGCTGGGAGCCCCCTGCTTCATTAATGGGATTTTCGAGCATTAGGTGGCCTCATCCAGTGGGCCGGCCGCCGGTGGCCTTACTGGTTGAGCGTCCTTTCCTCTCTTCTTCTTCTTCATACTCGAGCTCCCAGCCGGCTGGTCGGCCGCCGATGGCCTACCCGTCTGGGAGTCTCCTGACTCTTCTTCCCTTTGTCTTTTCTTCTTGGCTCGATGGAGGGGCCTCAGCCGGCTGGCCGGCTGCCGGTGGCCTGACCGGCTGGGCACCCATGCTTCACTTCTTCCTGTGGTACACGGCCTGGGTGAGGGACCACGAGATGGAAACGTGGGACAAGCGTAGTGATACGAATTTGTGGAGTCGCCACCAATTTTTATGGAAAATTGGAACCGTTCGATTACTTTATGCCATGTCAAGACACAAAGTAATGACATGAACACTAAGAACTCCATACCCTTAGCATTCTATGTCTAGAATGACTCTCGTGGATGCCAATGAACACGGATGTTCACAGAGATTTATAGTAAAGGTTGAGGGTACGTATTAGGAAGTTCTTTAATCAAACACATAATCCCACCCGCCTCGATAACGGCCTCTACTAATGATTAGGGAAATCGTTCGTACTTGATATGTCATCAGTTATATGCATGCAATGCAACATCAACGTTTTAATCCTATCATGTGAATTAGACTATGTCGGTGAACACGTAGTTAGCATTTAATTTATGTCAAATTAGGAATTTAGGATTGATTACGAAAGGCAAAGAAAACCATACAATGAAATCATACAATACAACGATTAAAAATAAGATTACAACCGATTAGAAAGATTACAAAGGATTATGGGATCTATGTCGGAAATATATCCAAAACAAAGGCTTGAAAGAAAAGAGAAAAAAATATTAAAAGACGGATTAGCAGCGATATTAGAGTCAATATTTGATTAAATATACGGAAATTTCCCATGGTACCCCTTAATTTTCTCAAATTTCCCAGGGTACCCCTGCTTTTAAGAATCTGCCTAGGGTACCATTGAGGTTTCATTTTTGTGCCCATGGTACCCCTTACTATAACGGCCGTTAGCAAAACGTTTAATTTTGATGACGTGGTATTAATTAGTTAATTAAAAATTGATAAGAAATATGAAATAAAACTAAAAGTTTGAACATTTCTCATGGTACCCCTGTGTTTTATACATTCTTCCGCAGATATCCCTAAGATGTAACATTTTTTTCCATGGTACCCTTGAGTCAATAATATATGTTTTAATGCTTATGTTTTCCCTATATATAATTTTTATTTACGTTCCTCTTCACACATATATACCTAATTGAATCATTTTAGTAACTCATGACATTCTTTCAGTGGGAGTGAATGCTACAAGAAATAATCATAATGAACATGATGCTCAAGCACCTTTGTCAAGTATTTACAATAACAACTATACATCGGTCTTGGCTCGAAACTATCATAACTCACCGCACCCTCTGAATTAACCTGCCATTTTGAAGCTACATATACTAGCTTTCATCTCAAAAAAAAATCTAGCTATTCAAGTTTGAGTAGTAGCAATTCATGTGTCAAACGTTCAACATTCAGCCAAGTTTTGGCAACAACTTTGAGGCCGCATATCTCTTTGCTCGGGTTGAACTAATTATGCCACTATACACCAAATAAAAGCCAATTGAGTTATCTTTCAATTCCAATTAATTTGAATCACACTGTATAGGCCTCCAGATTGTGAGATATATCTACATGTTTCTTTGCTTGACATGTCAATTCTGACCTACAAGACATTCCTTTGCGTATCAACTTATAATGTCGATATTTGGAGTTCTAGAGAAGCTATAAACGTAACTCTAACTCAAAGAGCCCTGTTTAGCTAACATTTCATGATTTTTGGTCATGTAAATATCATGTAATTACATTAATTAGTATAACTTGAGATATGATACTCGTTGTATTGAACATTCAGAATGCTCGAACTCTTTTATTAATGCCTTGAGGGTACTATGAAAATTTTTGTTAAATCTTAGGGATATCTCGGGAAGAATGTATAAAACATAGGGATACCATGGTAAATGTTCAAACTTTTAGTTTTATTTCATATTTCTTATCAATTTTTAATTAACTAATTAATACCACGTCATCAAAAGTTAATGTTTCGTTAACGGCCGTTACATTAATGGGTATCATGGGCAAAAAAATGAAACCTCAAGGGTACCATAGGCAAATTCTTAAAAGCAGGGGTACCATGGGAAATCTGACAAAATAAAGGGGTACCATGGGTCCTCTGAAATCTGACTAAAGCTACGTCGAAACGAAAACAGAAGTTCAGGGGCAGAAATCAACCCAGAACAGGCGCAGCATAGCTGCGTCCTTTGGAAGAGGCGCAACACTATATGCGTCTGTTCTTGAGCTGAATTCTGATTGTGAAGTCAGAATCGCAAACGGTTAATGTTATTTTGGTGTATTTACAATTAATTGTTGATCTACAACTCGAGTAAAAGTATTTAATTAATTAATTACACTAGTTTATATCAATAACGAATCCAGAGATTTGATATGAACAAATCGAACCTCGAAAACCCGAATTTGATTCAAAGACGAAAAACACGCTAATATTGGATTATCAGGGATCTAAGCTAAGAATAAGACGCTTTAAGAAAGATTAATGAAAAAAAGAATAAAATAAAAAAAGGAAGAATAAAGACGTAGAAACCAGAGGAAGAAGAAGAGCAGGAGCAGGCAGCCTCTGGAAGAGGCGCAACAGATGCTGCGTTCCTTCCAGAAGGCGCAGATGCTTCTGGGTTTCTTCACGACGTCTAACGACTACTAAAAAGGTTTTATGAAAAGATTTTACTTTGAAATTGGTTTTGAATATATTTCTGACATAGATCTTACATTAATAATATGAAAATAAATACGAGGAAATATTAGACGGGATTAACACCCTCAGACTTACAAGTTGACGAAACGAGATCAACTAAGTTAACGTCTTAGCGATAGCTCGACTCAAATGTATGTAGAAAGTGCCCTTGTTAAAGGACTAAAATTGATTGATTAATTGATTAATCGTGTAGTTGGTCAAATTGGTCGGTCAATCCAATAACGTGACAGGTACCCAGAAGGACCTGAGCTTACGTGGTCGATTGATCAAGCACGTAGATGTCAGTAGTTTAGAACATGGTCTAGAATGCAAAGAAATAAGAGAAGGGGCGAAACACTCGCGTGCCTTAAAAGTGAGAACGAAGCTCTCCTTTTATAGTAGAAAATGTGAAAGAATCGTAGAACAACTCAAACTTTGGAAGGAAAAGACTGGGGAAGAGGTGCAGCAAGACTGTGACCTTTGGAAGAGGCGCAACACCTGGTGCGTCGTTTCCCTAGATGTGTCCCACCACGGGAGAAAGATTTCCACGCTTTTATTACGGAATTGTGGTTGATCTATACTCCCATTTTAAAAGATAATACGAGAGAATTTTATTAAAAATATAGAATTTGAAAATGTAATAAAATAATCATACTATTTTAGAGCGTTCCGACTCGAAGTTTTAAAACGGTTTATAGAAAATGAAGCGGGTTTCGGCCCGGTCTCCAAATGAATTCTAATGACTGTCAAAACAGCCGTACCAACGCGTAGATGACGACCAAGGGGTAGACACTAGTATTTGAGCTGTCACTTGACGATAAACTTACGATTTGTCATAAATCGTTCCGCGTACCAAACATGAGGCCCAATCATCACTGGGTGGTTGGCGGAAGGTGCAAAAACGAGGTATCTACAGAGCCCCCACTTTGACTGAGGCTTGGACAAGGGGTATGAACAAAAGACCTGTCGTCGGGATCATTTTAAAGTCCGTCGACCATCGGAGGGGGGGGGGGGTCTTTTAAAGTCCGTTAGTCTACGTATAAAAGCTTGTTGGCCATAAGAAGGATTCATATCTGATGCATCTTCTTATTTGGAATGAGGTTGCGATGTGAGGCTTGCCAGCCGTCGAGTGGGGTTGCGTCGTGAGGCTCGCCAGCCGTTTGAATGGGGTTGCGTAATGAGGCTCGCCAGCCGCTTGAATGGATATCATATGTGAGAATCTGCCTGTCTCTGTCCTCAGGCGAACTCTCGTCTAGGAAAAATATACATTGATATACGGAAAACTCTGTCAGGATCGAATCATTCCGGGAAACTGCTTGGTTGTAGCGAGCGACATCCTGATGATAAAAAACGGGCCCACGGATTGTATGTCCGAAAGGTGAGTCCCTGCTGAGATGATAACATCATGTGACGGTTTTGAAGCTTGTCAAAACGCGGGTCTTAAAAAAAACCAAGATTGTGAAATAAGATGTCGGAGGCGCACAAAGTTTGTGGCCACAAGTAACTAACTTGTAACCAACTTTGAAATTTAGGTAGAACTCTGCTGGGGAAAGGGCGCAGGAAGAGCTGCGACCTTTGGAAGAGGCGCAGCAACTGCTGCACCCTTTCCCGAGGTCTTCCCTGTCTGATTAAAATCGTGACAGACGGAACTCTTTCTATTCATTTCCAAAACATAAAACACTCAAAAACCACTTAAATCCCAACAAAACTCGTCGAATATTGATCAAATTGTGCCATTAATCATGACCAATCGAGGTATGCGTCCTATTTTCGCTTTAACCGCTTGCATTTTGATTGAATTTGAATTTGAATTTAGGGTTTCCTTCCCCTTTTATGTCGAAAAAATGGGATTAGCACCCATTTGAACTTGTATGATAGAAATTGACACTATAAATGACCACTAGGAATTGCTAGGAGCGTAACCATGTATTCCTTTTACATTTCCGTCAAATTTTGGGCAAATGAGACGGTCACTCTACTGAACCGAAAATTGCCTTAAAAACAACCTTAGGCTTGACCATTTTGGATGAAATTTGATGTTTTGGAACCCTTGTGTAATGGGTAAACTTGTTGTGGAGTTGGATTTTTGATTTGCGACTGCTGCTGCAGGACGCTTTTCTATGACATAACCGCTACTATAGCGAAATGCTGTCGAATTTTCGACTCAAACCCGTGACCACGCTTTGAAATATGCTTGAGTCGACCCTACCCTACATGTGTAGTCGGGTTTTGGAAGAAACGGCCAAAGATGACCGAAAAACTTTCTTTAAAGATTGAAATGACTTGAAAAATTGCTTGAAATGATTAAAAAAATGCTTGACATTGCTTGAAACCGCTGGGGATTGTTTGAGACCGCTTTGGATTTTTAGGTGATATTCCTTCTACGTCGGGGAGCGCACCTATGGACATAGACCCTGAGCCTTCTTCTTCTCGCGCGGGAGAAGAGGTACCGATTGAGGTGTTCGAGGAGGCCGGGGAGGCCGAGGAGGGCCAACGTGGGGCGAGGTGGATGCCAGTTGTTGGGTGCACCTGAGTGGGCCGAGAAATGGGATGGTAGACATCTCATTTGGGCGGCGGAGAGCCACTTGTCTTACCGGACATCACGGAGCATGGTAAGTTACTATTCCAATATTTTTTATCCGTTTGTTATTTTATTTCTCATTTATTAAATGCTAATGATGATGTTTGAAATTGATATAAGACGCCGGAAACATGAGGTCCTTTTCCGGCTACACGACCATGATGGAGGCTTACGAGAGGCTGACGGAGAAGGAGAAATCTTTCATCGAGGCAGAAGCTTTTGGAGACCTGGTCCGAGCTTGGAGGGCGATCAAGGCGAGGAAGATTCGGGCTAACCTTAGCCTGATTCAGGCCTTTCTTGATCGGTACTGGGATACGACCTCGACCTTTCATATGCCTTTTAATTGGAGAGGTCGGGGTCACCTTGGAGGACTAAGACATGATTTCTGGTCTGCCGTGCGGGGATGAGTCTCTGGAGTGGCCATCGACGGCCATGAAGGTTGACTCGTAGGAGGCGAGAAGTTTGGTCGACTGGAGCCTGCCAGAAGGGGCGGCTACTATTCCCGGGTTGCTTCCGAGCACCTACGTTATAGACAATTTCGCGGGTAGGACTCTGGCTATAGTGAGGATAGGTGGGGAGATGGTACCTCCTCCTCCTTGTATAGCTCAGCAGAGGGCTCGACTCTGGCTGTGGTGGTTCTTGTCTTTTATTTACTTCGGAGACAAGGGGGAGAGGCTGTCGACGAAGCTTCTTCCTTTTCTGTCTGACCCGAGTAGCCTAGGTCGCTGGGACTGGGTTACTCCTAGCTTTGCGGTCCTCACTCGCTATATCAGCCCCATGGTCAGGCCAGAGTTGATGGAGAAGGGGACTTCTCTTGCTATTGTCGGTCCTGGGCTCTTGTTGGAGGTAGGAACCTTCCTTTTGTATGAGTTGAGTAACTTATCTTGTCTTGATCGAAAGATCAATGTTTTTTGTTAAACGATTTTTTTTTGAAGGCGTGGGTGTACTCCTACTTTTCGGGCTTCGCACCCAAGAGGACGGAGCCGGAGCCGAGGGCGTATTCCGTGGTGAGGGATTGGGTAATGTGTCGTAGGAAGAGCCAACGTTCTTCTTATGATGTCTGTCGGAGGGGCATGAATGCCCTGCAGTTGGATCATGTAAGTATCTTGATTTCTTCTTTACTTTCTTTAGGAATGACCGCAGAAGTGACTCTTTCGTTTCTAGAACTGATCATAGGAATGACCTCCTTGTTTCTTTATTTCAGTGGGTACCTAGACCTTGGAGGGACTACCAGGATGCTCCGGCTTTCGTGGCTAAGATCCTCCATCTTAGGAGCGCGAGTCGGTTGTTGTTGAGGATGCACATGGGACCCGTGTGGTACATGGGTGAGTGTTTGACTCGTGACACCTTTACGGTCCCCATCGATCCTCCGGGGTCGATGTTGAGGGAGCGCTCTGAGGCCGAGAGAGAAGCTGACTTGGCCGACCCGAGTAAGGAGGCCTTCCTGTTTCTTGGTGAGGACTACTCCTGGTTCGTTCACCAGAGATTGGCTTACTAGCCGATAGTGGTAAGCATTGCTTGTTTCTCGTTTTCTTTGAATTGGTCTGAGAAAATAACGAATGATCGCCAATTTAAAGAGCCATTTGACCTTTGCAAGTGATCGAGGTGGCAGGCGTTGAGCCCCCAACCTACCCTGAGGTGTTGGAGTACACGGATGCGGCTGGTTTCAGGACGACTTCGGATCTCCCGCGATTTTAGCGAGGCGGTGACCGACGCTGGCCTGGAGGAATGGCAGCACTTATTGAGGAGGGTAAGCGCCTCTAATTTTGGTTATATTTCTTTTACTTTCCTTTGCATAGGAATGCTTTTGATCTGACCATATTTCTATTTGAAAGTAGGTGGCACCGTCTCAGCACGTGACGTTGTGGAGGGTGGAAAACCGGTTGCGAGCCACGGCCATCGAGGCGCTCTCAGGTGGTCGGGACCGACAGGTATAAACCTCTCATTCCCTTTCCTTCTTTATTGTATTTTTCGTGTTTTTGAAATGAAATGACTGAACTGAGGCATTTCTTCACAGAGAGACTTGGAGCGGGAGCTAGCGGAGTCACGGGAGGAGACGGCTCGCCTGCTGATGAAGCTGGAGGCTAGGGATGCTGAGATTGCCGCCCTCGAGGTGACCGTGGCCATGCTGGGTGGCGATGAGGATTAGGTGTATTTTGTTGTTGACTTGTAGATTTTGACTTGTTTTTTGTACATATTGACTTTGTCTCGGGCGAAAGCCCCCAGTTTGATGTACATGTCTCTTCTGGGTGACTCTGTTGCTGGGTATTTTCTGTTCCTTCAGGTTAGTTTAAAAACAGGTTTGGTAGATGATGGTTTCTGTCGTCATGCTGCCGAAAATCACATAGCAATCATATTATAGAACATCACATAATTTACATGTAGCTTTGGTGTCCTAAACTGGCGCAAAATGAAAATGTAATGTGCAAAAATGCAAAAACAAAATGACCGGATGGAAGAGAAGGCTACCCCGTAAAAATTTTTTTTGAAGAAAAGTAAGTTTATAAAGAAATTATATAAAAAATTTTAGAAATGATTCCCTAAAATGAAATGAAATAAAATGATTAGATGTGCGTGTTTGGCCAGAATGTCGAATTCTGTCTTGAAAAGCGAACCCAACAAGGATTAGGAAATCTAATATTATTGAAAATCGGTGTGTTACCAAATCCATATCATATTGGAATAGGAAGTTATAGCTGGACGTGAATTAGGAAAGATCCAAAGCTGGAAATCAGGACGAATGACCTGGGGAAGAGGCTCAGTAAGAGCTGTGACTCTTCGAAAGGGCGCAGCTCATGCTGCGTCCGTTCCTGGGTTAATCCGTCCCTAATTAAAATCGGGAAAGCGCGAATAGTATAAATAGACATGTCGAGGAAGCTATTACTCATATAATGCTTCCGTCTATTATTACGATTATACATAAAATCTCTAAAAACAAAAAAAACTTTCACAATTATGGATGCTTTTGAAAACCGTCTTAAGGAGTGGACCAACGAGTTCACCAATGTAGAGAAGCATGATATGGGTGCTTTCAATTTAGGATCGATCTTGAGCCAAAAATTAGTAAAGGTTGTGAGGCCTTTCTTGGATGCTTGTCTTGAGTACTGGGACCCAAATCTGCATGTTTTTGCCTTTCCTGGAGGTGATATTTGTCTATTTCCTGAGTAAATAGCTGTCATTGGGGGATGAGATCCTGAAGATGCGCTAGCAATACCCCTTAGCTCTTAAGGGTATAAGAATAAATTTAGGGACCTCCTAGGATTGACCAAGGCTGAGGTAGACCGTTATGTTACCTCGAAAGGTGTTCTAATGGACGATTTTGTTAATTGATTCATAAATAGGGAGGACCCTTCTATATCATATGATGCGAGGCTCAGAGCCTTCGGATTTTGCCTTTTACATTGCTATATCTTGCAAGGCCACGTTGATAAAGAGATGAGAGGGGACCCTCTTTTTTTGAATCTGGTAGAACAAATGGAGTTGCGCAAGAGCCCAGCATACCTTTGTCTAGGAGAGATCATTCTTGGTCTGGATAATATAAAGGCGAATCGAGAATTTCCTTATTTGGGCAATTCCATTATCTTGCAAGTAAGAACTCTTTCTCTTTTCTTTCTTTTTCTTTTTTTTTTGTCTTCCCGTTTTTTTCCGTCTATTTCGTCTTTTTTGTATTTTTCTAATTTTTTATTTTCTTTTGACGTGTTCTTTTTCCTTGCTGCAGATATGGCTGATAGAACGACTACGATTGATCGAGCCCCCAGTTAATGTGCCGGGATATCGTGCTCAATCAATTACTATATGTACCATGCTCTATATGGTGGACCTTTCCCGGATATGTAATTATTGGGAAAATAAGCTGAAGAGTGAAGGCGGTCCCTTGATTCGATGGATCGTGCCATGGTGGCATCTCAGGTCAGTTACTGAGGTGTCATCTCTGGACAATACTCGGTCAGTTCGTCTTCCTGGCTTAGAATTCGTGGTATGTATATTTCTAGAAAGACTGTTGAGGCAAGTGGCCTTAAATAGAAAATTCTGAGGCTTGATACTGTTCCCCAAACTGCCTTGGCTCATACTGTAGAGTCTTGTTGGAAATGGGCCGCTAGATGGGTTCCGGGGAATATGTGGTTCATACCTGTTCCGTTTGGCTCATTATGGGTATCTCGCTCATATTTACAATGGAGGAAGGCTAGTACTCCCAAGGAAGGTGAGAAACTGAGAAAGCATGAGCCTATAGACTGCAAAATACGCGAGACGGCTAAATATAAAGAAAAGTATCTGACGGAAGGGGAAGAAGAGGCCAGATTCCTAGTCGTTCATCCAACGAAAAAACCGAAAACTACTCCTGCCGTGAGGATGGTGATGGATAGGAATGGTAAGGCTAGACCGCGAGAAAGACCGCTGGTGATTATGTCTGAGGTAGCGCAAGAGCGCCCGGGTCGTGGTCGAGACAAGAAGAGTGGCAAGGGTGACAAAGGCAAGGGGAAGTTGAAAGAATAGCCTTAGTCACCTTTTTAATTATTTAGTATTATTATTTTTGTGTTGTAATAAATGACGAGGTTTTTAGAATCCTAGCATAGCTTTTATTTCAGCATTTATTTATGTATGTAGCGTATTATTACTAACAAAATAATGAATAAAAGATCAAGTTGTAGTTAAGAAACTGATGGGATTTTCTTTTATTATTCTTGTTGAATTTCAAATGCAAATGCAAATATCTTTCTATTTACATTTAAATTAATGGTGGGTTGAATCCTGTGAAGGATTGACTACGTATTCATTAGAAAAAATAAAATCAAACCCAGCGCGTAGTTCGAAAATGTAAAAGAATAATTTTTCGAAGCAAGAGCTTATAATGAACTTAGAAAAAGGTGGCATGTGCCTTGCTTACTCCCAAAAGAAGTACAATTCAATTTATTTGATGACATGAGGATTATCCAAATGTCAAAATGCATGAGCATAGTGACATTAAGATGGACTGGCCGGTTTTATTTCGTGTCGCATGAGTGGCACGTGGGTTGCCGCGAGGCGCGTTTGTATCGTTAGTGCGACCCATTCTAAGGGTAGTACCGTTTCAATTGGTCTAGGTTGGTAGGGTTAGCGAATTCATTCCCATCTAAGTCTGTGATTCTAACTGCGCCCCCTAAGAATGTGGATTTGACTAAGAAAGGCCCAGCCCAGTTAGATTTGAACTTTCCTCGTGGATCAACAAGTAGGAGGACTCTGACTGATTTGAGCACCAAGTCCCCTTCTTTGATGTTTCTGGATTTAACTCGTTTGTTAAAGGCTCGTTTGATACGTGCTTGATATGTCTGTACATTATGTAAGGCATGCAGTCTTCGCTCGTCCAAGAGGACAAGTTCATCATATCTATCTCTTTTCCAGTCAGCTTCCGGAATTTCACTTTCCAAAAGAATACGTAGAGATGAGATTTCTAGTTCTACTGATTGTACAGCTTTCATCCCGTAAGTTAAGTAGAAAGGAGTGGCCCCAATGGGTATCCTAACTGATGTGCGATAGCCTTATAACGCAAAAGGTATTTTGCTTGGCCAACCGCGGTAATTGTCGATCATTTTCTTGAGCATTATTGTGACGACGTTCTTATTAGCTGTCTCTACTGCGCCATTTGTCTGAGGTCTGTAAGGCGAGGAATGGTGATGCTTGATTTTGTGTTTGGCTAGCACTTGTTCAGTCTCAGCCTGGAAATGTGAGCCGTTATCACTGATGATTTCATCTGGGCAACCATATTGGCAGATAATATTGCTTGTATGAACTTTGCCACATTTTTAGCGGTGAAGCTAGTGTAGGATGCTGCTTCGACCCATTTGTTGAAGTAATCGATAGCTACCAAAATGAAGCAGTGACCTCCTGGTCCAGCTGGGGTGATCTTTCCAATGATGTCGATTCCCCCAAGTAGAAAATGGCCAAGGAGATGTCATGGTGTAGAGCATCGAAGGAGGAACATGCTGCACATTCCCAAAGATTTGGCAGTTATGGCAATGTCAGACGTACTTAATACAATCTGACTCCATTGTCGTCCAATAGTATCCTAGACGTGTGATTTTCTGTGCCGACATGGGTCCACTCATGTGGGGACCGCATTCTCCATCGTGAACTTCTTCCATTACTTTTTGTGTCTGTGAGTGATCAAGGCAACGCAAGGTAACACCAAGAGGTGTTATTTTATACAGTTCTCCTTGCATGAGGAGGTATTGAGAGGCTAATAGGTGTATGGCACGTTGTCCCCTCTTGTTTATTTCTGGTGGGTATGTGCCGTTGAGTTTGAAGTTTAGAATGGCTTAGAAGCAGGGTTCCTCTGGGCTTTCTTCTTCATTTGTAAGTTGGTGCACATAGGCTGGTTCTGATCGTCATTCGATGCATAAAGGCATCTCGATCATGTCGTCTGGCATGTTGATCAAGTCTGCAAGTTGCGCAAGAGCGTCTGCAAACTGATTTTTTTCTCGAGGTAGATGTAGATAAGTGACTTGATCAAAGAATTGGACGACTTGATCTATCCTAGTCTGCATGTTATTGTGATGTATAGGGCGAGATTGTGGCTGGCACCGAAAGGAGGTAAATGCTCATATGAGAAAGTAACTGGGTTAATTAGCTTAACTGAGTCTTGGAGGACCAAGTTGACTACGTCGTCAGGTGTAGAGTCATGAGCTACATTTAGTTGTTTCAGTAGATCAACCAGACTGAAATGAGCTCGCAACTAACTGCCAGGCTGAAAGATCAGCCTTTGTCTTCTTCAGTTGTTTCAGTAGATGGTTAGTAGATGTATCTTCGCCATCATTTGGGGTGACGACGTTGGTGTTAGTAACTGGACCATTAGTGGTAGGACCATTATGAGAGACACCTTGATAGGGACGCCCTGATCGAGTAAGGTAGTCTATGTCTTGATCTTCACTAGCCCTGACCATATCTTCACTACCTTGGGTTTGATGAGGTTTTGTGAGGTATTCATCCTCATCATCATCGGCTCATATCCCGTTGATGGTAGTGAGTTCTCTTAGTCTAATGATTTCGGCTTCGAAAGCGATTATTCACTTGACTAGGTCGTCACATGTGGTGATCACCTTTTGCATTGTAGACTCTTGAGATAGAATTGGAATTTGGGGTACGATTTCTTGAGGCGTGGCGCCTGGAATGCGTAAAGATGCTACATTGGTTTCAAGTTCTGAAACTTGCCTACTCACACTCTTAGCCCATGCAATGAAGTCATCGATGGTAGGAGAAATGGTGGAGTATCTTCCCTCATTTTCTAATATGTGAATTTCATCTTCGATTGGGGAAATGAGGTGTGAATAATCCATGGTGGATTCTTCAGTTGTAATCATCAGAACTCCAAGAGGATTCTGAGTATTGTTAGGCTTACCCCCAGGAGGTATGCATAGACGACCGTCTTCAATCATATCATGAAGGGCGTGCTTCAATTTGAAAGATTTCTCTGTATCATGCCCTTTGCCCCTATGATATTCGCTGTAGGCGTTCTCATCCCAGAACCTAGTTTTATTTTATGGATCAGGCGTAGGTCCTATGGTTGGAGCTTGCCTTGTTGTGTCAATCTTTTCATGGCATTGGAATATGCATCGCCGATGCTTTTGAACTTTCTTTGTGGGTTGTTCTTTTTGGATGGTTCAACAAGATTGACTTCATTGATTTTGTTAGTAGGGCCGTAAGAACGACTTGTTGTGCCTTGGTATCCGCGACCTATCGTTTTGGACAAAAGCCTTTTTCGGATGTCGTTTTCGATTCTCGTTCCTAGCACAGTTAAATATTAAAAAGATATTATGTTTTGGTACCTAAGATGGTTTGCATAAATAGGTCTCAAGTTGTCCACAAAATTTTCCACATGAGTGGCTTCATCTGGACGTTCAACCAGTTGTGTGCTAGTCTTCCTCAACCCAGTTAGGAAGTCGGTGAAACCTTCTCATTTTGGGTATGAACCTCTAGAGTACTCATATTGACTTGGATTTCAGCATTGTCTGCGTACTGTTTGGCGAACTCGATTGCGGCATCATCCCATGTTGCGATTTTCTTGTATTATTAAGAATAGAACCACTGCTCAGGAATGGTGTCAAGAGATTAAGGAAAGATCCTTAAGAACATTTGGGGTTTGATGCCTTTGATAGACATGTAATCCTTGAAGGAACATATATGATTCTAAGAGTTTTCATGCCCCTTGAATTTTGGGATGTCAGTCATGGTGAAATTGGTTGGCAATTGGGCATTTATCGCTTCGTAATTGCGATTATTCTCCCTGTAGATGTCATCTCCTTGGAGGTACATCAGTTGCTCCTCCAAGTATTGGAGTCGCTTTTCAGCTCCAGTAAGAACTGGTGGGGTATTGACTTCTGGTTGTCCCATGATGGGCGGAATGTTATCGTGTACACTAGGGTCAGGATTGACTGCAGAAGGCAGCCTAGTTTCTACGGCAACAATTCGGCCCTCAATGGCATCGAAGCGAGCATAAGCTTGGTCTTGACTTGTTTGGACACGGATGAGTGCAGCTAGGACAAGATCATTACCATTTTGCTCGGGTTGATGAACACTTGCTTGACTAGTTCCCGGCATCTTGGAAACTGAGGTAAGAGACCGAAGACGGATCAAAATACGATCGACCATTCTAGCACACTTATTCAAAAGGACTCGACTTGTGAAGTGGGAGTGTGCTGATATAGTGTCATTTCACCCTACATTTTCACCCCTTTTTGTCTCGTTTTGCTTGCCTTTAACGCTCCCTAGGAGCGTTTCTACGTGTTTTACCTTCTTCTAGCATATTTCTCGCTTTTATCGTGTTTTTGTAGGTAAACCGTCAATTGAGGCGATTTCTACCTAGTTTTGATTAACAAAGAAGAAGGTGAATCATTCGGAGGAGCCACGGCATACCTTGGGGGCCCTACTCGATGCGCCAAAGCCCTCCCGAGTCAAGGCAACCGAAACCGGGAAGGAAACAACAAAGTCAAGCGAAGGACGAAGGGAAATGAGCATCTCACGAGCGTGAAAGGCATTTCACGGTCGTGAGATGCTTTTCCAAAAAGATGGATTTCGTGCATTTCAGCTCACGGCCGTGAAACTCATTTCACGGTCGTGAAAGCTCAGTCACGGTCGTGAAACATGCTTCACGGTCGTGACTTGTTCGTGAAAGAAGACCTTGCTCTGCCAATTCCCTCACGACCGTGACTTGCAGTTTCACGGTCGTGAGACGTGTTTCACGACCGTGAAACCCATTTCACGGTCATGACGTTGCCAGTCCATGAAGCTTCTCGAGGCCCATCTTTCCTTCATTTTGTAAACCTATATATAGACCCTCTTATGTAATTAAAGGGCACGAAACCCTAGATCTGAAACTTTCATAGAATTAGTATTTAATCTTGTATTAATCTTCCTTAATTAAGCAAATTAGTCGGTTAATTAGTGATTTCGACTTGGTTTAGTGTATGAACTTGGGTTATATTCAAAGATTTGTGACAAAATCTTGGTATTTATATCAAAGTTCTCATCTTTTTCCAAGTTGGTATAATTCCTCTACTTAATCTTGTCTTTAATTAAGTTTTCATTTCAATTCTTGTTATCTACTTATTGTTAATAAGAAGATGTTTATTGTTGTTGATTTCATTTTGCATTCCTTAGTAAATGTTGATTTTCCCTTGAATATGAGTGAGTAGTGATTAATCTAGGATTAGTGGGGGATAATGGGTTTTGATGACGGTTAATCTTTCTTTGTCGGGTTGATTTATTGATTAATTGTCTTTCTTCCAACTTTCGCATACCATATGTTTGATGAAATGCTTGCTTGACAAACTTGCATAATTCATGTTTATCATACATTTCCGTAAGATCGATAGCCTCGGATTATGTTAGGATTTGCATATAGTTGGTGTATCGACCGTGTGTACGCGAGAGCTAGCTTGGTTCAATATAGGGGAGGGATTGTAAGATCGAGAACCTCAATCCACCGCGCCCAAGTTTGACTACCCATTAACTATGAACCCGACTCACTAGAACCCGAATTACCCATTTGAACCCACCAATCCTAGACTTTCCTTTTATTGATTGTTATTTGATTATCTTCCTCGTCTTAGACTCCTTTTGTCGTTTTTAATTGTTTTTAATTGTTGTTATCTTAGTCTAGTCTACAAACCCAAACCCAAAAATTACTTTGTGACTTGCAAGAGACTCTAGTAGACTTTTAGATCACTTCTAAACAACAACCGTCCCTGAGATCGACATTCTTACTACACCACTATTTTACTACATCATGTGCCACTGTGTTTAAGTGAGTTTTGAAAATGACTAGTTTTGAAATGTTTGTCCTAGACAACCGTACTGTGGTTGTAGGAGTGTTGACTTGAAGTGGAGTAATGATTTTGACTAGACACTTGGACAGAGTTTCGACTTGTTTTGCGCTACTATAGGCCACCTTTGAAAATGTTTTACTGTTTTGAAAAGGATTTTGTTTTGAAAAGTTCGTCATGGTTTATTTACAAAATGGTGATCATGTAAGGGTTATACATATTTAAACATGCATTATAACGGTATGCTTAGTGCATTTTAAATGGTTTTGGCTTAAAAGGTGGGTTGTCATACCAAGCAATCAAACCCAGGGTCTGTGGAGAGGTCCGCGCCAAACATGAGTAAGGTCGGTTCCTAGTCCATTTCCTCGAGTAGTGAAAGCTCTTGATACTAACATGAGTATGTACCGCGGTATGGTTGACGTCAATCGCTATCCATCCTTAGGCCCAAATAAGAATTTGGACTGTTTTGACAGGATGATTGGACGAAATTGGTTGGGTTGGGCCTAGGAAGGCCGAATAAAACGACCTAAGAAGGTCGAGTAATGAAAACAGATAAATGTCTTGTACAAACTATTCTCTAACCTTTTTCAAGTTTCACCCTGGGTAACACGTGAGTGTGTAAATCCCCAGCGCAGTCGCCAAATTGTGGTACACGGCCTTGGTGAGGGACCACAGGATGGAAGCGAGGGACATGCGTAGTGATACGCATTTGTGTAGTCGCCACCAATTTTTTATGAAAAATTGGAAACGTTCAAATACTTCATGCCATGTCAAGACACAAAGTAATGACATGAACACTAAAAACTCGTTACCCTTAGCATTCTATGTCTAGAATGACTCTCGTGGATGCCAATGAACACGAATGTTCACAGAGATCTGGAGTAAGGGGTGAGGGTACGTATTAGGAAGTTCTTTAATCAAACACCTAATCCCGCCCGCCTCGGTAGCGGCCTCTCCTAATGTTTAGGGAAATCGTTCGTACTTGATATGTCATCGGTTATATGCATGCTATGCAACATACACATTTTAATCCTAGCATGTGAAATAGATTATGTCGGTGAACACGTAATTAGCATGTAATTTATCTCAAATTAGGAATTTAGGATTGATTACGAAAGGCAAAGAAAATCATACAAAGAAATCATACAATATAATGATTAAAAATAAGATTATAACTGATTACAAAGATTACGGGATCTATGTCGGAAATATATCCAAAACAAAGGTTTGAAAGAAAAGAAAAAAAAGAAAGGATTAAAAGACGGATTAGCAGCGATATTAGAGTTAATAATTGATTAAATATATGACTAAAGCTACGTAAAACGAAAACAGAAGTTGAGGGGCAGAAAGAACCCCAGAACAGGCGCATCACAACTGTGTCCTCCGGAAGAGGTGCAACACTCTATGCGTCTGTTCTTGAGCTGAATTCTGACTGTGAAGTCAGAATCGATAACGGTTAATGTTATTTTGGTGTATTTTCAATTTATTGTCGATCTAAAACTCGAGTGAAAGTATTTAATTAATTAATTAATTACACTAATTTATATCAATAACAAATCCAGAGATTTGATATGAACAAATCGAACCTCGAAAACCCGAATTTGATTCAAAGACGAAATTGTGGTTGATCTATACTTCCATTTTAAAAGATAATATTAGATAATTTTATTAAAAAGATAGAATTTGAAAATATAATAAATTTATCAGAATATTTAAGAGCATTCCGACTCGGAGTTTTAAAACAGTTTATAGAAATTGAAGCGGTTTTCGGTCCGGACTCCAAATGAACTCAAATGACTGTCAAAACGACCGTACCGGGGCGTAGATGACGACCAAGGGGTAGACACAAGTATTTGAGCTATCACTTGATGATAAACTTACGAATTGTCATAAATCGTTCCGCGTACCAAACATGAGGCCCAATCATCACTGGGTGGTTGGCGGAAGGTGCAGAAACGAGGTATCAACATTACTCGTTTCTTTCTTTTTTCTTTAGGAGGGTCCCCAGCCGGTTGGTCGTCTGCCGGTGGTCTACCCGGCTGGGCACCCCTTTTCTTCTCCTTTGTTTTTCTTTTCTTCTTTTACTTAAAAATCGCTTTGCTTGTTTTTGTTTCCTCGTTTTCGCCCCCAAATCCTACAAGATTAAGTATAAAATAATATAACGAGAATTGAGATACAAAATGTGAACAAGGGCACGTAAAACCGTACAAAGACGGGTCTAAGAGGCGTAGAAAAGAGTTAAGAAGCGTGACAAAATAAATGCCTATCAAAATTTCACACACTTAAACCTTACTCGTCCCGAGTAAGTGACCCGAAAATTAAACTAGGACTCCTAATAGGAACTAATAACTAGCACGCACTTATCATAATATCTGAATCGGGTTTAGCTTCACTCGTATCCCTTTCAACTAACAATTTCACACTTCATGAGGGGAACTGCTCTATTGCAAGGCAAGTTAGGTCTTTCAACTAACAATTTCACACTTCATGAGGGGAACTGCTCTATTGCAAGGCAAGTTAGGTCTTGTTACAAAACTTTTGAATTAAACCGACACTAAACAATAAGTAAAGCATAGGAACGAATCGGCAAAAACATGCAGACTTGCCTCATTCAAGTGGGAATTTTAAAAGGAGCCAAATTTGGTCTTTGTTGGAGGATGTCGTCTCAAGGTCTCACCAAGGTATCGAGTCCCTAAGTTTAGCTAATGCGACCAACATTTACAACACGAATGCCATAGAAATAGATTCTAGGCGGGGTAAGGGGAAGTACAAAGCTATACTCCCAAGAATGACACGACTAGCACAAGATTCGACTCCATACCGAGCCATTGACCACAAGGACACCTAAATATCGACTCTCACGGGTTTCACTCGTCACTCGATGAAAGAATAGGGCGACTTTTGAGACAAAAAATAACCAATATCACTTCCCTATGTCGACTTGTGAAGCGTACCCGCAATCTAATATGGTACTCCATCCAACATCCGCAAGAAAGGTGTCAAAACAATGCACATAAGGGAGACAATAGGGTTGTAACGGGGCTCGGGTTAGGTGAAAAGGGTTTGGTGCAAGCACCGATTTTAGACATTTGGGGCTAAAGACCGAGTAGTCGCCACACTAAACCGATCCGCTAAATCAAGAACTATGAAAACGAGTTATACCTCAAAATTTGGCAACAATTGCCACTTCAAAAATCATCATATTTCACTTCAAAACAAAATTCAATTGCAAAATTATTCAACCCCTTTAATAATCCTAACAAACTTTTATTCTTTTGAACATCTCTCGTTTTCTTTGTTTTTCATTTCTTTTTTTTCTTTTTTGTTTGGCTTTTTTTTTTTTCACTTGTAACCTCCTTTTTGGAACCCAAAATTACCCCAAAATTGAAACATAGTCACATTCAAATGACTTCAAAATCTTACATCCCCAACAAGAGTCAATTCCCAATCCGAATTTATTTCCACAAAAGGACTACAAAGACGAACTACTTAACTAATAGTGAGTTGTTTATGGGATGTAGTTAAATTGTTGGCAATCAAAATGACAAGGCTAGGCTCAAAATGGGTTGACAAAAAGGAAAAAGTCTAAAAGGTGTAAAATAGGCTTTTTGGCTATTGTGAAGCTACTTTATTGAACAAAATTATCTCAATATGCATGTCGACACTTCTACGGACTCAAGGAACGAGCGCCATACTTAGGCATTTTGATATGAAACACCACGTAAGGAGAACTACTCACAGCCTATACGGGGCCGATTTGATGGACCGACCAATTGCAAGGCTCTAACCTCAGATTTGAGTAGTTATGCCGATCTTAAGTAAGGTCTCGGGCCCAATACGGTCTCGGGCCCAATACAGTCTCACAAGGTAGTCAAAACTTGGTCAATAAGCTAAACCTCAGGCTAACATGGGCCATCAAAAGGTCAAGAGCTATCAAAAGGGAAATGACACGGGTCAAACAATTATCATCATTGTCGACATGACCCTCCTTCTTAGAACTTTCATGCACTATTTGCAAAGGACATGCAAAGTGTATGTAATGCAACTACCGCATATTTACATCTACGTGAATGCAAGAGTGAACAAGTACTTAATATCCTACCTAGATGCAAACAATTTCTAATCCTATCATCAAATCAACAACAACACGCATCTCCAAAATGGCTTCCAAAGGAAGCACCCACATCACTTATCCCGTCCTCCTCCATGTTAATATTTACAAAACGAAAAAGAAGGATAAAAGAGAAAGGATTGGTAGAATTTTACCAAGCGTCTTCTCCGATGCGATGCGTGTATTGCCTATCAACATTGTTAGTATAATATAATATATACAATCTAGACTAAGCATGTTTATAAAATTTTTTTTGAAATTTTTCGATTTTTAGAAATTTTTTAGAAATTTTTTTGAAATTTACACAACTAATAGCAACAAATATTCACAAAGTAGATATTTCCCTCCCCACATTTAAAATTTAGATCGTCCTCGATGGAACGCAATGTAGAGAGGAAATAAGGGAAGAAAATAACATATTTTTGGGTTTTTCAAATTTTGCGTGAAAATAAATAAAGGAAAATAAAGGTAAATAATATTTTTTTTTGCTTTCTTTTTTTTTGGGGCCTCTTCCCCACACTTGAAATATGATATGTACTATAGGGATATTATGAGTAGGAGGCAAATTAAATTAAAAATAAAATGACATATTTTTGTTCTTTTTGTGAGATTTTTGAAAAATAAATAACATGTTTTTGGTTTTTTTTTTTCAAAATAAAGGAAAAAGAAAATACAAAATTACGTATAATATATTACGCTAGTAGCTAAATGCAAAGAAATTAACTAGAAAATATGCATGCTGATGCGAGTCGTTATACACCAAAAATAAAAGCCTAAGTCTACTAACTAAAGAAGATAGCGGAAGTAGGGTCGATCTCCACAGAGAGGAAATTAACTAACTGTAATCTAAGTCTGTCAGTCACAGTCTGGGGGTTTTGATTTGGTTTTAAACTAAACTAAATAAGATTTAAGGGAAGAGAAATAAAGGTAGAGGTTAACACAAAATAAATCAGATAAAGGAAAAATATGCTAGGATTCGGTCTACTGCAATATCGGCATCTACGGGTCAACTAAGTCAGTCAATCTATCAATGAGAAGGGCAATGGTTTTCTCCTCTCGGTCTCAAACCACCCTAGGGATTTTCCTAATTAACTCTCGCCCTCTTAGGAGTCACCTATCAATTCTAAGCAAGCCTTTCCCTTCCAATCTCTCGATCCAGGTCGGGGTTAACTACCTAGCTAGTCTCCTGCGTGCACTCATTCGACTAACCTCAATTCTATTTCTTAGATTGATTCTCATATTCAAGATTAACTGATATACTTTATCCTATCATGCATTTATTACAGTTTTCCTCATCCTAACATATAAGAGAATTAGCTACTCATACTATTAATGATGCTAGCAATAAAGACGATTGAATATATGACATTAGACATGATATAATCGTAATTAACAAGCATAAAGAACAATAACGCATTAATTAAGAAAGGTAAAACAATAATTAAGAATAGAACAAAGATTAAGAATAACGGAGAGAAAAGAGTTTACAATCTTAGCAAATCCGGCGTAAAGAACAAATCCGCGTCGATAATAAACCCGAATGTAAACTTAAAGATTAAGAAAGTTCAGAAACTAATGGTGAATGATAAGTCTGCTAAGTAGTCGATACCCCCTCATTAATGACAAACTAAGAGTCTTATATAATGCATAACACGACTTCTAACCTAATTAGTCTACGGACTTAAGGCCCGTGACAGATTTCACTCGATCTAGGGAAAATCCCCTTCGATCGAGGCCTTTATCTGAGAATATCAATCGATCGAGGACTTCATCCTCTCGATCGACCAATTCTTCAACAGCTACCCCTCGATCGAGCAGATGACAGCTCGATCGAGGTCTTCTCTAGCAACAAATCCTCTCGATCGAGTAGAGAGTCACTCGATCGAGTCTTCTTCACCAGTACTCCCCTCGATCGACCAAAGATATGGTCGATCGAGGTCCTCTGGCCTAGCATATAGTGTTGGTCGTGGCTTTGGACTTGATTGTGAGTGGTTTCACGCTTTCCCATGCAAGAGTTTCTGTTCCGTTCCTTCCATTCTCCTAAATGCATGCAAAGTGGACTGTTTTGGCTCGGTTTCCGCTACTACGCAGCTTGTACCTACAAAATGGTGATGAAAGTACAAAGTAGCCAAATAGGGGCATATAGTGACATAATATCACCTAAATGACATAGAAATGCGTGCATAAATGGACTAAAAAGTCTATATAAAATACACGCATCAAACTTCCCCAAACCAAACCTTTGCTTGTCCTCAAGCAAACTAAATGCAGATATATGGAACTAAATGAACCTAGGGGAATGGAGTAAGTCTCAGAGCTAGCTACAAGTCAATGCTAAACCGTTTAATGCACTCATTCAATCGCTACAAAGCTTAATACGAAAGTGAACGAATTTATACAATCTTGGAAATAAATTAGACTTTCGACCCTGCAAGACTCAACCAAATTCGGACTCTCACGGGTCACTCTTCTCTCAACAAGCAAATGGTAAGTAAATATGTATAAGAAAGAGAGAAGAAAATATAGTCACTCACCTAGACTACGACCGACACAACATGCATCGCTAACTAATATGAAAGATGATTCAAGCACCGTACACACGCATAACCACCGTTCAAGGACTATCACGTGCCGAACATTTGCAAAAATATGGATATGTGAGGCTAATTGGTAAGAAGGGGCAAAACAATTAATGGAAATGTGAGGGTAAATAGCCAAGCTAGTTCCTAACAAGACCGTAATAGAACTCGTTCCATTCTTCCAACTATCAAAAACTAAGCTCGATGCCTTAACATATCTAGGCATATACAACACAAATCCCATAAAACACCTCGACAAATAATAATAAGCATAGGAGGTTGATGAACGGTTTGTCGCGTACCGCTCAAGCAAAAACAATTTATAAAACCCAACTAATGCGATAGCGGAAGTCGGGGTCGAACCACAAGGATGGAGGGGTCAACTACAAGTTTGAATGAATCCTATTCTAGCCTAATAAGAGTTGGATTGGAAAATTAACTAAGAATTAGAAAAGGCAAGTAATCGCTAAATAACAAGGTAAAGACAATTAAGGGAAAAACTAAGGTAAGGGTTCACCTTAGGGGGATTAATGGGTTAGACTAATAATTAGCAAATGGGTAATAAATTCGAGTAGAATTAATTGGTAATGTCTCAACAATTAATAATCATCAACAAAGCCATCGCATTTGTCTCAAATCACCCATATAAACACTAGTCTAATCATCTCTACCACCGTCGCTTAAGAGATAATCAAACGATACTTGATAAAATGGGCAACTTTCGTTTACACATTTCATCAAACACCTAGTGTGCATATGGGTAATACCCAAATAATTACCACAAATCTACTAATTACCCAACTAATTATCCCACATAATCCTCCCTTAGGCTCCCCCTAAACCCTAGAGGAAATCTACTCACTCATGCTAAGGGAAATCAAACAACTAAAGGCAAGGAAAAGTGAAATGAACATAGTGCTAAGGAAGTGAATAATAATAACAATCAAATGATAAACAATAAACTAGAAATGAAAATAAATTGCATAAATAACAAAAAGATGAGAAATTTATACCGACAAAGCTTGTATTAATGAATAGGGAGAATGTCTTCACCCAAAATCTTCAATACAAACCAAAACTATGATAGTTCTCCTAAGAAAGACTAGATTTTCTAACTTGAAATTGAGAAATTAAGCTTAATTAGGGAACGATTAGGAGAGTGATTAATGAGTAATAGAGGTTACAAATTATCTAGGGTTTTGTGCTAAGAGATAATGAAAAGCTGCTACAAAAATATTAGGGGAAGGGTATATATAGGTATCTCGAAATTAGGAAAGAAAATAGAAGAGTTGGCGAATTTGCGGTGTTGTGTTCCTGGCCGGTCGACCGGCCGCCGGCCCTCTGACCGGCCTGGAGCACATCAGTAGCTTAAATTTCTTCGTCTTCAAAAAATCTTCTAAGTATGAAAATGGGGGTCCTGGCCGGTCGACCGGCCGCCGGCCTCATACCGGCCTGGAACACGAAATGCTCATCAAATGCATACTGATGTAGTGCAGGCCGGGTAGGCGACCGGCCGCCGGGTGACCGGCCGGCGCTACCTGGGCCTTTTCTTCACCTTCTCTTTTTCCTTAATTCGTGGAGTTGTGGTTTGAGCCGGGTGGCCGGCCGCCGGTCTGAGGACCGACCTGCGCCACCTGAAGGCTCCTTTCCTCATTCTTCTTCTCATCTTCGAATCCCGACTCATGCAAGACCTTAATGCTCCGATTTCTTCATTTCCGCCTTAACTCCTACAAATTAAGATCGACATTCATAGCACGGGAAATCGGGAAGCAAAATGCAATCAAGGGCACGCAAATCCGTGTAAACGGACCAAAATGGGGACGAAAATGAGAGGAAAAATGTGACTAATTAAATGCTTATCAAAATTTTCCACACTTAAGACTTACTCGTCCTCGAGTAAGTAAACAAGATTCGAGACCCATAAGTACCCTTATTCAACACTACACTAATACTAAGGCTACTACCTAAACTACTAATAATATCCGACGGAAGGCAATTAACGGGCCTCCTCCGTCCCTTCAAGTCACAACGAGATACTCATGAGGTAGAGTACATCCTTGCAAGGCAAGTACGGGCTTGCTCAAAATCGCGACGCATCCAAATGAAAAACACGTAAGAACACGACAAAGATGCATCTAACAAAAAGAAAAAATCACATGCCTCATCCATGTGACGGAGATATCTAAGGGGAAAACCGTCTAAATAATACATGATCCTTATAAGCCACTAATATCATAAAGCATGGAAAAATATTCGCCTCCTAGCGGTGCAAGTCTAATGATAATTTTGAACCCCGTCTACTATTTGCTTGGTCAAAAGCGATAAAATGGAAGATGGAAATGAAATCCTCGTGACGTTATTAAGCACAATAGCATATGGAATTCACGTTTCTCAAATAAATGAGACACAAGGATCGTCCCGTCTCACTATGCAACTCAAGGGCAAATGATTCAAGAAGGATAAAAGGAAAATGATATTTGAGTCTAATTGCTTGCAAGATTTTCATTTCAACACTTTGCTTTCTCTCTCTCTTTTTTTTTTTTTTTTTTTTTTTTTTTTTTTTTCTTTTTGATTTGCATTTTGGTTTGCAATTTTTGGCATGAAAGGGCACACGATTTCCGTCAAGGACATGCGGTCGGAACCAACAATAGGGGTATCCCCACCGTAGTGGCATCGAAAGGGACCATAGATATGGGCCCACTAGAATCCCTAGAAGTTCCGTTTTGCACTTCCTCGACGAAAACAAGAAAACATGATGCTTGACTCAATATTTTTAGCTTGTTTGACTTGTTTCCCTTTTTTTTTTGAGTAAGAGTGGAAGAACATTGGATCAAGAGTGGTTGCATAGCAAGAACGGTCACCTAAGAATCCTTTCTACCATCGGAATATTCACATCAATTGAGGTTGTCGAGGTGGAATAAGCGCAAACTCGTGACTCAGCATTAGTAGACGGGTTAAAACTCACTAAAAATGCACAACCCAGGGCGTCTAAAATTCCACGATTAAGATGAACACTTTATGAATAAAAAAGTAGCAAAAAGGGATTATGCACATTCAACAAGTTTTCCAAAAAGACAATTATTAAATCATTTTCCTAAATGCAACTATATGCCATGATGCAATCTAGCATATATACATCCTAAATGCACATGCTCTAACCGACTATATGACACACAAGCTAATGTTATCTCCTAACAGCACTTAAGTGGCACACACGCCAATCAACAAAATTCACACCATCGTCATCAACACATCCCGTCCTCAAGTAAGAAGAAAAGGAGATAAGGGAGAAGAGAAATAGGAAAGATCTCACCAAAGCGTCTTCATTTTCCCTTTTTCGTGCCTCTTATGATGTGGGGCGCACCTATGGATGGAGATAAAAAGAAACACACGGCAATATATACAAAGTAAACTATATACAAACTAATCTAAACATATATTGTTTGGAAAATTTTCAAATTTTTTGATTTTTAGGCATTTTTCGACTTTTTTCAAAAATCAACGATATATACAAAAGAAATAAAATCCTCCCCACACTTAAGTCTTACTCGTCCCCGAGTAAGTGACTCAAATATGAAAAGAGGGAGAGGAAAAAGAAAAAGAAAATAAAACAAGTTTTTGGGATTTTTTTTTTTGGGAATTCCCTCCCCACACTTAGGTATTTACACGGTGTGAGGGGTGAATTCAAAACGAATGACATGTTTTTGGGTTTTAAATATTTTGAAAAATAAAAACTTGTTTTTGGGGTTTTTGATTTTTGATGAATATTCACAATATGAACAATATATACAAGAGGGTTAGTTATGCAAAAGAACTAATTCTAAATGAAATGCATGAACTAAATAAAATTTCTAAAGCTAAATGCAAAATGAAATAATACAAGTGCATGATCTAAGTAAATGCAAGCTAAACTATATGCTAATCTAGAGTCTCGTTGTGGTGGTAAGGTGCATAAATGCAAGCCCCTCATGGGGGTACCTCCCACAAGGAAGTCTAGTGTGTCATATCGGAGTCTCGTCGTGGCGGTAAAATGCATAAATGCACGCCCCTCATGGGGGTACCAACCACGGGAAAGTCTAAAAATGACACCTAACAAAATGCAACTACGCTATATGGATGCAAGGCTAAACATGTGACGATATTTTACAAAATTAAATTCTAATGCAATGCTTAAATGGATGCAACTAAATGGATAACTAAACTAAGATATAATACAAGTATCTAAATGCATGTAAAAATATAAACATGATGAAGATTTGGATTAAAAAGGGAGCATACTCATGGGTTTCCGCTCTCAGGAGTATCCAGTAAAGTCAGAGGATGTAGTATCAAAATGGCCACTACCGGCCTCAGGATAGGTCTCATCTACACCCCTGGCTCCCGAACCAGAGCCGCCACCCTCCACAATCTCGAACCAGGGACCCATCCTATCAAACCACTCGGCATTCTGTGCCGCAGTCTCGGGGTCCACCTCCTCCTCATCAACTACCGGCTGAGCAAAAACCGGTGCAGAATAGTAGTCATGCTGAACACTGAAATCCCCGAACACCCTAGAACCCTGGTCATACCCGCCCTCTGGCCACATGAAATAGGACGGATGCGGGCCAACTGGCTCCCTATACCCCTCCCTACACCAATTATAGTAAGAAGGGTATTGGCCAAGAGCCAAGTCATAATACATCCTATCCATCCTCTGTGACAAAAGAGCTCTCTCCCTAGCTTTCTCCTCTCGCCACTTAGCCGCCGCCTCTCTATCCTTAGCCGCCGCCTCGGAGGCCAAATTCATATCGGCCATGAACTGAATCAAAGAAGAATCCAAAGGTGGGTAACTAGGAGTGGTGGAAGTGGATGCCTCGGGTTGGGATGAATTAGGCCAAGGACGCCATTGCTGTTGATGCATAAAGGAGGGGTTCACAAAAGGCAAGGTAGAAGGAGTGGGGCCTTGCTGCTCTCTCCTGTAGGTAGTGACGGGGGCAGTGGGATCTCGCCTGAAAGCGGTGATTGGAGCTAGTTGATCTTCTGGGTTATCTTCAACTGGTGGTGGAGGGTTCTCCTCCTCTAGGGGGAGGAGATAGTGCGCACTATCGGGAACAACTTTCATTGCCGCACTATTCGGGAGGGGAATAGAGTTGACCCCTCGGACCCTCCAATACATTTTCCCGTCCTCAACTCGCTTCACTACCCACTCAAGCTTCGACGTAATGTAATCCTCCGTCAACAAAGAACATCCCCCCAAACACCTCAAATTTCTCTCATCTAGAGCATTCTTACATAGAGCATGGGTAATCTTTGTAACAATTCCCCCAACATGGATACCGGTAGGGCTAAATGGATCATTGGAAATTTTCTGGAAGTGGAGAGCGACATGGTGACCAATGTTGACTCCAAATTTATTCGGCTTTTGGAACAAGTAAGCCGCCAAAATAGAGAGCTCATCGGCCCGAAAGTTGTGACACTCCTCTCTCCCAAACAACGTCCAACCCATAAAACGATGCCAAATCCGAATAGGGGCATTGTGGCAAGCATTTGCCGGTTTCTTAGCCCCCTTCTCAACCTCCATCCCCGAAATTGCAGTCCACACATCATTCAAATTAAAGGTTTCGGGGACTTTATAAGACTTATGAAATTTAACCCCCAAAACCTTACAAAATTTCTCCAGGGAAAGGTTAAATGTAGTATTGAGATGGCGAAAAGAAACTATTTTGACCATGCCCGTGTTCCGATCTTTCTCATGACTAAAGGAACTTAAAAACTCCCATGTAAGATGGGGGTAAGTACAGAAGTGTTGACCGTAAAGCTCCCCCATCCCTAAACCTTTAAAAAGCTCAAAGGTGACCGTATCAAGGCCGAAATTTCGCATAGTATTCCTACAAATGAAGCGGGAATGGGGAAGGTTTCGGCGTTTTAGACATTGAAACTTACCTCGCGCAATCTCGCTTACGAAGACGACATCCGGAAAGTCGTCATCCGGACCCATTCCCGCCGTTACTTGCTGAAGTCTAGCCTCCAACTCCGCCTCAAGCTGAGCCCTTGTTCTTTTCCTTGGTGGTTTTTGAGCCATTGAGTTTTTTCGTAATAGTCAATTGAAAGAGGGAAAAATTAGGGAAAAATTGAGGTTTTTGAAGTGTGGGATGAATTTGTGTGATGTAGTGGGTTATTTGTTGGGTTGAATGTTGGATTGATGGAGTTTTGTGGTGATTTTAGTGGAGTTTTTGTGGAGTTTGGGAATTTTTGTGGGGTTTTTGAAGGTAGAAAGAGAAAGAAAGAGGAAGAAACAAAGAAGAATGAAGAAAAGAATGAGGCTCACGAGTTGATATTAGCTCACGGGTGAGTTCTGGGCCGGTCTGGGCATCGGCCGCCGGTCGACCGGCCTGGAACCCAAGTCAAATTTTTTTGATTTTTGGCTTTTGATTTTTCATGTGTTCAGGTGTTCCTAGCCGGTATAGGCACCGGCCGCCGGTCGACCGGCTGGGAACGCAGCTCAAAAAAAATTTCACGTTCAAATGCTCAGTTATTTGGTGCTCTGGGCCGGTCGTCAGACCGGCCGCCGGTCCACCGGCCCAGAACACAGGTCAAAATTTTCAAAAATTCAACTCCTATGATTTCGTGTTCCAGGCCGGTCGGCACACCGGCCGCCGGCTGCCCGGCCTGGAATACCTGCTACTCAATCTCCACTTTTCAATAGTTTGCTACTGGAGTGCTCTGGGCCGGTCGGCACACCGGCTGCCGGTCCACCGGCCTGGAGCACTTCTCCCTTAATTTCCTCGCCTTCAATTCACAATAATATCGACCCAACCAACATATTCCCAAAGACACGGTTTCGATCCAAACCCGACTACAATTGTTCCAAACCTACCTAAGACTTCTCCCAAGAACTAAGATACCTGAGTACACAATCTCAAATCTTCACAACTACTCCTAATATGCATGCTATATACAAAAAAAATCGGTGGTTGTTGAGGGACTCCACCAAACCTAACAAATCACAAGAACTTACAAATAGGACTCTTCCTCGGGAAGTGGATCCCCAAGGAAGAGTACTTCCACCGTTCCTTTCTCATCTCCATCAAAGTATCGTTTCACTCTATGCCCATTTACTTTGAAATTACCACCCTCTTCACTCCAAAGTTCGAAAGCTCCATGAGGTGATATGTCAATAACTTTGAAGGGACCCGACCATCTCGATCGTAGCTTCCCCGGAAACAACTTGACCCTAGAATTATAGAGTAAGACTTGATCACCCAGTTTTACATCTTTATCAACCAATTTGGCGTCATGCCATTTCTTCGTTTGCTCTTTGTAAATCTTTGAGCTCTCGTAGGCATCAAGTCTTAGCTCTTCAAGTTCACTCATTTGGAGAAAACGGAGCTCTCCGGCCATGTCAATGTCAAAGTTCATTTCCTTTAAGGCCCACCATGCCTTGTGCTCCAACTCGATTGGCAAGTGACAAGCTTTGCCATAGACAAGCTTGTAGGGAGTTGTGCCGAGGGGAGTTTTGAAGGCGGTGCGAAGGGCCCATAGAACATCGGGGAGCTTTTGGGACCAATCCTTTCTACTTTTGCTAGTGGTCTTCTCCAAGACGGCTTTTATTTGACGGTTTGAGACCTCTACTTGCCCACTTGTTTGAGGGTGGTAGGCAAGAGCGGTCTTGTGAGTGACACCATGAGAAGAAAGCAAGATCTTGAAGGTGCTCTTTCTAAAGTGCGAACCCCCGTCACTAATCACCACTCTCGGGGTCCCAAATCTCGGAAAGATAGTGTTTTTGAAGAGCTTGATAACAACTTTGGCATCATTTATTGGGGTAGCCACGGCTTCAATCCACTTGGACACATAGTCCACCGCAACTAATATGTACTCATTCCCACAAGAGTTGGGGAATGGTCCCATGAAATCAACTCCCCAACAATCGAAAAGCTCAATCTCAAGAATGTTTTGAAGGGGCATCTCATTTCTTTGGCTTATATTCCCCGTTCGTTGACATCGATCACAAGATTTGACAAAGTAGTGGATATCTTTAAACATAGATGGCCAAAAGAAACCACCGTGTAACACCTTTGCAATGGTGCGAGATGTACCAAGGTGGCCCCCATAGGCCGAGTTGTGAATCCTATCGACTATCTCCATCCCCTCTTCCCTCGGAACACATCTTCGAAACATGCCATCACCACACTTGCGAAAAAGATGTGGGTCATTCCAAAAGTAGCGTTTTGAGTCATGCTTCAACTTCCTTCTAGCTCTAGCATCCAACTCCTCCGAAATGAACCCGCTCACAATAAAATTCGCCAAGTCCGCAAACCATGGTGATTTACCACCTATCATCATCAAACTATCTTCTCTTAACCACTCATTGATCGGGCCACTCTCATCTTTCAACCCATGATCTTAGGTAGTCAATCTAGATAGGTGGTCGGCAACTACATTCTCCAACCCCGCCTTGTCTTTAATCTCCAAGTCGAACTCTTGAAGTAAAAGAACCCACCTCAAGAGCCTTGGCTTTGCATCTTTTTTCACTAACAATTGTCTCAAGGCGGAGTGATCCGAGTATACCACAACCTTAGAACCAACAAAGTATTGCCGGAATTTTTCCACGGCATGAACAATGGCTAACATTTCTTTTTCCGTCGTAGAGTAGTTGACTTGGGCTTGATCTAGAGTTTTGCTTGTGTAGTAGATTACATGGTGCCTCTTGTCCACAACTTGGCCAAGCACCGCCCCGACCGCATAATCGGAGGCGTCACACATAACTTCGAAGGGAAGGCTCCAATCCGGTGAGCGGATTATGGGAGCCGTCACAAGGGCCTCCTTCAACCTACAAAAAGCACTCAAGCAAAATTCATCAAATACAAATGGGGTGTCCTTGAGAAGAAGAGAAGTCAAAGGCTTGGCAATTTTAGAAAAATCTTTGATGAAACGTCGGTAAAAGCCCGCATGGCCTAGAAAGCTTCTCACTCCCTTCACATTTGTAGGGGGTGACAAGTTTTCTATCACCGAAACCTTAGCCATGTCAACTTCTATCCCTCTCTTAGACACGATGTGACCAAGCACAACCCCCTCCTCCACCATAAAGTGGCATTTCTCCCAATTGAGGACGAGGTTGTGCTCCTCACATCTTTGCAAAACATTCGACAAATTCAATAACCCAAGATCAAATGAGTCTCCATGGAAACTAAAGTCGTCCATGAAGACCTCCATACTCTTCTCAAGAAAATCGGCGAAAATTGCCGTCATACATCTTTGGAACGTCCCCGGAGCATTACAAAGCCCAAAGGGCATCCTCTTATAAGCATAAACTCCTATGGGACAAGTGAATGTGGTCTTCTCTTGGTCTTCCGGGTGTATGGGGATTTGGAAAAACCCGGAATAACCATCTAGAAATGAATAGTAAGAATGCCCCGCTAATCTTTCAAGCATTTGGTCAATAAAGGGGATGGGGTAGTGGTCTTTGAGGGTGGCGGCATTTAATTTGCGATAATCAATGCACATCCGCCACCCGGTCACGGGCCTAGAAGCTAAGAGAGTCCCATCCTCTTGTTCCACCATAGTTACCCCTCCTTTCTTGGGCACTACATGGACGGGGCTCACCCAAGAACTATCGGTTATTTGGTAGATAATCCCGGCCTCTAGCAACTTCATCACCTCATTTTTCACCACTTCCGCCATTTTAGGGTTCAACCTACGTAGCCCATCTACCTTAGGTTTACTACCCTCCTCCAAGACAATTCTATGCATGCAAAGATTAGGACTTAAACCTTTGATATCATCAATGCTATATCCAAGTGAGCCCCTATGAGTTTTCAAGATTTTCAAAAGTTCAAGTTCTTGGCCTTCACTCAAATTAGCATTAATGATAACGGGATAAGTCTCTCCCTCACCTAAAAAAGAGTACTTAAGTGAGGGAGGTAAGGGCTTTAGTTGTACCTTTGGAGGGAGAAGGCCCTCCACCTTCTTCAAGAGCTCATCATCTACCTCATGGTCATCTCCCATCTCCTCATCATGGAGTGCCACTTGTAGAGCTTCTTCTTCACATTTCTCTTCTTCATGCACCCTTTCAACCACTTCCTCTATGACTTCTACCGAGCAAGCTTTGTGAAACATTGGTCCCTTCACTAGATGAGGAAGATTAAATTCAAGGGTTTCGTTTCCACCCTAAAGGTTAGCCGCCCGTCCCTCACATCAATGAGGACTCCTCCGGTAGCCAAAAAGGGCCTACCGAGGATGATGGGAGTGTGGCTATCCTCCGGGATATCTAGGACAACGAAATCCGTGGGAATCAAAAATTTACCAACTTTAACGGGTACGTCCTCAAGCACACCCAAAGGTTGCTTAACGGACCTATCCGCTAGTTGTAGAGTCATAGAAGTGTGGGTTAAACTATCAAGCCCAATTCTTTTAGCAATAGTTAAGGGAATGACACTTACACTTGCACCGTTGTCACATAATGCCCTTGAAATCATGACTCCCCCTACAACACAAGGGATAGAGAAACTTCCGGGGTCCCCAAGCTTTTTTGGCATTTTGAAAGAGTTAGGATTAATGAGGAGAGCACTACACTCCGCCTCCATAATCATAACATCTTGGGTACCCAAAGTCCTCTTGTGAGTCAAGATGTCTTTTAGAAATTTTGAGTAAGTGGGCATGTTTAATATAACATCGGTGAAAGGTAAGGTCACTTCAAGTCCCTCAAGCATTTTTCTAAATTGGGTGAACTTGAAGTTTTCCTTAGTTTTCAATGCTCTAGAGGGGTAGGGGATATCGGAAACAACAAGTGGAGAACTAAAAGATACCTTTGGAATGGGAGTTTTCTTGGTTACCTTAGCTCTTGCTATCGGTTGTACCTCTACTCCTTCATCATCGGCATCCTTGAGCATCTCCTCCTCATAAGGCATAATTTCGATATACCCATCTTCTCCCTCTTTGGGTCGATCATCTTCAGCCTTGCCATCATCTTTTAACTCCAAGGTAGGAGTCAAAATGGGCTCTTCGAATTCTTCTCCTTCCTCAACATGCTCATCATTTGGAATCTCTTCATTCATCATATCCATGTAGGGGTTATCAAGCACAAGTCCACTTCTTAAAGTAACCGCACATGCGTGGTGACTTGATGAAGCATCCTTGGAGCTTTTCCCTTGAGCAAGTAGACCTCCCGGAGGCCTTTGAGGATTGTTCAAAGCTTGAGAAGCTAACCTAGCTTCTAATTCCCTCACCTCTTTCTTGTGAGCATTGGTGACATTTTGCAAAGCCAAGTTGTTTTGGATCTCCATGTTTTTGACTAGTTGCAAAACTTCACTCATTGAAGGCTCATTCTCTTGGTGGGGTTGGTTGGTCAAGGGAAGTGCAAAAGCATAGTCATTCCGACTACTTGAACCTTGATTGTTGTTTCTTTGATTGTTAAAGTTTCCTTGTTGGTTGTTATTGAAATTTCCTTGTTGCCCCCTTGAACCTTGACCATTGAAATTTGACCCTTGATTGTTGTTGAAATTTGACCCTTGGCCTTGGAAAGAATGATCGGGAACCCCTTGACTTGCTTGATTGTTTTGGTTTCCTTGGTAAAAATTACCTTGGCCTTGGTTGTTGAAGTTTGGGTTCCCTTGGTTTTGATTCCAATTTCCTTGACCTTGATTCCAATTACCTTGGTTTTGGAAGTTACCTTGGTTATTGTAACCTTGATCATTGAAGTATTGGTTTTGGGATTGGTTGGATCCTTGGCCTTGTTGAGAGTTGTTGAATTGATTGTTATAGTTTCCTCTTGAAAATTGACCTCCTCCTCTAGGTTGGGAAAAACCCGGAGGGTTGGAAGGTTGAGCTTGTGTGTGTTGAGGGTTTAACACATTTTGGCTTTTGTAACTCATGTTTGGGTGAAATTTCGAACTCGGATGATAGAAGTTGGAATTTGGGTTGTAAGCTCCTTGGTTTTGGAAGGGAGGCCTTGAGGGCCGTGGATTGTTGTTGATCCCTTGAAATGCATTCACATGTTGATAGTCATTTCCTCCTTCATTGTTATAAGATACATTATTCCCACAAACTTCAAAGGTGTGTCCATACCCATTGCAAATTTCACAAGTAGGGGTTTGATAAGCTTCCACCATAGGAGGTGCATAAGACCCACTAGCTTCATTCACATGATGGCCTTGACTTTGATTTTGAGCCTTTTGAAGCTCGGCGAAACCCTTAGTAAACGTTTGTGTGAGCAAATCAATCTTGGCATTGGTATCCGCATTTGAAAAGTTCTCACTTGGGTACTTAGAACTCCTCCTCAAGCTATTTCCTCTAGTACCATAGCTAGACTCCGACTCAACCATTTTCTTAATCAATGCCGCCCCTTGTTGGTCATTCAAATGATCAAAACTCCCCCCCGCGGAAGCATTCACCATAGCCTTGGTTTGAGGGAGAAGAGTTTGATAGAATGTTTGGGTGACATACCAATCCGCAATGCCATGATGAGGGCAACGGGCAAGTAGATCAATGAATCGATCCCATGCTTCTCCCAAGGATTCTCCATCTTCTTGTTGGAAGGTTGTTATCTCATTTCTTAGCATCGTCGTTTTGGAGGCGGGGTAGTACTTGCTTAGAAACTCCTTAGCTAGGGCATCCCAAGTAGTAAAAGTGTTTGGAGCATGGTTATTCAACCACCTCTCCGCCCGGTCTTTGAGAGAAAATGGGAACAACATAAGACAAAGGGTTTCTTCGGGCACACCATTCCTCTTCATGATTGCCACTCTACTTTTGAATTTCCTCAAGTGGGCATGAGCATCTTTATCAGGAAGGCCTCCAAAGCTATCCCGCTCAATCAAACTCATTTGAGCCGGGTGGATCTCAAAGTTATTTGGGGCCAAGACACCGAAATTTATTGGAGATTGGGTATCATCATGGTTGGGTCGGTTACGGTCACGTAAAGTCATCATTTGTGGTTGATTTTGTTGTTGAGGTATTGTAGGTGGTGAATTTGGTGGTGTATTTTGTAATGTATTGTAGAAGGGGTTTTCGAATATAGGTTCAATGGTGTTGTTTTGTGGGTGATCGATTGTTGGAGTGGATGTAGAAGCGATTGAAGTATTGGCTTGTTGATGGCTAACCCTTCTTGAATTCCTAACCCGAGCAAGTGTATTAGCTCGGAGAGTCCTAAACAACCTTTTGGGCACCGGATGGCTCAAGAACAACCCTTCACCCCTAGGCATGCATTCAAAAGCAACTCAAAAACAAGTTAGACTCCTAGTGTGTTTTTGGGCACACTAGGGAAAGACAATAATGCAAGACATTCTACAAATAATCTAACAACTAAAAACCAACAAAAACAACAAGTAACTTGGCTAAATCTAAGACACAAAACAAACTACGAGTTTCCTTACGCCATCCCCGGCAACGGCGCCATTTGATGAACGGTTTGTCACGTACCGCTCAAGCAAAAACAATTTATAAAACCCAACTAATGCGATAGCGGAAGTCGGGGTCGAACCACAAGGATGGAGGGGTCAACTACAAGTTTGAATGAATCCTATTCTAGCCTAATAAGAGTTGGATTGGAAAATTAACTAAGAATTAGAAAAGCCAAGTAATCGCTAAATAACAAGGTAAAGACAATTAAGGGAAAAACTAAGGTAAGGGTTCACCTTAGGGGGATTAATGGGTTAGTCTAGTAATTAGCAAATGGGTAATATATTCAAGTAGAATTAATTGCTAATGTCTCAACAATTAATAATCATCAACAAAGCCATCGCATTTGTCTCAAATCACCCATATAAACACTAGTCTAATCATTTCTACCACCGTCGCTTAAGAGATAATCAAACGATACTTGATAAAATGGGCAACTTTCGTTTACACATTTCATCAAACACCTAGTGTGCATATGGGTAATACCCAAATAATTACCACAAATCTACTAATTACCCAACTAATTATCCCACATAATCCTCCCTTAGGCTCCCCCTAAACGCTAGAGGAAATCTACTCACTCATGCTAAGGGAAATCAAACAACTAAAGGCAAGGAAAAGTGAAATGAACATAGTGCTAAGGAAGTGAATAATAATAACAATCAAATGATAAACAATAAAACTAGAAATGAAAATAAATTGCATAAATAACAAAAAGATGAGAAATTTATACCGAGAAAGCTTGTATTAATGAATAGGGAGAATGTCTTCACCCAAAATCTTCAATACAAACCAAAACTATGATAGTTCTCCTAAGAAAGACTAGATTTTCTAACTTGAAATTGAGAAATTAAGCTTAATTAGGGAACGATTAGGAGAGTGATTAATGAGTAATAGAGGTTACAAATTATCTTGGGTTTTGTTCTAAGAGATAATGAAAAGCTGCTACAAAAATATTAGGGGAAGGGTATATATAGGTATCTCGAAATTAGGAAAGAAAATAGAAGAGTTGGCGAATTTGCGGTGTTGTGTTCCTGGCCGGTCGACCGGCCGCCGGCCCTCTGACCGGCCTGGAGCACATCAGTAGCTTAAATTTCTTCGTCTTCAAAAAATCTTCTAAGTATGAAAATGGGGGTCCTGGCCGGTCGACCGGCCGCCGGCCTCATACCGGCCTGGAACATGAAATGCTCATCAAATGCATACTGATGTAGTGCAGGCCGGGTAGGCGACCGGCCGCCGGGTGACCGGCCGGCGCTACCTTGGTCTTTTCTTCACCTTTTCTTTTTCCTTAATTCGTGGAGTTGTGGTCTGAGCCGGGTGGCCGGCCGCCGGTCTGAGGACCGGCCTGCGCCACCTGAAGGCTCCTTTCCTCATTCTTCTTCTCATCTTCGAATCCCGACTCATGAAAGACCTTAATGCTCCGATTTCTTCATTTCCGCCTTAACTCCTACAAATTAAGATCGACATTCATAGCACGGGAAATCGGGAAGCAAAATGCAATCAAGGGCACGCAAATCCGTGTAAACGGACTAAAATAGGGACGAAAATGAGAGGAAAAATGTGACTAATTAAATGCTTATCAGAGGTGTAAATAACAAAAACTTCAGCCAATTATTTTTTCTCATTATATTTTTTTTTCATTTTTCATTTTCTTTCTTTTTTTTTCTTTCTTGGCTGATCGAGGGAAAAACCCCTCGATCGAGTGAAATAAGTCACTCGATCGAGGTAACATACAGCAACATCTGCTCGATCGAGTTAAAAGCTGCTCGATCGAGGTACTATTAATCATTTCTCTTCTTTTTCTCGCAAATACCCACTCCAATCAATGAAAACGAGTCAAAAACTGACACAACAGTAAAATATACCTCGACTACTAAACTAGCTCGGCAAAGGTAGGCTCAGTTTAGAATGTAGTTAAGGGCAACATGCAGATATAGCTTTATGTGGAGTTAATGGGGTAAAATGAGGAAAAGGGAGATGCAAATATTCTCAAAACACGTAGTACCGACCACAAACCCAATGCGTGCAGGCAATAAGAAATCAAAGTTCCTATACAAGCAAATGACACGAGATGTGGGGAGTAACTACTCTCATTCCTAGATGAACTGGTCATAGATGTCACCAGTTTTAGGCTCTAAAACTCAGAATATATAAGTAGTTTGCCAAAATGTTGAGTCAAGTCTAATAGTCAAATTTAAATTCTAAGACAAAATTCAATAGTTCACTACTTCGATTTTACTAAGTAAGTCAAGAATGGTGCAAGAAATAGCATAAAATAGACTTGTAGTGCAATTTCATCACGAACAAGACTCCAATCCGACTCGACTATATGCAAAAATAAACGTGATATTTTTGATTTTTTCAAATTTTTTTTAATTAACATAAATTGTAAACGTGAATGCAATACAAATGCAAATGCAGACGCAAAAGGATGCAAAACACCTCCCCAAACCAAAACAGACAATGTCCTCATTGGCTAAAGCACAACAGCATATAAGGGAAAGGGAAACACAGCCTAATTCATGTTCCTAAGGGATGAAATATATACAAAGAATGGAAAAAATAAACAGAAAAACTCACAAAACAACAGCTTCCCCAAACCAGCATCAAACTGGGGAGCTAACATCACCTCCTCCCAGCAGTCTCCTCCGTCTCCACCCTATACGTCGGGTCCCTCTGTGCCGGCGTCTCGTCCTCTTCCTCTCCAGAAGAAGAGGAAGAAGAAGATGGTGAAGGATACCCACCCTCTGGGTATCTGTAGAACGAGGGGTGAGGCCAGCCATCTGGAATAGGACGTCCTCTGCGGATATGGTCCTCATAGATAGGGAACAAGGCCAAGGCCTGATCCCGTCGCATCTGTGCTATATCCCTGCGCATATCAAGTAGCAAAGCATCACGACGCCCTTGGTCCATGACCTGAGACGCCTCAAACAGGGGAGGACAAACAAAATTAGCCGGAAAAACCGACTCAGGAGGGGGAATGGTGGTGGTGACAGGCGGGGGCGTGATAGTGGTCGTCCCAGCTTGTTGAGAACCCGAGGGCTCTCCAACATCCCTCTATGGGGAAATTCTCTTCCTCTTCTTAGTGGAAGAGGAAGGTGTAGTAGTGAAAGGTGAATGGTAAACAGGGGGAAGGGGGTTTCACCCCTCTCGCAGTAGTGAGATGTGAAAGAGAAGGTAATGTAGGGCAAGGTAAGAGAACGGACGTGGAACCACATATCTTCCACATCCGACGCCCAGAGCCCGTGATCCAAGCAAACCCGACCATGACAGGTATATCTATGTCGACGCCAGGTCCTAAGCGCAAATGAGTCCTAGGGAAGTCTGAATAAAGGTGGCGGCCAATCCTACTGTTCAGACCGTCACAAACTACGTCGCTAGACACCCTAGATTCTAGGTTCTTCCAGTGAAGAGCCACTAAGTAAGCTATGTTCAGGACAAATGAGGTACCGCTATCAACGTACAGGTACCCCGCTAAAATGGCTAACTCAGTGTTGTTGATGTTGTTGGGTTCTGGTCTAGTGACAATCGACTCGCCTAAGAGTCGTAGAAAATAGCGCAGCGAGGGGTGGTGAACGTGGGCCACCTTACGAGTGCCGTAAGGTGTGTGAGAAAGGGCGGTCCAAACCTGGGTCAACAGCTTCCTAGGAGCTGCCAAAAGACTAGGGTATATGTAATTGGTAATTAATTTGGATATTAACACGAATTGCAGGTAAGATTATGCAGAAAAATCGAAAGATGAAGAACAAAGGGGAATTGGGATCGAGTAATTTGAAAGGGGATCGAATACTTCTCTTATAAAGGTAAGTTAGTTCGGTCGATCGAGTAGAAATTCTGGTCGATCAAGAACTTTTTCAGGCAGGACCGCTCGATCGAGTAGTTCTGATTTACTCGATCGAGGACTTTCTTTTGGTGATCCTCAGTTTACTCGATCGTTTTGAATTCCCCTCGATCGATTTGCATTCCACTCGATCGAGGTCTTTTTCTTCCCCAAGCCTCTCGATCGAGTAACAATTTACTCGATCGAATGGTTTTCTAATTTGCACAGCCTTCGACTTTTAGCAATTGATTTCCGCTTCTTTTTCCTGCAAAAACGATACAAAACGATACCCAAAAAATACCAAAAAATGTTTAACAGGAAAATTTAATTGTTTATCTAAACTACGGATTATAACGTAACGTCTAATCTAAGTAAATAGTCTAATTGTCTAATTGTCTAACGAAAACGCAATAAATTGTTATTTACAAATTGCACGGGGTTGCAAACCCGGCTAATAACCAAATAGTTTTGTGACAAGGCCACCGTCAGACCTTTGACTTGCGGAATTACCCTCAACTGCGGTAATTTCCGACTTCTTTTTCCACACATACGATCTTTTCTTGGAGTTTAGCTCCACTTCCGAATCACTCGAATATGTGCGAACTCCTTTGTCTTTCTTGGACTTCTTCTTGATACCATCACGCGAACATGGCTCTCCCTTCTTCAGCTTCAATGCTGCCGATGTATTATCTGTAAGACAACACACAACAGCGCGTTCCTCCAATTCGCTCCCAAGCTGGGGCGGAGGTGTTACGGTAGCAATAGGAATATCCCAAACAGGAGCTATAGGCTCGATAGGAACCGAAGCTTTGTCATGCATAAACAAATCAGGTGTGAAGTCAGCTAAGATAAGCGCGTGATATGGTGAAACAAGCATGGGACCTTTACTAGCACGAGACTGAGTGAAAACTAGGTTCTCCCCACCTATCTGAAAAGTTAATGTCCGTAACCCGACATCAATAACCGCTTGCGCAGTATGCAAGAACGGTCTTCCCAAAATGATGGGAGTGTGAGAACCCTCAGGTATGTCCAATACTATGAAGTCGACCGGGATAAAGAATCTCCCTATTTGCACAGGTACATCCTCTATGACTCCTAAAGGTCGGGACAAGGTCCTATCTGCCATTTGCACCGTCATGTTCGTACACTGAAGCTTGGTGAAGCCTAACCGTTTGGTTAAAGACAAAGGTAAGACGCTAACACTAGCTCCTAGGTCACATAACGCATTATCTATAAGATAGGGACCTATATGACACGGTATGGAAAAGCTACCTGAGTCGGACAGTTTAGGTGGGCATTTGTTCTGGAGGAACGCGGAGCATTCCTCAGTCAAAGCTACAGTCTCTACAGTATCGACTGACCTCTTACGTAAAAGAATTTCACGCATAAATTTCAAGTAAGAGGGTACCTTTAATAAGAGTTCTGCAAATGGAACACTCACCTTAAGATCGCGTACAATGTCAGCGAACCGAACAAATTCCTTCTCGACTTAGCCTTCTTCAACCGACCGGGAAACAGAACTGGAACGTCAGGTGATCCACGTTGCGTATCCTTGACAATCGCGTTGTTAATCATCCGCTTGCTTAACCCCTTCGATCGAGCTTCTCGCTCATTAGGACCCATCGATCGAGTATCGATGCCACTCGATCGATCATTCTTGGAACTCAAACTGCTCGATCGAGCAACATCATCAGTCAAAGTACTCGATCGATCAACTGAACCTTCTCGGTCGAGCTTCTGTCTTTATGATTCACTCGATCGAGGAACAAAAACCTCTTGATCGAGTGAATTTCCCTTCAAATCATTCGATCGACTAGAATAAACTCCTCGATCGATCACAATATCAGCATCAGCCTTCAAAACATTGGAATGCGCACCAGAGATATCAGCAACGGTACCAACAGGACTGTCATAAGCGAGACCGCTTCGCAGAGTGATCATGTTCAGTGTCTCCTTGTTCTTATCGGTCTGGGACGGTAACTGGCCAGGTTGCCTAATCGATCTAGCTCCCGCCAACTGAGCAATCTGCGACTCCAAGAGTTTAATGGTAGCATTCGTTGCTTGATCAGATTTGCTCAATTGGGTAGCTAAAGCTTGTATCATCAACTTTAGCTCTCCAACTTCTGAAATTCCTCCAGATGAGGAACTAACTTGTCGTGAAGACGGGATTTTTTGGAATCCTTGCTTATGCGGCGGTTGATAAGTCGGCTGCTGTGGTGGAGTAGTAGGATTTAGGACATTCTGGCTCGTCCATCTCAAGTTGGGATGGATATTCCCCTGATTATAGTAACCACCCCCTTGACGATATTGTTGAAAGGAACAAACTTGCTCCTTTTCTGCAAGACAATCTACAGCCGTGTGACCAGTTTCGCCACACCTTTCACAAGTGATCACTTCATCTCGCTGCAGCAAATGAACCGTCTGCTGGTTATCTGCAGCCTGCTTCTCCCATTTGTCAAGTCTGGCATTCAGTTTACCAAATTTAGCATCCAGACCGTCAGAATCAACACTAGCTACTATCCGTGTACCACTTCGCGGATTACCATATTCAGCACAGTGGGTTGCCATCTCCTCGATTAATTTCCAACCCTTATCATCATCTATCTCCTTCTGGAATCTCCCGTTCGATGCGGCATCTAAGATAGCTCGATGATCATCATACAACCCGTTGTAAAACTGGTTACATAGAAACCACTGTTCGAACCCATGGTGAGGAACACACCTCACTAGCGTCTTAAATCGATCCCATGACTCATAGAGATTTTCATGAACTGTCTGCTTGAAATTTGTAATCTAACCCCTCAAAGCATTCGTCCTCTGTGGTGGAAAATACTTCTTGTAGAAGGCCAGTGCAAGTGTAGTCCAGTCAGTAATGCCAAGTTCTTCTCTATTCAGATTCTTCAACCAATCTTTGGCATTGTCGGTAAGACAAAAAGGGAACAAGACCTCCTTGATCTTGTCTTGTGTCACCCTTTTAGAAACTGGAATAGAAGAGCAGTAATCAGCAAAAGTCTCCATATGCTTTCTCGGATCTTCCCCAGCAACACCCCTATACATGTCCTACTGAACAAGCTTGATATAAGACGGACGAAGATCAAAAGAAGTTCCATCTTCGGCCGTTGCAAGTTTGAATCCCTGGGGTATACATGCAGCGGTGGGCTCAGAGTGACTAGCAATGTTAGGCATCTTCGCTGGTACGGTAGTCTCAACAGTCGAATCTTCCTCGAAAATAAAACTGTCGAAGACGGAGTCAGAAGTACTCAAGTCTTCCTCCTGAACAGTCTTATCTAACCCTCTCTTTCTGCGTAAGAAGGTTCTTTCGGGCTCTGGATCAGCTTCCACTAACTCGAGCCTTTGGGACCTGCGCATACACAACTATAGAGAGAAAAATAAGAACAGTCTTAAGGAATTAGAAATTCCTTAAGACGAGACAGAAATAAATAAACAGAAAATTAAATTGCCTCCCCGGCAACGACGCCAAATTTTGATGCGAGTCGTTATACACAAAAAATAAAAGCCTAAGTCTACTAACTAAAGAAGATAACGGAAGTAGGGTCGATCTCCACAGGGAGGAAATTAACTAACTGTAATCTAAGTCTGTCAGTCACAGTCTGGGGGTTTTGATTTGGTTTTAAACTAAACTAAATAAGATTTAAGGGAAGAGAAATAAAGGTAGAGGTTAACACGAAATAAATCAGATAAAGGAAAAATATGCTAGGATTCGGTCTACTGCAATATCGGCATCTACGGGTCAACTAAGTCAGTCAATCTATCAATGAGAAGGGCAATGGTTTTCTCCTCTCGGTCTCAAACCACCCTAGGGATTTTCCTAATTAACTCTCGCCCTCTTAGGAGTCACCTATCAATTCTAAGCAAGCCTTTCCCTTCCAATCTCTCAATCCAGGTCGGGGTTAACTACCTAGCTAGTCTCCTGCGTGCACTCATTCGACTAACCTCAATTATATTGCTTAGATTGATTCTCATATTCAAGATTAACTAATATACTTTATCCTATCATGCCTTTATTACAGTTTTCCTCATCCTAACATATAAGGGAATTAGCTACTCATACTATTAATGATGCTAGCAATAAAGACGATTGAATATATGACATTAGACATGATATAATCGTAATTAACAAGCATAAAGAACAATAACGCAGCAATTAAGAAAGGTAAAACAGTAATTAAGACTAGAACAAAAATTAAGAATAAAGGAGAGAAAAGAGTTCACAATCTTAGCAAATCCGGCGTAAAGAACAAATCTGTGTCGATAATAAACCCGAATGTAAACTTAAAGATTTAGAAAGTTCAGAAACTAATGGTGAATGATAAGTCTGCTAAGTAGTCGATACCCCCTCATTAATGACGAACTAAGAGTCTTATATAATGCATAACACGACTTCTAACCTAATTAGTCTACGGACTTAAGGCCCGTGACAGATTTCACTCGATCGAGGGAAAATCCCCTTCGTTCGAGGCCTTTATTCGAGAATATCAGTCGATCGAGGACTTCATCCTCTCGATCGACCAATTCTTCAACAGCTACCCCTCGATCGAGCAGATGACAGCTCAATCGAGGTCTTCTCTAGCAACAAATCCTCTCGATCGAGTAGAGAGTCACTCGATCGAGTCTTCTTCATCAGTACTCCCCTCGATCGACCAAAGATATGGTCGATCGAGGTCCTCTGGCCTAGCATATAGTGTTGGTCGTGGCTTTGGACTTGATTGTGAGCGGTTTCACGCTTTCCCATGCAAGAGTTTCTGTTCCGTTCCTTCCATTCTCCTAAATGCATGCAAAGTGGACTATTTTGGCTCGGTTTCCGCTACTACGCAGCTTGTACCTACAAAATGGTGATGAAAGTACAAAGTAGCCAAATAGGAGCTTATAGTGATATAATATCACCTAAATGACATAGAAATGCGTGCATAAATGGACTAAAACGTCTATATAAAATACACGCATTACATGCTCTACACTACATGCTTATTGAAATTGCAATGCAAACTACATAATATGAATGCAAATTTTACATGTGAAGATATATTAAAAAAAACTAAAATCTAATACAATCCTAAGTGAATGCAACTAAATGAATAGCTAACTAAAATATATTACAACTATTCTAAATGCATACGGAAAATTAAATATGAATGAAAGAGTTTGGATTGAATAGGAAATCGTACATGTCATTTTGGATTTTTAAAAGGGGAGCTAAGCCAACCATCTCCACCCGGTCTCTTCACCGGACTCTTCAACGGACCCGGAGTTCCCACCCACATCATTAACACGGATAAGGTCATCCGTGTTCATAGGCATAAAGAGGTTATCCACGAACATCCCACCCAAAGTCGGGTCCTCACCCACCACCGATCCATCCCCCGTGAAGAAAAACCAAAACCCGAGTTTTTTAGCGGGGGCCCATACCAATGGGCATCATGACCCTCCTCGTGTGTATCTGGGGGTGGGAAAATAGTGTCACTCCAATAGTCTTGGGTGACACGAAGATCTCCGTAGATTGAGGAGCCGTCTTCGGTCGCATAACCTCAATCGGGAAGAAGGTAGAAGTGAGAGTGAAGGCCGGATGGGTGGTTGTAACCCCGTCTCATAAAGTCATCATAGATGGGGAATTAGGCCACCGATTGGTCATAATAGAGATGGTCAATCTTCTGGTGTAACTCTTTCCTGTCCTCGACGGCCGCTTGAAGGCCCAATAAACTCAACTAGTGAGTCGGGAAGAGGATAATGTTCCGGAGGAGGTTGGCGAGAAGAGATTTGGACTCGTTGAAAAGCACCAAAAGAGAAGGGTCTGGTTTCGGCGAAGGGTGGGGTTTGGTTGTATTGCAAAGATGATTGATGCGTGCCTTTTGTATGCGTTTATTCACATGTTTGACACACATTTCTATGCTTATTATGTGGCTTTTAGCTATTATTTCCTCCCATATTTGCTACTTTGGTTGTATTGTGTGACTTATGCAGGTTTTGAGTCCTAATACACTTATTCAAGCAAAATCCTATCAACAAAGTGAATTTGGAGGGATTTCAAGAGCCTCACATTACTAGAGTCAACTTTGAATAGCCATATCTCAAGATCTACTAATGATAATCAAGTGATTCAAATTAGCGATGAAATATTATCCTCTTAGCTTTCCAACGCCACCAAAAACGCTTGAGTTTTCCAAGTAACGAAGAAATGACAGCCGTTTGAAGTTCAGTGCGCGTTGCAGGAATTGCGCGACGTGATTTGGTCGATCGACAACCACTAATGGTCGATCGACTAGGGGCTTATATGTCGATCGGCATACCTTTACTCGATACGGGAAATGCGTGACTTGAGGTTGGTCGATCGACAACAACTTATGGTCGATCGACAGGCATTGTAAGTCGATCGACAATCTTTCTTTCTCGATCGACAAGCACTCGTTTCAGCCGGATTTGCTCTATTATTTTAGCCATTAGACATTTATTCTACTCTATATTTTAGACTTAGTATAAAAGGATAATTTACTAGTCTAATTAGGGCACCACTTCATATCATATAACTCCCTTATTACGTTGAATTCCTCTCTACTTTTTGGATCTAGAACTTTTTGTAATTCTTCTTCTCTATCACTCTCTTTAGTTCGGTAACTGAATTAATATTGGTTCCTTTCTATTCATTAGTATTCCCTTTTATCTTTCCTTGCTTTGTTCCTTGTTTTATGCTTAATTACTTTTATTATCTTTCAATCATGAATTCATCTATTATTATTATTATTATTATTATTATCATTATTGTTATTGTTAATTTCACCGTGAGTAGCTAAAGTCCTTGCTAGGATATTGGGGAGCCATGGAAATTAGGGTTTTTAATTAGGTTGATAGATCGGTTGATGCTATCGTATCTTTGTTGTTAATTGTGACATTTATTTGCGATTAGTTAATTAGTGGCCATAATTGACTTAATTGAATTGTTAAACCCCGACCTAAGATCAAAAGCTTGGTGAGGGTTAGCCTTGTCACAATCATTGGAATGCCCTAGTAAGTTGCGAGATCCCGTTAAAAGCATTGTAGGGAAATTAGCGATCCGAGAGGACCTTATCACTACCCTTTGGATCGATAATTGAGACAGAACTATAATCCTTCCTTTGACCCATAATTTTCCATGGTGAAACGACAAGCCTAGTTCCTTCTCCTTATTGTTAGACTTATTTTTATTCCCTTACTAATTTATTTTATTATCATTAGTTTAGTAAATCCAACAATCAACCCCTCATTTGTTATTTAGACAGACTTTAATTAGCAAATAGATTTCGATAGTCTCCCCGTGGATACGATCCCGACTTCCCTAGCTGTATTAATTAGAGGCCAGTTGGTTATCTTTGATAGGTGTGCGATTTAGCATGTCAATGAGGATGTAGGCAATTGTCGGTCATGGCCAAAAACTCGGAGGGGTTCGCTTGTATCGGTTTGATGATCCGGTTCTGCCTCAATTTCAAGAAGGTAGTGAGGAGAACCCTTCACAATCTTCATTTTATATACATTGGGAAGCGGCACCGAGTTCCTTTCTACTCCATTTACCTTGATTTGCCAATAAATTTTTCCGTCCTCGGGGTTCTTTCTAATCCACTTTAGGGGTGCTAGAAGATACTCCTTTAACAAATAAGTATCACCCGGAATAAAGTTAATGTTAGGCAAAGTAAGGTTGAGGGCTTTGGCAAGGTGGGTAATGATACCACTGTAACACCCCCATATTCTAAAGAGCCTTACAAGACCTCTCTAGCACATGGGACTGCTACCATCTCGGTTATCCGAGGTAGTACATATCAAAACAAGTAATAAAGAAACAATACTTGCTATAAAGTAAAGTAAAGTAACTCAAATACATAGTCTCAAACTAGACGGCATACCGTCTAGACCAATATTCCAAAATTAAAAACCTACTATAAAGTAAAGTAACGTCTAATGCACGATTCTAGTAGACTTCGAGGAAGCTATGACTCGATAGTGGTGATCCCCTCAACATCCCAGCGCAGCTCAATAAATTACCTGCTGATCACTGGCTCCTCATTCCTCAATGGATCATCACAGTTTTTTAAAACAATAACGGGGTCAGTATTCGCATATACCGACCAACGTAGAAGATAAGCAAAAGGGAAAGAGAAACTGGAGGGCCACCGCAGTGGTTACCTCAGTAGACACATGTTACCATCCCTGTTCTACGGAAACCACCAATTGACCGTGGACCACAGCCACAGGCGTCGAACTTCCATCTTGCCACAACAAGATAACTCGGAACATTAATGTGCATATCCCCCACGTGGCGGGATAACCACAGGGGCGAACTCGGGGTGTGACCCGTCTCCCAATGGAATCACCAAACCATAGTAACCGTAGTAACCATCGACAACAACCCCAATCTCCATCGTTGTCACAATAGTGACCATCATCATCAATCACATATCAATAATCATAATAACATATCAACAACCTCATGCCGTCAATTAGCATTACAAATACTGAGTAGGAAACCCTACCTGAAGCAAATCCGGTAATATGCAATCACAATCAAAATCCTTCTTTTATAAAGTCTCCTCCTAAATAATCAATGATCATGTAATCAATACCAACATCTTCCCTTTTTCCCCTAAGTCAATTAGGGTTTAAAAGTAACACATACCAATCACAAAGTAAAGATACATACCAATGCAATCAACACAACAGCAATAGATCGGATCCGGTATCGAAAGATTAAGGCACGGAAAGATTAAGGATGTTCTTGAGGAGGTAGAGAGAGTTTTTGAGAGAGAAAATAGGGTTTTACTGTGAAACGTAATTGTAATTATGAATCTTAACTCCTCTTATAAATCCTTAACCAACCATCCGACAAATCATCAAAACCCGTCGTACTCGATTGACTACAATATGTACTCGGTCGAGTACAACTAACTCGGTCGAGTGCTGATATCACTCTGCCGAGTACGCGAGATCATAACAACGTTCTAGACATCAGCCAATTCCACTTGGTCGAATAGCCTCTACTCAACCGAGTACACTATGTGCTCGGTCGAGTAAGCCCTACTCGGCCGAGCCCCTAACACATAGAAATACGGAGTATTACAGTCTTCCCTCCCTAAGAACGAACTTCATCCTCGAAGTTCACAACTCATACTCCTAACACACAAACACCCCTACTAACTATCAATACAAGATACAACACAACAACACATATGCTAAACATATGTCACAAAAACACATAACAACACATATGCTAAACATATGTCACAAAACAACAACACCATGTAGACAATGACGCAAGGACTCTACCAATAAACATATCAACTCGGAACAACTAACACCAAGTTCCCATCAACAAGTAAGACCAATAAGAAAACAAAAGTCCTCCAAAACTAATACAAATTATTACATTCTTCCCTCCATAAATATGAACTTTGTCCCTGAAGTTCACACCCTTATTACCAACAAGAAAAACCAAGCAGTCACACGAGCATTAGCACCTTCACATATCAAGGGTACCCCTAAAGACGGTCATAATCCGATACAACATCATAACCCAAAATTCCAGCAATACATACATCGACAAGACATCCGAGCTAACACAAGTGCTCCCAATCTTTAACAACACCACCTACCAACACTCATCTGATCATATCAAACTCAACATCTCAACTAGACCTAGCACCTGCTCCACCACGAAGTACTCACAACATCACATACCATTTTACAACATAATACTCCTTAACTTCCACCACCATACCAAATATTAATACCACAACTTATCGTCATGCAAAATAGTTCTATCCTTTCACATAACCCAAAAACGATCATCACCGAATAACTAAGACCGCAACGCCACACTCATGCCTTTAATAATACCTCAACTGCACCACTAATTAACAACAATTCACCCAAATTTTATCAATCAAATCACCATTTTGTCTAATTATTCCACAAAACACAGTCACGACAAAGAGACACCCCTTTCTCCTCAAATGCTGCTACGCCCTCTAACCCCATTCATCATTAACTCTTACCTATTTACTTTATTGCCATTATCCCGTCTCACCCAAAATCGCTTAATACTGTGATACTAACACTGCCAATTATACGACATCCTCAGCATCATTCATTTCTCACATCACCTAGAATCCACCCAAAGATCCTCAACATGGAACATTAGTTCAATAATTTACCACGATTAATCATAACATCCTTCTGAATTATCGCCCTATCTCAACCACATACACTCAACAATGATACGCTCTAACACCATATCCCCAAAAAATACTCCAAACGAAAATGAACCATTAACAACCTCAAGCACACCATAGTTAAATTTCTCAACCTCCTCACACCCACCAAGTCAAAACATCCAAGTACACATGTACATGCGGAAACAAAAGGACAAAGAATTCAACAACTACGACTGATAAAGCCCCACCGATTAGACTCCACTCTTAAACCCACCAGACAATAGCTAATCAAATGATAACAATAAAATACGACCTCTATATACATGCCCAACACATAATTACTGCAAGTACTCAAGACTCGATACTATAGCTAAACCATGGAGACTTGCCTTATTACATTACCGGCCTAACATACCACCAGACTAATGGCACCATTAAACAACAAAAGTGTAGAGTCTATTGATCGAATACGAAAGAGGGGGGGGGGGGGTGAATTGAGTATTAAAAACTAGCCCCACTTTTTCGATTTATATGATATGTAATTAATTATTTGATCTTATGAATTAAAACCAACTAATTAATTAATCAAAGTAAGCGCAAGTAACGAAATAACGAAAAGTAAAGAGAGTAAAGAGAGAGGCACACGGATTTTTGAAGTGGTTCAGTTTCACACGTTGAAACCTACGTCCACTATTCTCGATTAATAATTCTTAGTACCTTTCTACGGATTACAAAAATTATCAACCCACTCGTATAATCAACACTATGATTATAACTCAAGGTGAGTATCGCTAAATACTCTATACTATCTTACGCTAATAAGAAAGTACAATATAACTCACACAAATTCCCGTTAAAGAATTGTAAGCTTATAATGATGTACTATTATCCAATAACGTATTTCACTCAAGCGATTGATAATAATTGATGCACGACTCTTTTGAAAAACAAACTCTAAAAATAATAAATATTGGCTCAAAGGTTAGCTTTAAAACGATTTTGGAAAATCAACACAAGTATTATGTGTGTCGTGTGATTGTTGTGTATTTCGTGTGTTTTCCAATTGATATGTGAAGGAGAATTTATGGTATTAGAAGTATAGTAAACCTAAAACCCTAGCATAATATTTAAGAAAGATATTTATCTTTAATATCATAAAATAATATTTGCTTATCTTTTAGAAATATCTTTATCTCAAAATATTATTTGGTTTATCTTATAGAAATATATTTATCTTTTAATATTTCAAAATATTGTTGTAAAGATATAATAGAATCCTAGCTCACGAAACCCTAGGAGGCACGCATCCCTAGGTGGCACAAACCTAGGTTTCCACGAAACCCTAGGTGGCTCAAACACTAGGTGGGCTTAATTAGGTTAACAACAAATTGAGATAGAATATATTAGAAACCCTAGGTAGCATGACAACCCATAAGTTGTATTACTAACCAATAGAATCTCATAAATATATTCTATAATAAAACTTTTGATAAATATAAAAATATTCTTTCACTTTTGAAAACATTTCAAAACATTTTATTTTCAAAATCATGCATCAATATTTATCATCCAAAGTCATAGGCTAAAGCTATAACTTTGAACATAAAATCTCTCGAATGAAATAGTTACCGAATGACGGCCTATACTATCTAATCTTCACAAAGATCTTCAGTATACGGATCATCTCTTCATCTTGATCACAAAGACCCTCCATCTTGAGTCTTGTGCTATTTGATATAGAATTTGCTTGAAGCGATTTTCTTTAAAGTTATGACTGGTAGCTATAACTTCCATGTTAACTTCCAAAGTTATTCCTGAAGTTGTTATAACTTTGTCTCACAGACTTTGTCAAAGTTATGCCTAACTTTGATCTTTCTTCTCATAATTGTTGCTAGCAATAATAAGACTAAAGCACACAATTAAACGCATATGATATATCGAGTAAAACATATTATCACGTAAACACATGTCATTATCAAAACTATGAAATTGGTCCAACAAAAAGACTATACAAGCCATGATAAAAGTAACCTCACTTGACACACACATACTACCAATACTTCCCCATACACTTGTATCCAAGCGTTACACGAAAACACTCAGACCTCAGTCCACTAATCCATCATACAAGTAAAAAGCTACTAATAACACATAGGAAATCCCAACAAGAAAACTAGATTCCCATATATCCCAACGTCACCCTCAAATCCACGCGACTATAGCACATTACTCTTCCTTTACTCACAAATCCACATTCTTGCCACTCAATACCACAAAGGTTAACCTGGCAACACAACTAATTAGAAACTACCACCTCAACACCTCACATTCCCTTACCAATATGAAATCCAACCGCAAAACTATTACACTTGAAACTACCTACACACTCAACTATGACATATATCAAATAGTACTACAACCTTCGCATAACTTCCTCAACTCAACCATAACGAGTCCTCCTTAATCAATCCCTCTATCCCCGCAAAATGACTCACAAAGTTATAAGACTAATATCTCAAGATAACTACCAAATATAACCATAATAAGCTCTCACATTTTCCTTTGAGACTCAATAGCTCTTATTCTTCCTTTAGTCCCACAACCTCATGAAAGATTCCACTAACGACTAACAACTCTATCTGAATAATCATTCATAATTTCTCATTTAATTCTCTTGCATCTTCATTACATCAATCCAACATTTCAGACTGCCAAATTCAAAATCTGCGATATTCTAACAATACACCACCAAATACTCATACATATCACACAAGCCACTGCCTAGAGTACTTCCAAAAGTCACAATGCTTCCACCTAACTTTCCACAACATTATCTTCGATTACTAACCGACAATTTCCCACAAAATATTATCTGCCAATATACATATATCATATTATTTTATCACAAACTTTCCACAACATTATCTTTGATTACTAACCTTTTCTTAACTCTTTCTTACCAAACTATGTCCTTTGCTTCTCTAACACTTACCTCAAAATATGATCCTCCAAATATTCATCTTCCACTGGTCTCTTTCTAACTCATAATTCCCAATACAAATCATTTCATGAATTCATAAATATCATCGCTATTCTATTTTTTCCATTATTCCTTTGTTTTACCGATTTGCTATTTATACTTCTTCCAATGCACACCAATTACAATTACCAATTATCCCAAAGATTCACTCTCACCATCTAGTTCCCAATAACGCGACTACCTTCTTATTACCTCAAGATTCCAAACTCAACAACACGTCGCCACAATCTTCAAATCATACGCATTAATATTACTCGTATCACACTATTTTCCTTCATTTGCTCTTAATATGACCAAATAATAACGAAACTCATCATATATTATTACTATCCATCCTTGCCATATATACCTCAGAACGATGCTTACCTCATATCATTCTTTCCATAATATTTCATTTCAACAATTGTCTCTTAGTTATCCGGCTTTCCATCAAAACAATATCCAACTCCTATTTACACATCAAACAGACTAAGCTCGCTAGGTACCATCATCATTACATTCCTCTATATCGGTCCTCATCGTATATATCCCTAATCAACTCAAACATCCCCATTATCCTCTATATCTTAATCACATTCTCCTTTATAACCATTCATATCTCTCTCCTCAATCCTCAATTCATACATTACCATTCCCTTATTATCATTTGATCATTTAAACACACACGCCTCTATATAAATTGTTCAATACACAACATTATTACACGTTTCTCACAAAATCATACAATCATGGGGAACATTACACACTTATATGATCCATCAAACGCATTCCCGAAGACCAATGTATACTCGAAACACAGAAAAACGATACACTATGACCCGACACGATGACAGCTTCTCCGCTTATATTAGATAAGGGATGACTTAGTACATAACTTAACACAACAATACATTCACAAAACAATTCCACAATTCACCCGTCGTGGCGAAGCCACTCGGTTGAATACAACACACTCGATCGAATACTAGACACTCGGTCGAGTACACTCTGTACTCGGTCGAGTACGACGAACTTTGCCGAGTACATATAGTACTCGGTCGAGTACACGCCCCTGTAACCATCCAGACACAAAAATTTTAAAACACTCGGTCAAGTGCAAAATGCACTCGGTCGAGTACGACGGATATCTCAGCACTGGCCAGTTTTCGTTAAACGGCCATATTCTCCCTCAATTCTAAGTTGATTTCAGCTAATGTCATACCATTAGAACCGTAAAAGGACAAGCTATCACCACCACTAAGAATTACATCAATATCATTTCTAGAACTCAAGTTATAGCAGTTTAAAGACAGACCTTCCAAAATCAAACTTCATATAAATCAAATTTTTGTTACCAAACAAATTTACCATTATTCAACATAACTCATATCACATATAAGACCATAGTTCACAACCATTTACATGTTCTTATCATCTCCACATATCAATATCAATTAACTCAAAATAGATCAATTCAAACATGTCATACTCAAGTCTCATCACCACTTCATATCAAATTCATCACATTCCATACCCATCATCCTCCATAGTTTATATCACCACAACAACAAATTGGTAACCACATTAAACACACGTAATGCATACATATACATGTTTATTAATAATGAAACATACTCTCATGCAAAGTTACCATCATTCATGCATATTTCATATCATACATGCTCAATATCATATTTCATACCAAAATTCAACACCGTTTAACACATTACATTTCGTTCATGCTCATCATCATGTTATCATATTTCATGCGCAACATGTAATCATACCACATCCCATCACATCATCCATGACATCCTCATGTGATACACATATGAAACAATTCATCACTCCACTCCATTCCACATCCATCTCCATTTCACATATTCTCAACATGCATATATAACAATATCAAATACACATAGCGTCCCGACACTTCCCATGGTGACCAAGTAAGAGCTATAGGGGCAAGAGTACAATTATGGGACGTCTCCCGAATCCTTGCGGTAGATCCCTATGACTCCTACCCGGGTTCATTTTATTAGACACTCCTAATTCATTAGGTTCATTGGTTTTAGGTTCCAAAATCGATCGCACTGATACCACTTTGTAAGACCCCCGTATTCTAAAGAGCCTTACAAGACCTCTCTAGCACATGGGACTGCTACCATCTCGGTTGCCCGAGGTAGAACACATCAAAACAAGCCATAAAGAAACAATACTTTATTTAATAAATAGTTTAACTCAAATACATAGTCTCAAACTAGACGGCATACCGTCTAGACCAATAATCCAAAATGACAAACATAATATAAAGTAAAGTAACGTCTAATGCACGACTCTAGTAGACTCCGCGGAAGCAATGACTCGATAGTGGTGATCCCCTCAACATCTCAGCGCAGCTCAATAAATTACCTCCTGATCACCTGGTCCTCATTCCCCAATAGATCATCATAGTTTTGTAAAACAATAACAGGGTCAGTATTCGGATATACCGATCAACGTACAAGATAAGCACAAGGGAAAGAGAAATCAGAGGACCACCGCAGCGGTTACCTCAGTAGACATAGGTTACCATCTCTGCTCTACCAAAACCACCAATTGACCCTGGACCGCAGCCATAGGCGTCAAACTTCCATCACGCCACCTCAAGATAACCCGGAACATTAATGTGCACAACCTCACGTGGCGGGATAACCATGGGGGCGAACACGGGGTATGACCCGTCTCCCAACGGGATCACCAAACCATAGTAAATGTAGTAACCATCGACAACAACCCCAATCTCCATCATTGTCACTAGGGCTAAGCAACATTAGGTCCGGACCGGAAAAATTGGCCGGACCGGACCATTTGGTCCAGACCGAAACCGAACCGTAATTGTTCGGTCTGGTCCTAGGTCCATTACATTTATCTATTTGGGTTTCGGTCCGGTCTAGGGTAAACCAGAAATGTTACGGTCTGGACCTAAGGACCGAAATCTAATTTTTCTGAACTTCAATTTTTGGTTCCAACCCAATATTCCACTGAAAGCACAACTCAAGTCAAGTATTTTGGGGAAAAAAATAGATCAGTGAGGAAACTTGTAGAAGATTTCAATTTTCAACACAATACACTTTCCAACAAACAACCATCTCCTCTTATCTCATTCTCAACTTTTGATGATTTTTAGGTATTTGAACTTGGTAAAATTATTGAATCCCATATTTCCTTAAATTCTAACCAATTACGGAATTAGTTTTGGAAAATTTATTTATATAAAACCTCTTAATCTCTTCCTATGGCTCATCAGTTTGATCAGTTCATAAATCTCCTTTTCCCCCACTTTTCTAATTTTCCCATATATTACAATCGTCAATCGGTGCTTTCATTAATCAATATTACTTCAGGTATTTTTTATTATTACTTGTTTTTAGAGTTTAGTTTAGTTTAGTTAATTTTGTTTCATTATGACAATTGATTAGGTGATGGATACTTAGATATGTAGATTTGTCTGATGCATGCTATCAATCTTTGAATGACTTTGGTAGATTTATTCTCATAATAATAATGCATAAAACATTAAATTTGTCAAAAGAAGCTGACTATCATGTACTTCAATAGTTGATAATTGGATTTTATGGAGTTTGGTGACAATAAGAATGTTACAAAGGCTTTAGATTTGATACGTTTGATCAATTTTTATACCAAAGTGGGTAAATTTAATTAATTTGTTTACTGCCATTTCTTTGTTGTAGTCTAATTCTTTTGCTTGATAACCTACTTTCTTATTCTTATTAAACTGGGTTTTTTTGTATCAGAATGGCGAGCTCTCAACCCAAACGAAGTGGTAAGAGACGGTTCGTCATCTCCGAACAACATGAACCTGGAGCTCCTCCAACCGTTGATTTATTGGATGAAGAGGAAAGTGAGGAAATTAAAGAAAAGGTTACACAAAAGTCGTATATGCCACATTCAACAAAAAAACCAAGGCCTGGACGTCACTATATTATGAAAACGAGCATATTAAGGTCACCGTATTGGGCAGATTATGAGTTGTATCTTGACGATGCCAATCATGTTAGAGCTGAGTGTCAATATTGTGATTCGACTTTTGCTGCGGATATTGTTATTAATTGGACAAAGAATCTGAAAAAGCATTCATCTACCTGTGAGAAAAATCCTAACAATGAAAGCAGAGGTAAACAAGCTCAACTTGTCTGAGAGCCTATAGATGGTCAAGAAGGAGATGCTAGAATGAAAAACAGAATTGTGAATCATGGTGATATTAGAGAGGCCATTTCTTACATGCGTGTGCTTTATGAATTGTCATTTAGAAATGTAGATAAGCATGGCTTTAGATATCTCATGTTTGTTGTGTATCCTACATTTCACATTCCTTCACGTTGGACCATTGCTTGGGATTGTTTTAAGTTGTACTTGCATAAAAAGGATATACTCAAAGACTTACTCCTTAGTAGGTCTTGTCAACGCGTCTCTATTACAACTGATACATGGACTTCCATCCAAAAAATTAATTATATGCGTGTTACTGCTCACTTTAAATATGATAGTTGTGAAAGTTCATAGACCCTAATTAGACTACTCTAATTAGTTACTAAATTACTTGTTAATTTAGTGTTTAATAAAGATCTATGTAACATGCATGCAAATTAAAAATGCAAAATAAAAAGTAAGAAGAAATTTCCTTACATTGGGAAATTTCGGTTTATATGGGCACAACAAGAAACACCTTTCTTGTTGTTCTTGTGCTAGAAAGAAAAAGATGATCCTCCTTGTAATCTTCAAATTAGAAGACCTCCTTTGAGATGCACCCAAGAGAGAACCCAAACTAATCACTTAGTTTTTGACTAGAAAACACAAGTGAAAAGATGAACTAATATTAGATTTTATTACTACTCTAGTAATAGGAAATATTAGTGTTTGAGAGGTTTTAGAGAGATGAGGATTTTAGTGAGATGTACATGCAAAATAAGAATGAACAAGTGAGTAGAAAATGAACAACAAAATTGTCCATTTAAGGACACTATGGTCCGGCCAAGAGAGCCCTTGGTGGCCCTTATTTTGCTTAAAATAATCTCATGCAATTACTTTGAGTGTAGTAGTGAATAAGACCATGATCATGTGTCATAAACATGACATGATCACATGATGTAGTGTAATACAAGAAACAACAATCATCATGTTATACACTACCATATTTTCGGCACCCACTAGTGTCATGTGGTCTATTTTGATTTTTGATATTTGTCCCACAAATACTTATAATCATATGTTTAATTATCTTGTATAATTAAGGTTTAATTTGATCATATAACAATTATATGACTCAAATTAATAAATAATATACACTTAACTTTTAAGTGATATTATATCATTATATCAATATATAATGGGTCCCACAATGCCTAGTTAGATTATTTTACAACTCCTTGTAAATATAATTAACTAATCACCTCTACCTCAAAGTATATGCATAACCTCAACTAATTTAATGAATTAACTATTAATCATTAAATTAAATCTTATTTAATCGTATTAAAATAAGACGTAAAATTTATTCAGTCAATTATCGTATAAATAACTAATAAACTTATCCGGAATGAGTTCATAACTCAATTTTCAATAATTAACTCTCGTAACTAAACATATATCAAATATATATATAAAGTACTAATTAATATGTATCGTATACAAATAATTAGATTTCTGTTTGGGTCTCATCCTATAGGTGCGACCGAAAGGGGTCAGTTGATTACCGCCGTCACACGACAATAACGTCTAACTCTAGTCAGCTGACCGTTATCGATTTACGTTAATCAACTGACGTGGAGTATTAAAATACTAGTCATCCCACTAATATTCCAAAATGAGATTTATAATATAAATGCACTATTGTGGAGGACACTTGCTCCGACAATCTCCCACTTGTCCGATACAAGTTGTGCATATAGCCACACTATTGCGGAGGACTCCTACTCCCACAATATCTCCCACTTGTCTCAACAAGTTGTGTGCTACCAATTCTCTTGTCACTTTTGTGTCACATCCTCCCACTCATCGCAAGGTGTCTTTCAGTTCGCACTTGCGATTGGAAAATAAATTGAGTGGTTTTCTCGATCTGGAGAGTAACTGTCTGACCGGAAAATCTACCGTAGATCTCTTCCGAGCGTGGCCACGCATTTCCAGTCACTACTCCTCGAGTGGCCCGAAGATGTTAATACCCAACGTGGGTGGACAATTCCTGTTGACCCAACTTACACTGTATAATGCAAATCACCATGACCCAGTAGATGCCCATCGGCCTCCTTTCACGGCACGACCTAGGACAAAAACCAAAGTCAATCGGAAAATACACCGACTCAGGTAAATGGTCGCCAGTCTAAAGAATCGACTCATAGGAATATAATAGAAATCCCCGCCACGACCAGGCTTCAACAATTTGATAAGGGACTCTATCATGGTCACTGTCCGACAGAGTGTCTCTACAGTCTGTCTATGTAAACGATCAGTCATCCCCATGACCCCATGGTGCTGAACCAACCATCGATCGACTTACAATCTAGTCATTTCGAGACGTCACCTTATGCAAATGACTAGGGACAATTACTAAGTTCATCATGTTCACTTGAATTGAGTTCAACCTTTCTTATAACCAATTCGGATAAAACAAAGTAATAAAATTTAGTCAATACTAAATAAAAGAGCTCATATAAAGCTCGAACAATTAATGCAATTATCATATATGTAAACATTGATACAACATTCAATTATTACATATCACATAATCTAGAGGAATTCAGGAACTCGTCTTAATCCCATCGAGACGACATGACTGTCATGTTTAGCCTTTGTAAGAGGCTTGGTTAGAGGATCAGCGATGTTATCGTCTGTCCCAACCTTACATACATCTATTTCCTTCCTCTCCACGTAATCTCTAATTACATGGTATTTCCTAAGTACATGTCTAGACTTGTTACTAGACTTGGGCTCCTTTGCTTGAAAGATAGCCCCACTGTTATCACAATACATCGTGATGGGATCTGTGGCAGTAGGGACTACTCCTAGTCCTTCCAAGAACTGCCGAATCCACACAGCTTCCTTTGCAGCCTCTGATGCCGCGAGGTACTCAGCTTCTGTTGTAGAATCCGCAGTCACGCTTTGCTTGAAGCTCTTCCAGCAAACGGCTCCTCCATTCAACATAAAGACATAGCCGGATTGGGATTTTAAATCATCCCTATCAGTTTGGAAACTAGCGTCCGTGTAACCCTTTACACGCAACTCAGTCTCTCCTCCAAACACCAAGAACGAATCTTTAGTCCTTCGTAAGTACTTAAGGATGTTCTTTACGGCTATCCAGTGACTCTCACCTGGATTGGCTTGATAACGACTCGTCATGCTCAAAGCATAGGCGACGTCAGGGCGAGTGCACATCATAGCATACATGATTGACCCAACTGCTGAAGCATAAGGGATCAACTTCATGCGTTCAATCTCCTCGGTGACGGTAGGACTCTGGGATTTACTCAGAGTGATACCATGACCTATTGGAAGAAAGCCTCTCTTAGAGTCTTTCATTTTGAACCGATCAAGAATCTTATCTATATAAGCTTCTTGACTTAATGCTAGTATCCTCTTGGATCTATCTCTATAGATCCGGATACCCAAAATGCGTTGTGCCTCTCCCAAATCCTTCATCTGGAAATGTTTCCCAAGCCACTCCTTGGTAGAAGTAAGCATTGGTATGTCATTCCCAATGAGAAGTATGTCATCCACATACAAGATAAGGAAAGTAACTTTGCTTCCACTAAACTTCATGTATAAACATGGTTCCTCGACACTTCGAGTGAATCCATTTTGTTTAATTACATGATCGAAGCGATGATTCCAACTCCTTGATGCTTGCTTAAGACCATAACTGGATCTCTTAAGTTTGCATACCTTCTTAGGGTTGGATTTATCCTCAAAACCTTCAGGTTGTGTCATGTACACTTCCTCTTCTAGAATCCCATTCAAGAAGGCGGTTTTGACATCCATTTGCCAAATTTCATATTTATAAAATGCGGCAACCGCTAAGAGAATCCTAATGGATCGAAGCATGGCGACTGGGGCAAAAGTTTCGTCATAGTGTAAACCATGAACTTGAGTGAAGCCTTTTGCCACCAATCTAGCTTTGTAGACATCAATATGTCCATCTATGCCATTTTTGATCTTGTAGATCCACTTGCACTGAAGAGGTCGCACCTTCTCAGGTAAGTCTACCAAGTCCCATACTTGATTTTCGTACATAGAATCCGTTTCGGATTGCATGTCCTCAAGCCAATGCATGGAGTTGGGACTAGAAACGGCCAACTTGTAGGTTGTGGGTTCATCACTTTCAAAAAGTAATAAATCACCATCTCCCTCGATACATCCAAGGTAACGATCAGGTTGATAACTAATTCTACCTGACCTTCTAGGGACAATAACCGTTTCAGACGAGGAGGGAACGTTTTCCTCCACTTCATTTTCGGTTTGTGGCTCTCGAACTTCGTCAAGTTCTAATTTTCTCCCACTCTGCCTTTTAGAAACGAAATCGCTTTCTAGAAAGACAGCATCACGAGACACAAACACTTTGTCCTCATGACGGTTGTAGAAGTAATATCCACGAGTCTCCTTAGGATATCCTACAACATAACATTTGTCGGATCTGGGTGCGAGCTTGTCATTAGACTTCTCATGAACAAACGCCTCGCAACCCCAAATTTTCATAAACGACAAATAAGGAACCTTTCCTTTCCATATCTCATATGAAGTTTTATTGGCTGCTTTAGTCGGGCTACGATTTAGTGAAAATATTGCGGTTAAGATGGCAAATCCCCAAAACGAGTCAGGAAGCTCTGTAAGACTCATCATCGACCGAACCATATCTAATAAAGTTCGGTTTCTCCTTTCAGACACACCATTTAATTGAGGTGTTCCAGGAGGAGTCCCTTGTGATACTATACCGCAATCTTTTAGGTGTGAATCAAATTCATAATTTAGATATTCACCACCACGATCAGATCGTAGGGTTTTTATCTTCTTATTCAATTGGTTTTCCACTTCATGTTGAAACTCTTTGAACTTTTCAAAAGCTTCACTCTTATGCCTCATTAAGTAGACGTATCCATATCTACTTAAATCGTCAGTAAAAGTAATGAAGTACTTGTAACCACCTCTAGCTTGGAGAGTCATTGGGCCACATACATCGGTATGTATGAGGCCTAATACTTCACTTGCTCGTGTCCCTTTTCCCGTAAAAGGAGCACGAGTCATCTTGCCCCAAAGACAAGATTCGCATTCACCATAAGATTCGTAATCAAATGGTTTGAGAAGTTTCGTTGAAACAAGTCTCTTTATGCGTCGTTCGTTTATATGACCTAAACGACAATGCCAAAGGTATGATTGATTAGGTTCACCTACTTTGAGCTTCTTGCTTTCTACATGATATATTTCATTAACATTATCAAGAACATAAATACCTCCAATAGAGATGGATTTACCATAAAACACATCATTAAAAGAAAACGAACAACTATTGTTCTTGATTACAAAAGAGAAACCCTCCGCGTCGAGTACGGAAATGGAGATAATGTTCTTTGTCAAGGAGGCTACAAAATAACAATTATTTAAATACAACTCAAGACCACTAGCTAAGGTTAGTACATAAGTTCCTACAGAGACAGCGGCAACTCTTGCTCTATTCCCCATTCGTAGGTCCACATCACCCTTGGCTAGTGCTCGCACGTCCTTCAGCCCCTGCAAGTGATTACAAAGGTGAGAACCACATCCAGTATCAAATACCCAAGTGGAAGTGCAAGCATAGTTAATATCGATCATATAGAGAGAAGAGAGGATTATACCTGACGGTGTCACACATCCGTCCTTCTTATCCTGCAAATACTTGGGACAATTGCGTTTCCAATGTCCCTTGCCTTTACAATAAAAGCATTCGGCTTCGGCGTGCTTCTTACCCTTAGCCTTGGCATTGCTATACATCATAGCTTTGCCCTTTCCTTTTCCTTGCTTCTTAAATTGGGCTTTGGCTTTTCCCTTCCCCTTTTGAACCCCTAGCTTCAAGTTCTTCAATCTCATTGTAAGAACATCCTTTTGCTCACTCCCACTTGCTGCCATATCCCTTTCGACTTGGGTAAGGAGAGCATGGAGCTCGTGAAAGCTCTTATCCATGCCATGCATGTTATAGTTTGCCCTAGCTTGGGCAAACGTGGGAGGAAGTGAGTGAAGGATGCGGCCAACCGCTAGCTTCTTAGGAATTTTGACCCCTAGACGATCTAGAGTGTCAATATGTTCCACCATCTTAAGCACATGTGGACCAACCTTTTGGCCCCTCTCTAGCTTGGCTTCAAAAAGCCGAGTCATAGCATTGTATTGGCGAATCTCGGGTGATTGAGAAAAAGCCAATGTCACCCTAGAGAATATCTCATATGCTCCAAGGGGGATGTATTGTTGCTTAAGGGTTGAGGACATCGACCAAATCAAGACCATCTTGACGTCGTTTGCTACCTTAAGGTATTCCTCATAGGCGGCTTTGGCCGCATTAGTGGCTCTTGGGCCGGGTTCATTGGGAGGTGCCTCGGTCAAGTAGTGCAAAACGTTATCCGATAACGCCGCGCCCTTGATCGTTTGCTCCCACTCGACGAAATTAATTCCATCGTCTTTTAAGATGCATTTGTCCATAACGGACCTTAGCCATGAGTCTTTTCCTAGTTGAACGGTGTTGTTATTGTTTGCCATTTGCGAATTATGAATAACTACAACAAAATTAGGAAATATTAACATTCATTGTTTTAATCAATTTTACTTGTATAAACAATTTAAACAAGTCACTCATATAATGACCCCTCACGAAATTATATAAGCGATTCCGAGACCCGCATTTTAGACAAAAGAACATGTTATGCAACTTTTATGTAAAAGACGGTAAGTCAACTTTTGACTAATTCTACTCCTAGAACTCTCGGTCGACGGATTTCAACTAAACCCATCTCCTAGTCCCAAGATAACGCTTATCTTGTTGAGTCCAACCCAATTTAGGCGTGTGATCGTATCACCCTACTTACCCGAGGTAAAAAGGTCCACGTTGTGGTTGTCCTAATGAACACGGGGTTCATAGGTGCTTCAATTGGTAAGGCTAAATCTCAATTCCTTTTTAAGTTATGTGAGAGGTCTTGCCAATTTTAGTTATTAATTCCCTATAAGTGAACTAAGTCGGTGAATTTTTGAATAACGTTGAATTGACAATCGATAAATAAAATGCATGTTGGTGATTTTGGCATGTGCGGAAAAATAAAGCAAGCAATCATAATAAATCCTAGTATGGCCACCTAGCTAATCTAATTAACTAGATGATTACAAATCGGAAACCAACTCCTTGGTCCCTTGCCTCTTCATGGAACGCCTTTCCAATATGGCACCGTCTTTTGGAACACCGACTTTGGGAATCACCGTCTTCACAATAAATAATTACAAAAATACAAATGAATACATAGCAAATTCCTATTATACATTTGATCTATAAAATGAAATTATTAATTATTACAAAACGGCGATACGAAATCGCAATAAATTACAACCAAATCGGTATTCCCTTACATTACGGGTAATACCGATTAAAAATAATCTAGGCCATACTAGGTACAACTTGCAATAAAATAAATAAATGACATTCATTCATTCAACAACATAAATAAAAATGCTGTAAAATCATGCCAAAATCACCCTCAACACTTGTCATGTTCATTCTAGCTCGGTTTTTACGAATTTTATCGATTTTATCTACTAAAAATCAATAATCAACACTTAAATCGTATTTAAGCTCAAAATAATTATCTAAACTGATTTAGAACTCAAAATTAGTCCCCACTAATTTCATTTGAATTTAATTAGTTTGATTTGATCGCATTTGCTATTTAAAGAGATTTAATCATAACTTTTATGAATTAAACCCAAAATAAAAAGAAAAATCATTAAAATTGAAACCAAAAATATTTGTACATACTGGAACACTTCCAGGAACCTCAAGAACAAAAAATATTTGCCCAAAAAATTTGAAATGATTTTATGAACAAATAGCTTTATAATAATCGGTTTTTATCAAATAAAAACCAACTAAAATAGTAAAATGATGAAACAAATTTTCAAATTTTACCAGAATGATATAAATAATATTTTAAAATGTAAAAAAAATTTTGAACTCCATAAAGTCTCGTTTCAATTATAAGAACAAAATAACTCCTTTAAATTGATTTTTATCCAATAAAAATTAATAACCATGCAATACATGACGAAATGTCACGAAAATTTACATACAATATGTACAACATGCATGTGAGAACATATTAAAAATTTGAGGCCAGATTCAACATGCATCTATTTTTAGTTAACTTTTAACATAAAACCGCATGTTAACTCGGTTTTAAAGGCCATAAATCATAATAAATAGCAAAATAATTCGTAAATTCACCAAATTTGACCACAAACATTTTGAGGTCAGTAGGTATGCATGCAAATCAGAAAATTTCGTGAAAACCATTTTTAACATAAATTTTCGATTTTACTCAAGTTATCGTATAACCCGATTTTAATGCTTAAAATCAACATGCATGCTACAAGCTAGCTCTGATACCACATGAAAGTTCATAGACCCTAATTAGACTCCTCTAATTAGTTACTAAATTACTTGTTGATGATCGGTTCGTCGTCAAAACAAACATCAAAAATAACCCAATAAAAGTAGTATAAAGGGGTCGAAATCCACGAGGATGGTGGGGTCAACTACTAGTTCGATTGAATCCTATTCTAGCCTAAAATATGACGGATTGGAAAGTTAACAAAGAAAACTAGGAAGAACAAGTAATTGCTAAGTAATAAAGATGAAAACAATTAAGGGAAAGACTAAGGTGAAGGGTTCACCTAAGGGGGATTAATGGGTTAGTCGGGTAACTAGCAAATGGGTAAATAATTCGAGTAAAATCGATTGCTAATGTCTCAACAATCGATAATCATTAACAAAGCCATCGCATTTGTCTCAAATCACCCATATAAACACTTAGTCTAATCGTCTCTACCACCGTCGCTTAAGAGAAAATCAAACCATGTTTGATAAAATGGCAACTCTCGTTCACACATTTCATCAAACACTTGGTGTTCATATGGGCAATACCCAAATCATTTACCACAAACTTACTAATTAACCAACCTAATACCCCACATGATCCTCCCTTAGGCTCCCCCTAAACCCTAGAGGGGAATCTACTCACACATGGTAAAGGGAATCAAAGCACTAAAGGGAAGGGGGAGTTCAATCAACATTATGATATGAGAAGAATAAAGATAACAATCAAAAGATGAACTATAAACTAGAAATGGAAATTAATTGCATAAACAATAAAAAAGATGAGAAATTTAATACCAAACAAAACTTATATTGATGAATATGGGGGAATGTCTTCACCCAAGTCTTCAATACAAACCCCAAAAAATGAAATGAAATACTAGAATCAACAACTTGAAATGAGAAACTAAACTAGATTAGGGAAATATTAGGAGAGTAATTAGGGATTAATTTAGGTTACAAATTTCTAGGGTTTTGTGCTAAGAGGAATGTAAAAAACTGCTTACAAAATAATAAGGGGGGGGGGGGGGTATATATAGGTATCTCGAAATTAAGGAAGAAATTAGAAGAAGAGGCGGATTTTGCGATGTTGCGTTCCCGGCCGGTCGACCGGCCGCCGGGCCTCTGACCGGCCTGGAGCACATCAGTGACTTCAGGAACTCCGTCTTCAAAATCCTCAAAATTTCACTAAGTATGGAAAATGGGGGTCTGGGCCGGTCGACCGGCCGCCGGTCCCCCACCGGCCTGGAGCCCATTTGACTCTCATATGCTTCTGATGTAGGTGTAGGCCGGGTAGTCGACCGGCCGCCGGTCGACCGGCCGGCACTACCTGACCCTTTTCTTTCCTTTCTCAACTTCTTCATATGTGGAGTCGAGGTCTGGGCCGGTGGACCGGCCGCCGGTCTGGGGACTGGCCTGGGCTACCTGATGACTCAATTCTTCACATCTTCATCTCATCTTCGAATCCCGACTCATGCAAGACCCTATTGCTCTGATTTATTCATTTCCGCCTTAATTCCTACAAATTAAGACCGATATTCATAGCACGGGAAAACGGGAAGTAGAATGCAATTAAGGGCACGCAAATCCGTGTAAACGGACCAAAATGGGGACGAAAATGAGGAAAAAAAACGTGACTAATTAAATGCTTATCAAAATTCCCCACACTTAAGACTTACTCGTCCCCGAGTAAGTAAACAAAATTCGAGACCCATAAGTACCCTTATTCAATTCTACTCTAATATTAAGGCTACAACCTAAACTATTAATAATATCCGACGGTAGGCAATTAACGGGCCTCCTCCGTCCCTTCAACTCACAACGAGATACTCATGAGGTAGAGTACTTCCTTGCAAGGCAAGTAGGGGCGTGCTCAAAATTTCGACGCATCCAAATGAAAAACACGTAAGAACACGACAAAGATGCATCTAACAAAAGAAAAATCACATGCCTCATCCATGTGACGGAAATATCTAAAAGGAAAACAGTTTAAATAATGCATGATCCTTGTAAGCCACTAATATCATAAAGCATGGAAAAATATTCGCCTCCTAGCGGTGCAAGTCTAATGAAAATTTCGAACCCCGTCTACTATTTGCTTGGCCAAAAGCGATAAAATGGAAGATGGAAATGAAATCCTCGTGACGTTATTAAGCACAATAGCATATCGAATTCACGTTTCTCAAATAAATGAGACACAAGGGTCGTCCCGTCTCACTATGCAACTTCAAAGTCAAATGATTCAAGAAGGATAAAAGGAAATTGAGATTTGAGTCTAAGTGCTGAAAAACTTTTCATTTCACACTTTGCTTTCTTTTTCTTTTTCTTTCTTTTTGATTTGCATTTTGGTTTGCAATTTTTGGCATGAAAGCACACGGTTTCCGTCAAGGACATGCGGTCGGAACCAACAATCGGGGTATCCCCACCGTAGTGGCATCGAAAGGGGGCCTAGATATGGGCCCACTAGAATCCCTAGAAGTTCCGTTTTGCACTTCCTCGACGAAAACAAGAAAAGATGATAATTGACTCAATATTTTCAGCTTGTTTGATTTGTTTCCTTTTTTTTTTGATCAAAAGTGGAAGAACAATGAATCATGGTTGGTTGCATAGCAAGAACGGTCACCTAAGAATCTTTTCTACTATCGGAATATTCACATCAATCGAGGTTGTCGAGGTGGAATAAGCGCAAACTCGTGACTCGACATTAGTAGACGGGTTAAAACTCACTAAAAATGCACAACCCAGGGCGTCTAAAATTCCACGATTAAGATGAACACTTTATGAATAAAAAAAAAGTAGCAAAAAGGGACTATGCACATTCAACAAGTTTTCCAAAAAGACAATTATTAAAACATTTTTCTAAATGCAACGATATGCCATGATGCAATCTAGCATATATACAACTTAAATGCACATGCTCTAACCGACTATATGACACATAAGCTAATGCTATCTCCTAACAGCACATAAGTGGCACACACGCCAATCAACAAAATCCACAACATCGTCATCAACACATCTCATCCTCAAATAAGAAGAAAAGGAGATAAGGGAAAAGGGAAATAGGAAAGATCTCACCAAAGCGTCTTCATTTTCCCTTTTTCGTGCCTCTTATGATGTGGGGCGCACCTATGGATGGAGATAAAAAGAAACACACGGCAATATATACAAAATAATTTATATACAAGCTAATCTAAACATCTATTTTTTTGGAAAATTTTCAAATTTTTCGATTTTTAGGCATTTTTCAACTTTTTTCGAAACTCAACGATATATACAAAGGAAATAAAATCCTCCCCACACTTAAGACTTACTCGTCCTCGAGTAAGTGACTCAAACATGAAAGGAGGGAAAAAAAAAGGAAAACAAAACAAATTTTTGGGTTTTTCAATTTTTTTGGGAATTCCCTCCCCACACTTGGTATTTGCATGGTGTGAGGGGTGAATTCAAAGCAAATAACATGTTTTTGGGTTTTTAAATATTTTGAAAAATAAAAACTTGTTTTTGGGGTTTTTGATTTTTGATGAATAATTACAATATGAACAATATATACAAGAGGGTTAGCTCTAAGTAAATGCATGAACTAAATAAAATTCCTAAAACTAAATGCAAAATGATATAATACAATGTCATGATCTAAGTAAATGCAAACTACACTATATGCTAATCTAGAGTCTCGCTGCGGTGGTAAGGTGCATAAATGCAAGCCCCTCATGGGGGTACCTCCCACAGGAAAGTCTAGTGTGCCATATCGGAGTCTCGTCGTGGCGGTAAGATGCATAAATGCACGCCCCTCATGGGGGTACCAACCACGGGAAAGTCTAAAAATGACACCAAACAAAATGCAACTACGCTATATGGATGCAAGGCTAACATGTGACGATATGTTACAAAATTAAATTCTAATGCAAGCCTAAATGGATGCAACTAAATGGATGACTAAGCTAAGATATAATACAACTATCTAAATGCATGCGAAAATATAAATATGATGAAGATTTGGATTAAAAGGGATCATACTCATGGGTTTCCGGCCTCAAGAGTATCCAGTGAAATCAGAGGATGTAGTATCAAATTGGCCATGACTGGCCTCAGCAAAAGACGCATCTACATCCTGGGCTCCCGAACCAGAGCCGCCACCCTCCACAATCTCGAACCGTGGACCCATCCTGTCAAACCACTCGGCATTCTGAGCCGCAATCTCTGGGTCCACCTCCTCCTCATCAACTACCGGCTGAGTAAAACCCGGCGCAGAAGAATAATAGTCTGGCTGAACATTGAAATCTCCGAACACCCTAGAACCCTGGTCATACCCGCCCTCTGGCCACATAAATAGGACGGATGTGGGCCAACTGGCTCCCTATACCCCTCCCTACACCAATTATCGTAAGAAGGGTATTGGCCAAGAGCCAAATCATAATACATCTTGTCCATCCTCTGCGACAAAAGAGCTCTATCCCGAGCTTCCTCCTCTCGCCACTTAGCTGCCGCCTCTCTCTCCCTAGCCGCTGCCTCTCTCTCCGTAGCTGCTGCCTCGGAGGCCAAAGTCATATCGGCCATGAACTGGATCAAGGAAGGATCCAAAGGTGGGTAACTGGTAGTGGTGGAAGTGGATGCGTCGGGTTGGGATGAATTGGGCCAAGGGCGCCACTGCTGCTGATGATAGAAGGGGTTCAAATAAGGCAAGGTGGTGGAAGTGGGGCCCTGCTCCTCTCTCCTATATGTAGTGACGGGGGCAGTAGGATCTCGCCTAAATGCGGTAATTGGAGCTAAAGGATCTTCCGGGGTTTCCTCAGGTGGTGGTGGAGGGTTCTCCTCCACCAGGGGAAGGAGATAGTGCGCGCTATCAGGAACCACTTTCATAGCCGCACCATTCGGGAGGGGAATAGAATTTAGCCCTCGAATCCTCCAATAAGTCTTCCCGTCCTCAACTCTCTTTACTACCCAGTCAAGTTTCTTTGAAATGTAATCCTCCGTCAACAAGGAGCACCCCCCTAAACACCTCAAATTACGCTCATCCAGAGCATCTCTACATAGGACATGGGCAATCTTGGTAACAATCCCCCCTAAATGGATTCCGGTCGGGCTAAATGGGTCATTGGCAACTTTCTGGAAGTGGATAACGACATGGTGACCGATGTTGACTCCAAATTTATTTGGCTTTTGGAACAAGTAAGCCGCCAAAATCGAAAGCTCATCGGCCCTAAAATTATGACACTCCTCTCTCCCAAACAACGTCCAACCCATAAACCTATGCCAAAACCTAATAGGGGCATTGTGGCAAGCATTTGCCGGCCTCTTAGTTCCCTTCGCAAATTCCATTCCCGAGATAGCAGTCCAAACGTCATTCACATTAAAGTTTTCAGGGACCTTGTACGACTTATGAAATTTGACCCCTAGAACCTTACAAAATTTCTCAAGGGGAATGCTAAAGGCAATATTCAAGAGGCGGAAAGATATCATTTTGACCATGCCCGTATTCCTATCCTTCTCATGACTAAACGAACTCAAAAACTCCCAAGTGAGACGAGAGTAAGTACGGAAGTGCTGACCGTAGAGTTCCCCCATACCCAAACCTTTGAAAAGCTCAAGAGTGACCGTATCAAGGCCGAGGTTCCGCATAGTATTCCGACAAATAAAACGGGAGTGGGGAAGAGGTCTACGCTTTAAACATTGAAATTTAACTCTTGCGATTTCGCTTACGAAGACGATATCCGGAAAATCGTTATCCGGACCCATTCTCGCCGTCACTTGCTGGAGCCTAGCCTCTAACTCCGCCTCAAGCTGAGCCCTTGTTCTTTTCCGAGGTGGTTGTTGAGCCATGGTGATTTTCGTTATATTCAATTGAAAGAGGGAAAAATTGGGTTTTTGAGGTGTGGGATGAATTTGGGTGATGTTGTGGGTTAATTAGTGGGTGGAATGTTGGAGTGGTGGAGTTTTGTTGAGATTTTAGTGAGTTTTTGTGAGGTTTTTGTGGAGATTTGAAGGAAGAAGGAAAAAGAAAGAAAGAAGAATGAATGAAGAAGAATGAAGGAAGTAAGGGTCACGAATGATATAAGGCTCTCGGGTGAGTTCTGGGCCGGTCCAGGCACCGGCCGCCGGTCGACCGGCCTGGACCCCAAGGCAAAAATTTGATTTTTCTGGTTTTTTTGATTTTGCATGTTCAGGTAGTCTAGGCCGGTCGGAACCCCGGCTGCCAGTCGACCGGCCTGGACCGCAGCTCAAAATAATCAACTTTCAAAATTTACAGTTATACGCGCTCTGGGCCGCCGGTCCACCGGCACAGACTACAGCTCGAAAATTTCCCAAAAAACCTTCTCCTATGATAATGTGCTCCAGGCCGGTTGGCACCCCGGCTGCCGGTTGACCGGCCTGGAACACCTGCACTTCAATTTTCAAACTTCAGAATTCCCCTTCTGGAGTGCTCTGGGCCGGTTGGCACCCCGGCTGCCGGTTGACCGGCCTGGAGCACTTCTCCTCTTCTTCACCTCGTCTTCAAATTCACAACAAATCCCCAAAGAAACCCAAGTCACCAACAATATCCACGCAACCAACATAATCCCAATGATACGGTTTCAAACCAAACCCGACTACAAGTGTTTCAAACTTTCCTAAAACTTCTTCCTAAAGACGAAAAACCCGAGTACACGAATCCAAATCTTCACAACTATTCCTAATATGCATGCTATATACAAAAAATTGGTGGTTGTTGAGGGACTCCACCAAACCTATCAAATCACAAGAGTTTACAAACAAGACTCCTCCTCGGGAAGTGGATCTCCAAGGAAGAGTACTTCCACCGTTCCTTTTTCATCGCCATCAAAATATCTTTTCACTCGATGCCCATTGACCTTGAAATTACCACCTTCTTCGCTCCAAAGTTCAAAAGCTCCATGTGGTGAAATGTCGATAACTGTGAAAGGACCCGACCATCTAGAGCGTAGCTTTCCCGGAAACAACTTGACTCTAGAATTATAGAGTAAGACTTGGTCACCCACTTTTACATCTTTATCAACCAATTTGGCATCATGCCATTTCTTTGTTTGCTCCTTGTAGATCTTTGAGCTCTCGTAGGCATCAAGTCTTAACTCTTCAAGTTCATTCATTTGGAGAAATCGTAGCTCTCCGGCCATATCAATATCAAAGTTCATCTCCTTTAAGGCCCACCATGCCTTGTGCTCCAACTCGATTGGCAAGTGACAAGCTTTGCCATAGACAAGCTTGTAGGGAGTTCTGCCGAGGGGAGTTTTGAAGGCGGTGCGAAGGGCCCATAGAACCCGGAAGCTTTTGAGACCAATCCTTCCTACCTTTGCTTGTAGTCTTCTCCAAGATGGCTTTTATTTGACGGTTTGAGACCTCTACTTGCCCACTAGTTTGAGGGTGGTAGGCAAGAGCGGTCTTATGAGTGACACCATGGGAAGAAAGTAAGAACTTGAAAGTGCTCTTCCTAAAGTGCGAAACCCCGTCGCTAATCACCACCCTTGGGGTCCCAAATCTCGGAAATATAGTGTTCTTGAAGAGCTTGATAACAACCTTAGCATCATTTGTTGGGGTGGCGACGGCTTCAATCCACTTGGACACATAGTCCACCGCTACCAAAATGTACTCATTCCCGCAAGAGTTGGGGAATGGTCCCATGAAATCACCTCCCCAACAATCAAAAAGCTCAATCTCAAGAATGTTTTGAAGGGGCATCTCATTCCTTTGACTAATATTCCCCGTTCTTTGGCACCGATCACAAGATTTGACAAAGTAGTGGATATCCTTGAACATAGATGGCCAATAGAAACCACCTTGTAACACCTTTTCAATGGTGCGAGATGTACCAAGGTGGCCCCCATAGGCCGAGTTGTGAATTCTATCAACTATCTCCATACCTTCTTCTCTAGGAACACATCTTCGAAACATGCCATCACCACACTTGCGAAAAAGATGTGGGTCATTCCAAAAATAGCATTTTGAGTCATGATTCAACTTCCTCCTAGCTCTAGCATCCAACTCCTCCGGAATGAACCCACTCACAATCAAATTTGCCAAGTCCGCAAACCATGGTGATTTACCACCTATCATCATCAAACTATCTTCTCTCAACCACTCATTGATCGGGCCACTCTCATCCTTCAACCCATGATCTTTGGTAGTCAATCTAGATAGGTGGTCGGCAACAACATTCTCCGACCCCGCCTTGTCTTTAATTTCCAACTCAAACTCTTGAAGTAAAAGAACCCACCTCAAGAGCCTTGGCTTTGCATCCTTTTTCACTAACAATTGCCTAAAAGCGGAGTGATCCGAGTATACCACAACCTTAGCACCAACAAAGTATTGTCGGAACTTTTCCACGGCATGAACAATAGCTAGCATCTCCTTTTCCGTCGTAGAGTAGTTGACTTGGGCTTGATCAAGAGTTTTGCTTGTGTAGTAGATTACATGGTGCTTCTTGTCCACAACTTGGCCAAGCACCGCCCCGACCGCATAATCGGAGGTGTCGCACATAACTTCGAAGGGAAGGCTCCAATCCGGTG
>JAIUZE010069945.1:0-147254 GCA_022085475.1 Heliosperma pusillum | reverse complement strand
AGGGGTGATAATGAGACGAGACAGCTCGCGAGCAGTTCGAGATCGGCTCGGTCAAAGCTCGGTCAAAGCTCGGCTCGTGCGGGCTCGGCTCGGGCTCGAACTCGGCTCGAGAGCTTAACGAGTCAAGCCGAGCAAACACTGGCTCGGCTCGAAAAGCGCGCGAGCAGCTCGAACTTGTGTAATTATATAAGATATTGCTCTTATTTTATAAAAATATTTTATCACGGTTATACCTCTGTATTACATATATTAAATGTCTCATTTTTTTGCCAAATATTTTTACATATAAACTTTGCGCATTGTTATTGAAAGTATCGGAAGAAGAAAAAAAAATCAGAAAATCAACAAATATATAGGCTCGATTTGAGCTCGAGTTTGGCTCGAGCTCGCGTTAAAGCTCGCAAGCTTTTTAACGAGCACATTTTTTTCAAGCTCGGGTAAGCTCGAGATCGGCTCGAGCTCGAGTTTTAGTTTGCGAGCACAAGCCGAGCAAGGCCAAGCTCGGGCTCGGCTCGGCTCGTTAGCACCCCTACGCGCACCTCAGTTCCTTTTCGTGTTAGATGTCATGTTATCGGTTATTTGGTACGTTGTATTGTAAAAAAAGTGAATTTTTTGTTGGCATACATAATATGGATGCATGTTTCACAAATTGTGAGTGTTTATCTATCCCATTTTAATTTATGTAATAATTAGGCAATGCATGGAGATAGTTATTTTGTTGAGATCAATTAAGCTTGAGCACAAAAGTTAATCGGATCTGATTCTTTTAGCAGTCACGTTGTTCTCTTCCTTATATTTTTTCTTCTTGGTGTTAGCTCTTTTTTGGTGTTCTTCTGACAATTAATAAGGAACACATGTGATACAAATGTGGAAGCAATTGAATGAACTCGTAAGAATTTGTTCGAGTCTTTGAGCACGCACCAAATAAACGAACGGACAGCAGAAATAAAACAAAGATATTTGATTCAAAATCTGCTTATATAATGAACTAATGGGTGTCTAAGGCTACAGACCTATTTAGCTTTCAGACAGAATTTGAAGTACGTTCTCAAATCATAAGTGTTGCTCAAAACTTGATCGGAACTTTTAGTAATCACCATCTAGGATGAGGCGACATTGGTGTAACTTCCCCATCTATAATCACACCACACCATCGCTCATTCACTTGGTACTTTGTGTGGAAGAGCTGATCTCTGTTGTGATGATAGATTCCGTTTTGCTTGAAGGGTACGTCTTAGGACCAAGGACGTATCATAGGCCATAACCTCTTCGTCGTCTCCTTCTTCGCCATTGGTAAGAAACGACCCTTCTTCTTGCAACGCTTCATCATATAGTTCGTCTCAAATGGCAATTGCTTCACGTAGCGTTACAATTCTCCGATTAGGGGGCACGCACTTTGATAGTGTTCGAACCCTTGGCACTTGAAACATTGAACTTTGGACAAGCTAGTTTTTTAGGATGGTAAATTTGCTTCTCTTTGTTCACGGTTGGAGTGTTTGAGGTAGAAGCGATTTTTGGAATTTGAAATCGCGCTTGAGGTAGCCCCTAGTACTCGTCCACCTCAGGTATATTCCAACCATTGATCTGACTAGGTGGTGCTACTAGTGGTAGCACGACTTGTCTTGAGCTTCCCTTCGACTTTTAGGCAAAGACTACACAACATATCAAAGGAGGCATATGGATGTAACTCCACCACGTTAGCGATGCTTCGATTTAGGCCTCGGCAAAATCGATCCATCTTTTGCTCTTGCAATTCTTCAACCTCAGACATCATAATCAACCTCTCGAACTCCTTGATGTACTAGGCTATACTCATGCTTCCTTGGACTAACTCTGCCACCTTGTTATCTTGGGCTTTCAAATTTTCGAACCTAAGAGAAGTGTTCTTGCTCAATTTCAGATTACATACTTGCAGCATTTTTCAATCATAAGTCTTTGAAATTAAACATCCTCTCAAATCTCCGTTTTAAGTTGAATAGGTCTTTAACTTAATTCATCATCTCAAGTTACATTACATAGGTATTTAAGCCAGACACCCATTAATCCGAGTTCTAGGCAGACCTCAATGCAAATATTGTTACCTCATTGTTGTTGTTTGTGCATAGCTAACGTGATCCAACTCATGTTTTTTACTTCGTGTTCGTTGTTTCAATCAAATCAAATACCGACCCTTGTTATCTTGGCTCGTTTACAATAAAACTCTCTCAAAAACTACTCTTAAAGCTAAACGAACAGTTCCAGCAACTGTTCCATTACTTCCATCACCAATCCCGTGCAAATTCTTGGATCGAATAGTTATACCAACTGTCCTAATTTATTTTTTCCGCTGCAAGATCGCAAATTCTTATTCCCCTGAATGAAATTTGTATCAATATGTCAATTTTTCTGGGATGAAGGGACTGAAATAGGCATTGCACCCAAGTAAAAACAAGATACCACTACTTTAGAACTAAGGTTTGGCAGTTGTTTGAATTCCTCTTACCGTTTTTGTTAAACGAAGAAGATCAGGGTCAGAGTTCGATGAAGGGTTTGAAGAAACAACCCTGTCTTTCGCTGAAATCTCAAGTTGATATCAATCATTGGTTGTTTCTCAGGGCTTAGAAGAAAAACTAATTTTATAGTAAAACTCTACCTGTCAAAAAGCCTAGCAGTTCAAATGAGGGGTTAAGGGGCTATGGACAAATGTCAAGCAATTGATGACAATAATATTACTTTCTTCTGTGTATATTAGTGAACTTCAAAAATTTGGGGAGTGGGGTGAGATTTTTAACTCATCTTTGGAATGCATGTGATTCGTAATTACTAGTTCAGAAGCTATTGTAGTGCTTTCTAGTTTCTATATCCCTATCTTGCTGTCTTGCACTTGATGTTTGGTCTTGAACTTTTCATGCTTATTTTCAGTAAAAAGCTGCTCAAAAGTAGTAGCAGCTCTTTAAAGATCTGAACTGTATGTCTCAGGCACTCAGCGTCTTCCACGGCTTGTCGGACTCTCAAAAGCTCTTGAGATGATGCTGGTATGTGATTTCACTTATTGATAGTGAGCTGTAATCTCCCGAGTGTAGCCTAACCTATATTTTTCAGACTTCAAGACCAATTAAAGGGTCAGAGGCTCATGACTTAGGACTTGTCGATGCAATCGCTCCAGCAAATGAGCTGATAAATACAGCTCGTAAATGGGCTCTGGAAATTTTGGAGTGTAAAAAGCCTTGGGTTTCTAGTCTTTACAAGACAAACAAATTGGAGCCCCTTGGGGAGGCAAGAGAAATTCTCAACTTCGCCAGAGCACAGGCTCGTAAGCAAGCTCCAAACCTCAAGCACCCTCTGCTTTGCATCGATGTCATTGAAGAAGGAATAACTTCCGGACCTCGTGCTGGATTATGGAAGGTTACTATTCTCCTCTGCATGGCTGCCCCTCTTGTCTTATATCTGTCGTCTGCTAATGCTTCTGATTCGCTGTTCATTGCTAATGCATGACAGTAACTTCTTATAATACTCAATATTTCAGGAGGCTGATGCTTTTGAAGAGCTTCTGAGGTCAGATACTTGCAAGAGCTTGGTCCATGTCTTTTTCTCTCAGCGTGGAACTTCAAAGGTTGATCTATGAAACCTTTATGTGTCACCATTGGACTTCCTGCTTTGATTTATATTTTATCTTATAACTAAGATCTCCAATTTCCCTTGACCAGAGATGGAGCTACTGTTCTAGTTCAACTAATCAACACAATGTTGTTCTATACTATTATAGTTTTATATACATTCAGCTGTTTCAATGTCTCAAACCAGCATTCAAATACCGTTTGTTTAAAAAAGTAGCGTCCCTGATATACTTTCAGATTACTGAAAACTGATTGTCGTATTATTTTGTGTGCTGGGGTAAGAGATGGGTGGATATATTGGGTTGGAGGATCTTATGGGGTGCCATTGTTCAAAATGTGTGGCGACAGTGTACCAGGCTAGCATTAAGCAAGTTCATCAAAGAAGCAGCTATTCAATACTAGTAGTAGACAAAGTTCTAAAGTACTTGGTGCTACTTTGCGAGTATGCCAGATGTCTTAGTTGGAGGTCAACAACATATGTGTCACATTTCTCTTGTTGATTATCAGCCTTCTCGTTCGTTTCATTAAACTAATTTTATTTCTTAATCCTTGTACAGGTACCTGGTGTTACAGACGTGGGCTTGTCAGCTAGAAAGATACGGAAGGTTGCTGTTCTTGGTGGAGGGTTGATGGGCTCTGGAATAGCTACGGCACTGATTCTAAGTAACTATCCTGTGATTTTAAAAGAAGTGAATGAGAAGTTCTTGGAGGCGGGAATTAGCAGGGTGAAAGGTAACCATGATGTCTAACTTCCATGCTTGGCTCTATTGATTCTGAAGTTTTTTACCAGCCTGATCTGGAGCTGTCTGTAACTCTTGTCTACTTAGGAAATTTGCAAAGCCGTGTGAAGAAAGGACAATTGACGCAAGAGAAGTATGAAAAAACCATGACCCTTCTTCAAGGAGCCCTTGATTACGAAAGCTTTAGAGACGTGGATATGGTCATAGAGGTGGTTTAAGCTGTTTTGTCTTTTGGGGATGAGGATGTCGGTTTATGGTTGCCTTTTACAAAGTACAATTTTGAATGATCAAAATGAATTCTCGCTCTCATGTTTTGCAGGCTGTTATAGAGAATGTTTCTCTGAAGCAGCAAATTTTTGCTGATCTGGAAAAATATTGTCCTTCACACTGCATTCTTGCGAGTAACACCTCTACGATTGACCTTAACCTTATTGGTGAGAAGACGCGGTCCCAAGATCGAATTGTTGGAGCTCATTTCTTTAGGTAGAAACCTTAGAATACTTGTTTGGTGCATTGCTTAATCCTTTCTTTATTTGGCATGATTAAGTTGTTTTTGCTTAACTGTAGTCCTGCTCACATCATGCCTCTTCTAGAGATCGTCCGGACAAAGATGACTTCACCCCAGGTAATTGTTGACGTGCTAGATGTTGGAAAGAAGATAAAGAAGACCCCTGTTGTTGTTGGGAATTGTACAGGGTTTGCAGTCAACAGAACATTTTTCCCTTACACGCAAGCAGCTATGCTGCTTGTTGAACATGGTACGGATTTGTACAAGATTGATAGAGCAATTGTGAAATTTGGAATGCCAATGGGCCCATTTAGGTAATCCTCTATCCTGGTGTTATTTATGCTTGCTCTAGATTCGTGACTGGTGTTTGGGTGAATTGTATCCTCATTAGCATTACTAATGCAGGCTGATTGATCTTGTTGGCTTTGGAGTGGGAATAGCAACGGCTATGCAGTATATCGAGCATTTCCCCGAGAGAACTTTTAAATCTATGATCATACCTCTTATGCAAGAGGATAAAAGAGCAGGTAGCATTTATTTCTAAATATGTGGTTTTCCAACAGTCAAATCTCTGAATAGGGAGTGTAAAATCAGTCATACTGAATGGTCTGTCGTTAATTTAGGTGAATCAACTCGCAAAGGATTTTATTTGTATGATGATAGACGCAAGGCTAGACCTGATCCAGAAATGAAGACATATATTCAGAAATCGCGAGAAATTTCTGGCATCAATGTGAACCCTAAGGTTTGTATAGGCAGCTTTGCATTTCTGTAAATTAGAATAAACATGATAGATGTTTGACGCCGCTGGATGGGTTTCATTTTTCGACATTTTTAATGTTCATACTTGGTGTGAATTCTAATTACTACTCACTCATGCTAGGGTTAAGTAGAGTGATTGAGCAATTATATCACTGCTTTGAATATTCAAGAAATAAACATTAAGACACTGAAACCTCCCCATACAATGGCAGAACATGCTATAAGTCCATCCCAACAGCACTCATGAGTGAGGTTGTCTCGTGCCTGGTAAGGTTAAAAATCTATATCCCGCTCAGATAAGTTTCCGATATATGCATGTAACCTATTGTTGGGAAGCTAGCGGAACAAGCTTGGAACCGCCAATTTGAATAACATAAAATGATCCTCCTAATTTCGGGATATATCTTTTAAACGTCAACCATTGTGCGTTAGGGTCTTTTATCTTGTTTGGGGCAACTCCTTTCTTCCTTTTTTTCCCTTGGGTATGGACTCTTAAAGACACCCTAAAAACTCCTTTTTTGTTCTTTGATATATTCTTGGTATCTACTACGTTTTAATAGCCGAAAGTGGTACCAAATACATCCGAAATGAGCTTTTATGATTATAGAACACAAAATCCGTAGAAGATAGACCAACATTGCCAGATTCACTATGAATACGCCTTTACTGATTCACGATTCGCTCTTTTAGAATGTGTGTCATGTGTATTTTCAGTAAGCAACAAGATAGAATTTGGTCTTTTAACGATTTGCGATTTGTAGGGTACCCAGCAAATCCGGTAACCCTGAGATAGACCATGTAATCCAAGCACAAAGCAAGCTATTATCAAATAATAAAACTTCAACATGTGGATTTGGTTCAATTAAGGACCACTTATTCTTTTTTGTAATTCTTTCATCTACAGTCTGTCTCCTTGTATGATGATGACACAGTAACATAGCCTTAATCCCAAAATGGTTTGGGTTCAATTAACATGGTGCTCTAATATGTTCAAACTTTAGTTTAAACATTTGACCTCTTGAACCGATGTTGGAATCTTTAATACCTCATTCTTTTTCGCTCTTAATGTGGAGATAACGCATAGTCGGTGCAAGCTGTTTGCCAAATTATCTGTTTTAATATAAGATTCCATTCTTAGTTGCAATTTTTTTCAAATGTTCTCTCCTATCTTTATCTCTTTAAAAATTATCCTCGCCAAATCTTTGAATTAACTTTTCGTGTATGTTTATACTTGCTAGTCTTTATATACTCGATAAATTGTGTTTCAAAATGTTCCTCACATTTTTATGACTTCCTCATTCACACTTTATATGTGTTTCTGACTTTTTGTTCTTTCTTAGTTTCCTAATGAGTTTTTCTTGAAGTAGGGTTTAAAATTGAAAAAAAAAAAGTGAACTGCGTCAGAATTGAAAATAATTAGCAAAAATGGTGTCCACGTTGGATCATGGTAAAACTGCCACTACGAATGGCGGTTTTAAAAGCGTGTCACCGCTCATAGTGGCGGTTTCTTTACTAGGTGAACAATGCTAAGAATTCGATTTCAAACATAATTGGAAATTTCAATGTAGCGGTTACTAAGAGTGACGGTTTTTTTGTGCTATAAACCCGCCAATCTCAACGGCGGTTCTATTCAACAGCGTATGTTCCAAAAAACTTTGTCTGTCACTTAGACAAAAACCTTCAGTCCTGGTGTCGGTTCGCTTGTAAAGCCGTAGTGTTGGTTGTATCCTTTCGATAGCCTTCTGAGAAGACCCAATCCGATCCATATACTGGCCCACCGCCCACTTTACTAATGTTTTCTTTTTTTCAGCTCTATTATTTCCTTTTTCTTTTTTTTTACCTCATTGAAAGTTTCAGATAACTAATCATGATACAAGAACAGTTCCGGAACTATTGCTCTGTTATAATTTGGTGTCCTTTTTTTTTATTCATAGAAGAGTTTTATATTAACCTGTGAATGCTTGACTTGCTCTGTTTTTTTTTCTAAGCGTGTCTTGAGCATTCATTCCTATATAACTACATAAATTTTTAATTTTCTTTTAGATTGTTTGGCAAAAACTGCTTAGGTTAGCACGCCAGATAACGTAGTTTAGAGGACGTTAATTTTCGAGTGTGGACTTATCACACTATTTGAAATTTGTAGCTAGCAAATCTTTCTGAAAGGGACATCGTGGAGATGGTTTTTTTCCCTGTTGTCAATGAAGCCTGCCGAGTCCTGGCAGAAGGAATTGTAGTGAAAGCAGCAGATCTGGATATCGCTGCTATTATGGGAATGGGATTCCCACCATATAGGTTTGTGCGGTTCAATCCTCAAACTCAACTGTTATTTAGTGTTCTGGATTTTGGTAGATTGAGAAACTTCAGAATTAATATCCCGATCTAATGGGTTACCCAGGGGAGGAATACTGTTCTGGGCTGACGTGTTGGGATCGAAGTATATTTATTCAAGGCTGGAGGAATGGTCAAAACTCTATGGAGAGTTCTTCAAACCGTGTGCATATATGGCTGAGAAGGCTGCCAAGGGAGCTCCTCTGGTAAGAAAAAGTATAATTTACTGCAAGAGACGTATTTCTTTTGTTTCATGTGATAATGCTTTCATGTGCTAGCTTTCTCGACCGGCTGTTACTGTTTCCATCATTTCTTTGGATATGAAGTACATGTTTTTAGCAGAAAATGGTGTACATAATGGCCAATATTAAATTACATGTTGATAATAACCAATACTACTTGAGGACTTTTTGGGCATCCAGAACTGGAGTGTAAAACTATGCTTCGTTGGTGTAACCCCTTGGTTTGTGGGGTTTGTGCGCTCCTTTCTATTTTCGAAGATCTTTTTGGGTGATGTGAATTGCTACTCGCGTGACTGAGATTATATCATGTTGCATTTAATCACCATCTTCTCCTTTTGGTCATTGTCTTATGTTCCATAAAGCTAATTGCTGTATACTTTTCATTCTGGTAATTGTCTTAAGAGTGTGAGTGACATATGTTATATGATGTGGTACTTGCAGAGTTCTGGGCCTATGGAGCAAACTAAATCACGACTTTGAGGATAAACAAGTGCGGTTGAGGTTCACCGTGGCTCGCATCCGTATTTTAATCTTTACCTGGAAAACTAATACTCTTTTCGTCCCTGTTTAATCTTCTTAGTATTCACAACGCCAGGGAAAATCTGAAATATAGAAAAAATGTAGACAGAGGGGCACAAAAATTGAGGACAGTCTTCGACGGGGAAGAATTGTTTTATACAGTGTTGTAGCTTGTAATAAGTGCGATTGTGAGCCTTCATGGCTAATGTTTGCAGCTTTCATGATTCTGCTGGCGCCGAGAATATGATATTTACTATTTCACACTATTATACATTTGCTTTATACACGTAAATCAATGCTCGTTTTCTTTTTTTCATATCTGTAATTACATATTAATAAAAAATTATAAAAAAATTGATATTTACAAATGTACTCGGTAAAACAATTTAAACAAGATCTCACATGACTGTGGAGGAGTAAATTTTAAGACGGGGTGATGGTGTCCTTTGTGAAGTTCATGAGATATTGAGATGATAATCTCTTGTGCCGGACTTAGAAGTCGATAGACGCAAAGTTCAAATCTTTTCGATACCTAATGCTCCAGGTCCTCAGGAGAAAGAAGTAGGTTTAAGTTTTTAATAAAAAAAAAGTTATATAAATTCGTGCAATGAATGAATGGTATATATAGAACTTTTAATTTTTAGTTTTTTGCTTATGGATTTACAATTTATACCTTGTTAAATGTTTGCAATTTTCCTCCTTGTATATTGGTTCGAGGAAAAAAAATTAAAATTGAAAACAAATCACGAGAATTAAATAATGTTGTGAGTATCTATTTTAGTGAAAATATTTTTGTACCACAAATCTCATGATTTCAATATATAAATTTTCTCAAATTTACTGAAAGATTTTTTTGTCATGAGCTAATAATAATCATTTACAGTTTTGTTTTTTATGGAGTATGAGTCAAGTCACTATTTAATAGTCACACCCAGAGCGATTTTATCATTTATTGTTTATACAAATTTTTATTTTATTTTAATGAAAATATTATACTTTACAGTTTAATGAAAATATTATAGTTTGAAAATATAAATTTTATAATATAATGAAGCAATTATCACTAGTTTTCTTACTTAAATGAGTTTATTTACTTGTCAGCAGTTTTCTAAAATTTCAAGATATTTATTTGTTTAGTGTATAAGGGATGGAACAATTAAACACAATTCAAGACTAACCACTCGAAACCACCAAGCCACACGTTCTTACCCTAAAAAGTTGTAATCGCCACCATTTGTCTTTAACAGCGTTGTCGGGGCGTCGGTCCTTAGCTCGCCACGTGCTCATTTTGTTTTTAACCAATTTTGGCGTGTCCTTACAACAAAGCTTTATACTCCCTCATACTCATGGTATTTTTTCCTATTTTCTTTTTGTATTATTCAAGTTTTCTTTCCTTTTTCTTTTTTTGGATGTGGGTTGTGTGTTTTGTGTGGTCCAAATTCATTTATGTGAGAGATAGTGTTTTTTGTGTGGTCAAAATCCATTTCCTTAATCTAAGAGTCCAAATAAAAGGGGAAGATTACATTAAATAGGAGGAAGTATTTTTTCCATTTTTTTCATTTGTTTTTTTTTTTGGGTGGTCTCTAAGATGGAACGATAAGCTTATTTTAGTATGTGTATATGTCAAATCTTTTTGAAATTCTTTAAAAAGAATTATCTCCACATTTATTTTAGGGCTTTTTTATAACTACTACTTACTACTCCCTTCTATTCAGGGTATTCTTCCCTGTTTCCTTTTTCGGTTATTCATGTTTTCTTCCCTATTTCCTTTTTTGGATGTGGGATAGTGTGTTTTGTGTGGTTTAAATTCATTTGTGTGGGATAATGTGTTTTGTGTGGTCAAAATTCATTTCCTTAATCTAAGAGCCAAAATGAAAGGGGAAGAATACATTGAATAGGAGGGAGTATAACCATTGTTTTGAGAATTACTTACAAAAAAAAATTCATAAAAACTACTCCTTCCATATCTTATTAATCTTCCCATCCTACTTTATTAAAGCAACAACCCCAAATCCTATGTGTCAAGCTCACCATAAAAGTAGGAAGTGGAAAACTCAACATTTTTTTTTGGAATTATTTACTTGAAAACTTACATTACCTGAATAAAAGCACTAGATACTACTCAAGAAAGGCAAATTACATTCAAATTTTACATTTTACTTCGAAACAATTTATAAACTATTTACATGAATTTATAATTTAGAAAAATTATATGATTAGGTAATTACTATAATTTACAGTCTTTATATTGAACTTGATAATTAAAAATATTAGAATTTGCAAAAAAAAAAAAAAAAAAAAAAAAATTCTGACAATTATATTGGGCACATGCAGAACATATATGGCAAATAAAAAATATACAATAATTGTTAATCGGCTACAAATAGAAACCTTACCAACATATTTGAGCCCATGAAAAATATATTTGATATAATTACATAAATCTATTTATAAATCATGTACATACGACGATGTGTTTATGGAAATATAGAGATAAAGATGGTACTGGTATGCAAATCGGCTAATTATATTTGATTTATGAACAAATTTTTGTAGATATTTTGCCTTTTGGGAACTAACAATTTTTTTTTATCGTGGATATGAGAGTTGATAAATGGTGATAATTGGTGGGGTTGGTTTTCGTGTTTAAATGAAGACTGTTATAGGGTCACTAAGGGCACGAATACTATATGTCTTGAGTTTAAGACGGGTTAAATCCTATCATATAGTGGTTATAGAAAAATAAGCTCTTATATTTTTCAGAGAATAAGTGGAATGATCTGTATGTTTTTTAAACTTTCTTAAACTTAAGACGAATAATGTCCATCTTAAATGAGAATTTGGGTTATACGGTTTGTTTAGGGGTGATTTTACGGGCCAATAGCTACAGTGTATATGGACTAAGTGTATACCCTTTCCTCGGAGTAACTTCGACCCGATACGCCACTTTGTAAAAATATTGGTTAGTTTGTTTGTCAATTATTTTAATTGTTTATTGAATACTCTTTAATAACATGCACGAGTTTTATTAAATGAAAATCAGGTGTCACAATTTGCACGGGTTTGCAACTATTCAAATGGGGTCAAAATTTTCATTTTAATTATGCTCAGATTAAAATTTTCATTTTGTCCAACACAAAGGTTTTCAAAACATAGATAAGTTTAACTAAATGAAACATGCCCAACAATCTGCACGGGTCGACAATTATTCAAACCGGGTTTTAATGAAGTAACTGAAGTGACAAGAAAAAGTAGAAATTCAAATTTAGCTAACAAGTGAAAATATTGTACTACAACGACTCGGCTGATTTTTGGTTAAATTACTATTGACATTTATAATTCAAATTTAAAATCTTAAATATAAATTCATAACTTTACAACTTTAATTTAATACAGTATCAAAAGTTTGAAACAACATTACCGTACATTTTGCACGGGTTTAAAACTAGTTTGCTTTTGGCTCAACAACCAATGAGGGAGTGATTAGGAGCAAGTGGGCTGATTTTTGGTTAAATAAAGAGGACTAATCTAGTAGTCACAACTCACGATGAATCGGACAGAAATTTATTAATTTTGTTGAAAGAATGAGAATCCCGTAAAAGGCAAAATACATCCCACCAAAAAACAGACTTGATTCCTTTTGACAAATCGCTGTATATTCAAACATACACAAACACTGCACAACCGTTTATATCAGACAACCCACCGGTCTACAATTTACAAGAATACACACAAGAAATTGTACATGTAAGTGGAAAGCAGATCTCGAGTTGAGCCTCCGACTACATTATACCTGCAGTCATCTTTCGTGGGTCTAACGTTGCCTGCTTGGGCTGGCATAATCTCGAAACTTCTCTGGCAAACAAAACAACACTTTCCTTGGAATCTCCGGGATATCATTAACATGTTAACTTACACCAACTATTGTATCTCCATAGCTTTCAGAATCACCGAGGGGTTGATTCCGGGTATTATCAGACTTATCATTGCTGTTCAATGGATCTCTATCATCTCCAGGCAGATCATCCTTATCTTCTCTCATATAACCCCTCAAACGACCAATATCACTGCTTTCCTCAGCTATAAATGGGACGATTACTTGAACATCACTTGATGGAGCTCCGTTATAGTCTTTGGGTTCTTCGACAAAATCCTTATCATCATATTTAAGTTCACCTTGAGATGGGATTCCAGAGCTTCTTTCCTGATGTCTGATTTGGTAGCTGGGATTTTCTCGTTTGTTCTCGCCACTAGGACTTGCTGTATCTCCAATCCTTGGAGCACCGGGAACTAAGTCTGGCCGAGGCTCTACCCCAACCCGTCGAAGATGTAACTGTTGTGCCACGCAATAAACATAACTAGCGTAAACATTTATGATACAATGGTTAACACAAACACTTGCATGAGAGTGATGAGACAGTCTTACATGTAAGCCCAACTCATTAACCCTATAAATATATGAGGATAATATAAGGGATTTAGCTGGTCATAAATACGAGACACTCATACAGGACTCTTTGAACCCAAACAAGACTCTCAAGATACCTGAAGATGCAGGTTAACTTCATCGGGCCGTGATAGAAATGGGAAATCGCCTCCAGATTTTAGGTCTGCTCGCCTGGCTCCGGGATACCGTTCACCCACTTCGTCTTTAAGATGTTGTGGAATCGCACAATAGTCATTCGTCTAAATGGACATGGGACAAGACATGTAGATAAATCAAAATTCTGAGGTTCAGGGAGGAGTGACCGTATTAGCACTGGACGACCACTTTTGTTTAGAGGCCCATATATTTTAGGTCATATCTTTTTTATTATTTGCATCTATGCATCAAATCGACAACACTAGTAAACTAGATAATGCTGATCCCAGTCCAATTTTATTCATATGTAGCACTCCGCAATAGGAAACCGCCGCTACATACTAACTTTTTTTTCTTGCTTCAATGAGGGCCCAAAACCATACCTTTTTACAGAGAAAGCAGAATAGCTTACAGCAAGGTTGCCTAATTCACTAGGAGTCTAGGACGCCACATCTAATACACAATACACCCTTAACACTGTCAAATATACAAACTCCAAAAGAGTAGTAGAAGAATACACTTGTACTGATTCACACTGCACACAGGACTGAGTGAATCCGGTAACCCACGCCTACAGCTAAATACATTCTAAATATAATGAACATAGAAAAGAATCATACATCCATTATGGTTATAGATCCGTCTGGCAACAGAAGAGGTGCAACTGATGCAGATTCAACCGTCAAAGTCAATCTGGATGCCAGATCGTCTCGGGAAAGTGCATCAACCTATTAAAGGATCAAGTTTAAAAAACATTTAAACGCTTCCTACTGATGATACTAACTAGGTTTAATCTTGTGGTATAGAATGAATGGAAAAAACCACGGAAAAAGACAATGTTGCTACCAAATTGAAAGTCAGATCTTTCTCTTTTCAATATATGGCATACTCCCTCCATTTCAAAATATATTTCATATTTTTTTTCGAGGTAAATCTTTGACTTTAAATTTAACAAAAGACTACTTTAAGAATATATATTGTCAAAACCGTGATGAAAAATACTCTAAGAGTATGCACTCCAGAGTATCTACTCCTAAATTCTAAGAGGTATTGAAGAAAGAAACGAGCGTCTCGAGATGTGAGAAAAAACTTTGTAACATTTTGAGATGGAGTGAGAAATGTTTTTTTCCTTGGCTACGAAACGAGGTGGGTTCTATACCTTACTATATGACTAGAAACAGGATGTGTGACGATGAAGTGAGAAATCGAGAAAATGATTGTAGCGCTGACCTGAGATACTACAAAGTCGACAGAATCCGCAATAAATGGCTCGTGAGGGCCATCTTGAATACCGGTTAAAACATATCGTTTCACAAGAAATGAAGGTGACCAGCTCAAACTGCACAATTTATGCAAATCATCAGTTTACTCTCGTGGGCGATTGCGCCATTAATATACTGGATAAAAGGAAACCAAACAAAACAAATAAGGAAAAGGAAATTCTCCAAATTACACCTAGGTACCAATTTTTCACAATGGTACCACACTACCACTCATGTTTCAGAAAATGAGGGTTATCCATGGTAACCCCGGGGTTTTGACTTTTTCCCTCAAAAGTTTAGTGGTAACCTAACATGGTTAGAATTAGGTTTATAAATTATGCACGGTAAGGTTATTATTGACACCCTACATATTTTAAGGAGGTTTTGGCGCTTAGATATATATGTATATAGTTATATCACATCCTCAGATATGTTCCCTCCCTCTCGTTTCCGTTCCTTTCCCTCTCCATTTCCTTTTACAAAGAAAAGCTGTATCAAATCAGAATCTTTAAAATCCACATTTTCTATTTTGGGGGAGGGGGGGAGATTCATAAATATTCATAGCAAAACTTATATCCCAAACAATTTGACAGTCACAGGGTCACAGCCAGTCGACTAAACATATCAACTTAATCAGAAACCGTATATAAGATTTCCGCAAAAGGTTGTCTTATAATAGCTTGCATACTTATATATATATAACAATAAGAGATCAATTAAACAATTACTTACACAGGAGCCCAAGGCATTCCAGCTGCAAAACTTCGAGTATCCAAAAATGTATTTGAAAGTACTAACGATTTGACTCGTCTTGGCCGGTGCTGAGCAAAAAGTTGAGCCAAGAAGCCACCAAGCGATGAACCATAAAGGTGTATCTAATGGACAAAAAATATTCGGTCTACGTTCAGCTCAAGCACTTATAAGGTCAAACAGAAATTAAGGACAATTATATCTCAACGGTATGATGTATTGCTCCACAGGTTTATATCTACTCTTATCTTATTCTCTCTTATGTAGGCCATAATGCTGTTAATCCCGTGCATGAATACATTGTACCCTTGGATCTATGCTCAAACTTGAAAACTACAGAAATATAAGGTGAGCATATAGGCCATGCTGCTCTTCTTGGTTTGCACATGTCAATTATTTTTTCTAATAATCTACATCTTTTCTAGATAAAAACTTACCACATAATAACGAGACAGAAAAATTCAGTGAACTAGTAGACAACACTTTAAATCAATAAATCATGAGTATTGGTCATCATAAAAGACCATATGATTTCTAATATAATATACTGGTTGATAAATATTTCTCTGCCAAACACAATGTAACAACACAAATACCTTCACCGCCTCCAAGAACAACAGCAGAAACAGCTACTATCCATAATTTCAAATGGAAAGGGTTTTAATTGCTAAAGCTTCAATAAGCTACAGCAATAGTATTGTTTACCAGCAAAAAAGACTGCAGACAAGTAGAATTACTGACTGCACGCTAAAGCTTGCTAATATGATTAAGTGACTGAAAACCTACAAAATACTCGCATCAACTCATTTTACAGCTGAGACATGTGATAAGTCCAGACTCTTTCCAATCTAGATTAACTAGTTCTGGAAACCACTAAGCAGAATATTCACAAGGGTAAAATTAAGAATGGAAAAAGTCTGCCTGAGATTGCATATGATCCTGCCAATAAGTCATGATTCTAGCCTACTAAAAAAGCATGCAATATGTCAGGGTCCAGTACATAGGCCGTATCGTGAAGCGCATCCTTGCCCTCTCTCAAGACAAGAATGCAAGCTTAAATGGTCAAGTGCAAGTGATGGATCGCCCACTCGCCCTCTTACATCGGACACGGGACGGTGCGTTGGGAATCCTAGTCTGGATTAGCAACGTCCGACACAAGATGGCAATAAAAGAAGTGATTCTAGTATTGAAAGCAAGCAAGGAGCATTAACAAAGCTTGTGATAAGAAGTGGATTTCATTGATTCACGCTCTATAAAGGGGCTTAAATTTTGATAGTACAGCTCTACTACTAGGAAACATTGACTATGCAAAGTAGAGATCCCTTAAACCTATACAAAACCTAATATCATGACCCGAGATTCGACGAGTAGGAAGTAATCTTCGAGCATGATTTACAAATATCCTACTTATTACAAACTAAGGTTCGGAAATGTAAATTCTAAGGGGTCGAAGTGTTCTGACCATCACACAATACATCTGCAGCTAAAACGTGAAGAAGAAAACGGAAAAGATGCACTTAAAGAAAATAGTATAAACTTTCGCATCCTTACATGGTGAACATTGATTGCGTCCAGGAACTTTTCAAATGAATGAATCCACTCATGATGATTCCATACACGAGGAATATCAACAGAAATAACCCGATAACCCTGAGGAAGAAAAATGAACAAATTAACTGTGTCACCTATTATGCTCAATAATGACGCCTGGAAATATGCAAAGAAAAGAAGCTGGGTAGAGTTGAAAGGGAGGACCAGATAACTAAAACCATAGAGCAACCATGTAAAGGATGAACCAATGAACATCAAATTACTGAACCCTATCATATTTATATTCTTTGTGTGAGTACCGGCATGGCTTTGACTCCACAAGGCAAAAGGTAATTTGTTGTATTAGTCAATCTCACTTGAGGAAAGCCAAAATTAAAACAGGTTAACAGAATAAGAAGAGTGTCCAAGTGTACTCAAATCTACAGATACTAATATTAACTTAATTACGAAACATTTGCAACAAGAGCAATGCAGTGACTCTCACTGCATTTGTGGGTGCACTAGAAATCCAAAAGGGTGTATATTATAAAATGTATCAATAGAAGAGATAGGATTTAGATAAATCAACAGATTCTTATTAAAGATTCTTCTTCCACTAGAAAACACTCTAACATTTACCGCAGTCAATTTGTTGTTCTTGTGTGGATATATCAAGCCATTGACTTAAGTTGGTAGATTAGTTTTCATGAATTATGAGGTTTGAAGTTACAACTCTCCCTACAAGTTCAAAACTCCACCACGCTCAACCGACACCGCAAATGATCATACCAGCTTGTTTACCATTAATGCAATAAGGAATCATGTAGACCGACAATGTGTGTGCCTTAGATAATGTGCACTCCATAAAGGACATTAAATTCACAAATTTGTCAGTACTGAGTCAATACACTGTTTCAGGAATTTATTACTCTCGGGCAATGTTACGCTGACACTTCATTAGATCCCTAAATGGAACACGTAACACTCCTATAGACATGAGTCACGCGACAATCCACCCTTGCATTCGTTTTCACTCTAGCCAAATTCTGAGTCACTAAAATAGTGTCTGGGATATTTTGATCTCATAGATATTGTCAAGTTATCATGTGTGTGACAAGTACCCACCAAAGCTGTGACTTTGTGAAAGATCAAACAATGCTTTTAAGTGAAACCCAAACAAGTTGTCCTAAAATACGAGCAGTGGAGAAACAGAACACCACAACAACCGACTCCTATACAAGCATTCAGAAAGACTAGTATTTGGTAATAATTCTCAGGTCTCATTCAGATTAACAATTAAGCAAGATCTCTACATAAACGGAATAGTTGGGAAGTAAGTCCAAAAATTGTAATTTGAATGACGTAGCTGTGAAAAAAATGTTAAGGGTGGGTCAGTTAGAATTTACCTTCATTGACAATGACATCACTTGCTTATAATAAACATCTGGTGATCCAGTTGTACCTGGAATACAAATAAGAGGAGGAACCACCTTTGGACCAAAGTCATAGTATCTCCATTGCTTTGAACCAACCTATAAAGGCAATAAGTAAATGACTATCATGTGACACCTACGCTACCAAAAACATGAGAGGTCGGTCGAGCATATTGAGTTCAATGAATAGATTCAGCTATAAAGAAAGTCTTCTCAAAAGTGATTAAATTTTATGATCTCCATAATGTTTATTTAATTTAAAGAACGGTCGTGTGATCATAAGCCAAAAAGGTGGGCATGCTACATTCAAGTAAATGTCAAATTCATGATACTATCTGTTAAATTCATTATCGGGCCTGGATCGCACCCGTTCTGAGGAGAGAGAGTCCGCTTTATACACCCAAGGAGGTTTCACTCTAAAACCAATTGGCAATAGAGCGAGTAGCCCCTTGCCTTATAAAGTGATAAACTATCTCCTATTTTATCAATGTGGGATTACACTCACATGTGGGACTATTGGGTTTCTTCACAAACTGCGAATTTAGAAGTCACATGCCCTCTGAGTCTGACTCATGGAAATCATCTAAAACAGAGCCCCCCCCCCCCACACACCCCCACAATCTGAAAGATTCCATCCTTCATTCAAATTTCTCACATATTTTGAAATCTGAGGAGAATCATTTGGATGGGAGGAGTGATATAAATAGTTGCATTACTCTCCAAGGATCCCATACCTTAAGGAAGTTCAAAAAATTTAAGCTTATTGAACAATGAACAAATATCAGACACGAAATCAAACTAACATCAGGAACCAATAACAAGCAGCTGAGAGCAAGTAATCCCGATCAAGAGTTTGAAGCAGTTGGAGAATTAATAAGCACCAACGAAATAACACCTTAAATATTATTAGATCAGCACAATGATTTAAAAAAAAAAACACTATAAAGTAACGAGTAAAAATCATACAGGGATCTTGTGAAGTGGGACAATGGACTTGAAATGGATGTAATCACCAGGAGCGGCGAATGTTCCTTTGTCTTTTATGCCCTTCATTCTCTACAAGTTATCAGCAACTATATTACTGTTACACACTTAAAAGATTTTTCACGTCTAATTATGATTAAAATTTGCACAATCAAGTATAAGGAGAATAAAGAAGAAAATTTGCACAATCAAGTATAATAAGACCATGATGAACAAATATGAGTTGTATATTTGGGTGTAATTCTATGAATAAGAAAGATGGCAAGGTGATAGGATGAACCACATGATGAGTCCCTCTTTAACCTTCCTGTCTTTCTCTCAGCTTCATTTTCCCTAGCAAGTAGCACCTGCCCCTTGTGTTGATTTCTTCCTCAAGTCATATTAAAACCGTCTTTCCATTTCAGTTCCTCCTTTCTTAGTGTTGTGTATTATCCAAACAACCAAAGAATATACTACTTCATCGCCATCATTAGAGTTATTGGACGACACCAACTCTTGTGTTTGTCAGTCACACTCTCAAATATGCCCTCACCAAAAAAAAAAGAACTGCTTAAATTTCATTTTCTCCTCGCTTGCACTTGCTCTTTTATACATGAACATGGCTCACACTATTTGTCAGCAGAAACATTTCGAAGAGCCTCGTAACATGTAACGAGACAATAGTAATTGTACTTCTATATAGCATTTCCACAGCCAAATCAGAGCCTGTGAATTTGAAGTTTGTCTTTGTGAGAATTCCAACTTCCCATGGAAACTTCTCAAAACCCATCATAAAATTCATGAAATCACCCATGAATCATCTTCACAATCTTATTGTTAACCAAATTGGGGTTGACATTTGATGATCAGCAAGTCTCATTGAAGACGAGCATATCCGTCTTCATCGGGTTGCCTCTCAGTCTCTCACTAAGAGGTAAGTGGGACCCACTTGTTTTTTTTTTGTGAGAGGCTACCCGACCCGTCTTCAATATGAAGACGGATATGCCCGTCTTCAATGAGAATTAGTGTTTGATATTATTCCCGAATGCGATTATCTAATGCAATAAACGACAGCAAATGCAACAACAAATAAAAAAGGACCCAAATCAAGAAAGTAAATGAAGTCAGCAATAGAATAGAGTTATTATGATGATAATCCTAAGAAATGGAAACCCAATTGAAGCAAATTACAAAGATAGTAATCATGCCAATTATAATAACACGGGTTTAAAGCAAATATACGAAGATTTAACATAAAAACGATAGAGAAACAAAAGAATGGCATAAATCAGAGAGAAAAGGAACCTCAGAGAAAATTGAAAATTGAAGGGAAAAACAACATATCCTGTATGTAAATTGAAGGAAGAGATGATAAAAGGTGAGTAGTGAAGCACTACAATTTGACGGAGAATCAAAGAGGTACGAATTATGATCCCAGAGGTAGATGCTCAGCTTTTTACTTTTTTACGCCCACGATCCCCGTCCCCCTTCCGATTCATGTCCTAAATTACTCCCTCCATTCCATTTCATGGATTCTTCTCTACAACGGATTTGTGACGGGTCAAATATTACATCCATACATAAATAAAGGCAAGTTATTTCTTATTATATAGGCTTGTCTTAACTATTCAAGTGAGAGATATTAAGCTTGCGAGGAATATACCCGTTACAAGTAAGGGATTGCATGGAATCCATGTAATTATTTCGGGGTAAGTTTTATTTGGGAGATAATTATTAGAGAAGTTAATTATTGGGGTAATGAGTTCCTTGACGATAAGTTTGGCATTTGAGGGTAATAATTATTATGGTGATGTTTTACCCTAATAATCATTACCATGGGGGAGGGCGGGTAATGTATTACCCTCCTATGTGAGTAATAGTTTTTGGAGGTAAATAATTACTCTCATCCCAAACCAAGAAAAAATAGCATATTCATTACTCTCATATTCATTCTCCCTCTACTACCCTCAATCCAAGCAAACCCTAAGGGGTTGCCTGATATTACCATGATGAATGAGGAGGAGATTTGTGTGGGGAAACATTTACCCACCAAATTGATTGAGGGAGAGATTTTTCCTGACATTAAGTTTGGAATTCATGGAAAATACTTCCTCGCTTATGACGCGGGGTTAGTCGCCATCCCCCGTATCAAACAAATACTTGTAATACTCAATACCAAACTAATTAATGTAGTAGGGTAAGGAGGTCGATCCCAAGAGACGGTGATTATGGTTCTAAGGCGGTTTAATTAAATTTTAGTTTAGTTCTAGCAAATAGCAAGTTGAAGAGGATTAAAGATAAACTAGACTAACAAGAAGGCAAGGATGCGATGTAAAACAATAATTAAAAGGAACTAGGGTGGATGAGTTCATTAATGCAAGTATAGGTCAACTATGGTGGGGGTTAGGACTAGTCTAAAGGTGAGTCTAAACATGTCTCCACCTCTCGGTGTAAGACGGATTAAAGGGCAAGCCTCCACCTCTCGATGCGAGACGAGCCCTAGTCTAAAGTTCGATTGGGTTCTCACCCTAACCTCCCCCTAAACATCCAACACACACACAACAACAATACAAGTCTAAGCTCTCGCTCAAACTAGCAATCAAACATGAGAAAGACTCAAATTACTCATTCAAGCATTTCAACAAACACCTTGTGTGCACAAAACAAGTAGACTACCAAAAGACTAAATCTTTATGCCCAATTACCATAATCAACCCATCTAACCCTAGTCTAACACTACTCACTCATACCAGTGAAGAAAAGCATTAAAGATGGATACTTTGATATGAAGTAAACAAGAGAAGGCATATTCAACATGAAACTAAGTAAATAAACAAGAACAAGTAATTAGAAGACAGTTAATGAAATAAAGATGAGAAATTGTACCAAACTTGTAAGAAAGATTGAAACTTGGATTAATAATCGAATAAGAGTCTCCTCTTGTCTTCAAATTACAACCCAAATCTTCACTAGTAACTAGGAGAAAGACTAAATCTAACAATAACTAACTAGGAAATTGAGTAATTATCACTAATTAAGAAATATTAAAGTACTAATTAGAGAGGTATTTCTTATTAATTACTAGGGTTCTTGTGTCTAGGGTTGTGTGTCTAGGGTTAATTAGGAGGGGGGTATTTATAGGTTGGTAGGATTAGGGGGTCAAAAGAAGAAAAGAAGGACAAAAATCAAGTTTTGCGGACAATGGGGCCCAGCCGGTCGGACCGGCCGCCGGTGGCCTGGACCGGCTGGCCACCTCTGACTTTCCTCCTTCTTCTTTCTCTTCCTTCCTTTGCGAACCTTGAAGATAGGATACCCCAGCCGGTCGGACCGGCCGCCGGTGGGTCTGACCGGCTGGTTGTGGCTGTTAATTTCTCCGTTTTCTTCCCATGTGCGTGACCCAGCCGGTCCGACCGGCTGGGGTGGCCTACTATTCCTCTTGTCTTCACGGCTCTTTCTTGGGGAATTTGGGTAGCCAGGCCGGTGGGCCGGCTGCCGGTTGGTCCGACCGGCTGGCCCCCAATTCCGTCTTCCTCCTCCTTCTTTTCTTATCTTCTTCTTTGTGCCTAGTCATTATGACGGTTTCTCGGTTCTCATCCTGTCTCGTCTTTGTCTTGATATATTTCCTATAAATCGAGACGGAATTAAATAATATGAGAGTACACGGGATGGGGGATAGAATACGATAAAACCGACGCCGAACAAGACTAAATGCAACGAAACATAAGAAAATAAAGAGGGGAAACGGTTTAAAATAATCGTATATCAAACCTCCCCACACTTAAACATTACTCGTCCCCGAGTAAGTAAGTGAGCAAAAACAAGACCCTTATTTAAGTAAGCTAAACTAAACTACTAAAATCCGATGAAAGGCAATTAACGGGCCTTCTCCGTCCCTTCAACTCACAACGAAATACAATGAGGTATGTACTCCCTTGCAAGGCAAGTGGGGGCTTGCGGAAAACTTGCGGTGCATCCAAATGATAAGCATGTAAGACCATGACAAGAATGCACCGAACAAAAGAATAATCACACGCCTCATCCATGTGCCGAAAATATCTATAAGGAAAACCGTCTAAATAAATGCATGATCCTTATTGGCCACTAGTATCATAAAGCATGGAAAAGTATTCGCCACTTAGCGGTGCAAGACTAATGAAAATTTTGAGTCCCGTCTACTATTAGCTTGGTCAAGAGCGATAAAATGGAAGATGGAAATGAGATCCCCGTGACGTTATTAAACACAATAGCATAAGGAATTCACGTCTCTCAACTAAATGAGACACAAGGGTCGTCCCGTCTCACTATGCAACTCAAGGGTAAATGATCCAAGAAGGGTTAAAGGAAAAAGAGATTTGAGTCTTATTGCTTGGAAACTTTTCATTTCCCCAATTTTGTCTTCTTTTGGTTTTCTTTTCTTTCTTTTTGAGTTGCATTTTTGATTTGCAATTTTTGACATTATAGCACACGGTTTCCGTCAAGGACACGCGGTCGGAACCAATAATAGGGGTATCCCCACCATAGTGGCATCGAGCGGGGCCCTAGATGTGGGCCCACTAGAATCCCTAGAAGTTCCGTTTTGCATTTCCTCGACGAAAACAAGAAAACATAATATTTGACTCAAAATTTTTGGCTTGTTTGCGTTGTTTCCTTTTTGTGAGTAGAAGTGGAAGAACAATGAATCAAGGTTGGTTGCATAGTAAGACGGTCACCTAAGAATTCTTTCAACTAACGGAATATTCACATCAATTGGGGTTGTCGAGGTGGAATAAGTGCAAACTCATGACTCGGCATTAGTAGACGGGTCAAAACTCATTAGAAATACACAACCTAGAGAGTCTAAAATTCCACGATTAAGATGAACACTTTATGAATGGAAAAGTAGCTAGAAGGGATTATGCACATTCAACAAGTTTTCCAAATAGACAATTTATAAAACCAATTTTCTAAATGCAACTATATGCCATGATGCAATCTATATATACAACCTAAATGCACATGCTCTAACCGACTATATGACACACAAGCTAGTGCTATCTCCTAACAACACACAAGTGGCACACATGCCAATCAACAAAATCCACAACATCGTCATCAACACATCCCGTCCTCCTCAAACAACAAGTAAGAAGAAAAAGAGATAAGGGAGAAGAGAATAGGAAAGATCTCACCATAGCGTCTTCATTTTCCCTATTTCGTGCTTCTTATGATGTGCGGTGCACCTATATATTGAGATAAGAGGAAGCACACAACAATAAATACAAAATAAACTAATTTTTAGGATTTTTTTTCAAAGTTTTCAATTTTTTTCAAATTTTTCAATATTTTTCGAAATTAATCTATACACTAATCTCCTCCCCACACTTAAATTGGACATTGTCCTCAATGGTCCAAAAGCTAGGAGGGGAAGAGCAAACTAAATGCAAAAACATGTTTTTGAGTTTTTCAATAACAAGAAAATGTAAATGACAATGCAAAAGGTGAAATAAATCTAAAATAAATGCAAACTAACTACATGGATGCAAGTTTGTTTATTGATATGAGAAGAGAGCTAATTTGAATTAACTCGCATTTGGATGCTTAGGGGAAAACTTTGGATTCAAGGAAATTTTATTTGGATTTTCAAAGTGGGGTAAGGGACAATATTCAACTCATGAATGCCTAAGAATGAATGAAATTCATCAAAATGCATATGCTCAAGGGAGTGAAGTGGTCCACTTACTCTTACCCACAAGGAAAGCTTGTCAATTTTGCTTCCGCTTTGCATCATCGTTGCTCAAAGCCCGGAGCAACTTATCAAATTCTTGAGCAAACCCCATAAACAAGCACAAGTAAACGACAATGGGACTCAAAGAATTATACACCGGTGAACTCAACCCTAAGCTCAATCGACTCTTCACCGTCTTCTTCGTGGTACAAAGTAGGAGATGTTGGTAAAATACAGCTAGACTCACATGGCAACTCTCCACACCCCTTGGTAATTTTGGGTGGCTTATCGTGGTAGACGGGAGGGGTAAAGAGTGTGAAAACACTCACCCTCTCAAGAGGATCAAGAGGCAAGGGTATAGAATGCTTCAAAGTGGTGGGTGAAGGAGGAAGCAATACCTCAACTTCACCGTTTTCTTCATCAAGGAGAGATTTTCCCAAGCAATTTTCCCTCATGGCCTCTTCAATCTCATCAACTTGGTTCTCCCAACTAGAGGAGGAGCCAAGGAGCCAAGGATCGCCTTCAAAAGAGCTTAAATCAAATGGAATTGGAGAATTCAAATATGCTTCAATTTCATCATCAATAAGACAATCTATCTCGTTCTCCTTCTCCCTAGAACTCTCCGAAGCTACAACACCAAACAAGTCATCACTTTCATCACTCTCCTCTTTTCTCCAATCATCAACAATGTCTTCAACGACATCCACAGAATAAGCACTTTCAAACATTGGCTTGGACAAGATACCCGTCAAGGAAAACTCAATTACATTGCCTCCAACATTGAAAGAGAGTCGCTCGTTCTTCACATCGATCATGACTCCCCCGGTTTCCATGAAAGGTCTTCCGAGGATTATTGGAGTTTGTTGATCCTCCGGAATATCTAATACCACGAAGTCCGCCGGTATGTAGAAATTCCCTACCTTCACCGGTACATCCTCTATTACACCCCTTGGATATTGGACCGATCGATCGGCAAGTTACAATGTCATGGAGGTAGAAATCATGTCTTGTAAGCCGAGTTTCTTAGCAATAGGAAGTGGCAAGATGCTAACACTTGCACCCAAGTCACACAATGTTCTTTCAACGTTCACATTGCCAACCATGCATGGAATTGAAAAGCTACCCGGATCTTGTAACTTCTTTGGCATATGGTTAAGCAACACCGCACTACATTCTCCCGTCAAGGCTACAAGCCCATCATTGGTTATGCTTCTCTTCTTAGTCAACACCTCCTTAAGAAATTTGGTGTAAAGTGGCATATGGCTCGCCACCTCGGTGAAAGGTGATGAGGCTTTAAGCTTCTTTAGCATTCCCACAAACTTTGCAAATTTCTTCTCTTTACTCACGGTTTTGGGTCGGGTGGGAAAGGGTAAAGGAGGTGTGTAATCTTGGGTCACATTTGGAGGAGGTTGGGTGATTTCATCTTCACTAAGGTAATGGTCTTCCACCATCTTACCCTTCAACTTTCTCTTTTCATTGGAACTCATGGGTTTTTGAGGATTTTTCAACTTGTTCTCTCCCACCAAAGTGATAGCATGTAATTGTTGGTGATGTGGTGGGCCATCCTTAGGGTGGGAGCCTTGGATTGGTAGGACATGTTCCCCTTTTTGAACGGTAATGGGTTCTTGGTTGGCTAAGTAGGAATCAAAATTTCTTTGTTGAGCTTGAACATTAGAAATGTCGGATCTCAAGAGTTTGATCATTTGTTCCGTATTTGCCTCACGTTGCATAGCCCTATTCTCCATACCCTTCAAAATTTGTTCAATGGAAGAGTTGGATTGTTCATTCGAGGGGGGTGGTTGTTGGAAATTTTGTTGGTTTTGAGGATTGTGATTGTTGTGTTGATTTCGGTTGTTGTTGTTTCTTTGGTCTCTAAATGGAGGAGGGACATAGGATTGGTTGCTTTGCTGTGAAAATCTCCTAGAGTCGGAATTTTGGCCTTGGTTGTTGTTGTTGTAAGACCTTGAGTGGTCGGGTTTAGGAGGTGGTTGGTATTGAGGAGCTTGATATTTGGGGTCCAAGGGTTGATCCTCATAAGAAATCCTCGGGTCTTGATTGGGAAAAGCCCGGTAGAAGGTTTCATGGCATTGATAGGAATACCTTGGTTGATCTTGCAAGGAGTAGCAATCTTGTTGAACCTGGTCATCTCTTGGAAAGGAATGACACAAATCATATGTGTGACCGACACCACCGCATGTGTCGCAAATAGGTTGTTGAGAGTAGGTCCTTGGAGGAGACCTTGGTTGCTCAAGATAGTAGACTCTAGGATGGCTAGGTCTCTCCCCTTGTATATGATGAATTTGTCCCTTGCCTCTTTCCAACCCCAAATTATCAAACTTCTTGGATAGCTCATCCAACTTAAGTTTTGTCTCCAACTCAAGTCTACTCGGCCCTTCACTTTTACCTTCGCTCTCTCTCGAACCATAGCTATTCTCCATCTCGGAGATATTTTGAATCATCTTCGTGATTTCGGTGTTGTTCATATTATCGAAATTTCCCCCGGAGGCCGCCACTATCAAGTCTCGAAATCTTTGCTCTAGAGTTTGAAAGAAGATTTGAGTAGTCAACCATTTCGGGATACCATGGTGAGGGCAAGAGGTTAGAAGATCTCGAAACCTCTCCCAAGCTTCACTCAATGTCTCATATCCTTTTTGTTTGAAAGTTTGTATCTCATGTCGGATTCTTACGGTTTTTGAGGGGGGGGTAGAACTTGGTGATGAAGGCTTTTGAGAGGCTAGCCCAAGTGGTGAAAGTTCCCGGTTCATGGGAGTTCAACCATTTCTTTGCATTGTCCTTCAAGGAGAAGGGAAATAGCATGAGTAAGATTTGGTCTTCGGTGATTCCATTTCTTTTGATTGTGCCCACTTTCTCCTTAAAACCTACCAAGTGCTCATGAGCATATTCATTCTTCAACCCATGAAAGATGTCTTGTTGAATGAATGAGATGACATGATGACGGAGTTCGAATGTGTTGGGGGCAATGGCTCCGTAGTTGATGGCCGAGCAAGACCGGTCGGGGTCCGGCCTATTGTAGTAGCCCATGGGTTGGTCCGCCATCTCTAGGTTGAATGGGTTGTTTGTTGGTGAAATTGGGGAATTTGGTGAGTGGGTGTTGTTTGAATTTTGGGAAAAAGTGGGTGAATTTATGGGTGATGTGTTTATCGGAATGTTTGTGGGTATGGTGAGGGGTGGTAAAGTGGGAGGTGGTGTTTGTGAGGTTGAAGTCTCAATTGTGGGAGGTGGAGTATTTATGGGGGTAAGAATGGGTGGTGATCTTCTTAAGGAAGCAAGTGCTTGTCTTCTTCTTGCCCGGAAAGTCTTCTCAATCTCTCGATCAAGCGGGAAAAGAGGTCCGATGAAACACCTACTCATGCACTCAAAGAAAGATCAAATAGTCCTAATGCAAATAGATGCACTAGGACAAATGGAAAATCAAACAAATAAAAGTGAACTAAGCCTAAAATCAATTAAACTATCTTATCCAATATCGCCGTCCCCGGCAACGGCGCCATTTTGATGCCGGGTTAGTCGCCCTCCCCCGTATCAAACAAATACTTGTAATACTCAATACCAAACTAATTAATGTAGTAGGGTAAGGAGGTCGATCCCAAGAGACGGTGATTATGGTTCTAAGGCGGTTTAATCAATTCTAGTTTAGTTCTAGCAAATAGCAAGTTGAAGAGGATTAAGATAAACTAGACTAACAAGAAGGCAAAGATGCGATGTAAAACAATAATTAAAAGGAACTAGGGTGGATGGGTTCATTAATGCAAGTATAGGTCAATTATGGTGGGGGTTAGGACTAGTCTAAAGGTGAGTCTAAACATGTCTCCACCTCTCGGTGTAAGACGGATTAAAGGGCAAGCCTCCAACTCTCGATGCGAGACGAGCCCTAGTCTAAGGTTCGATTGGGTTCTCGCCCTAACCTCCCCCTAAACATCCAACACACACACAACAACAATACAAGTCTAAGCTCTCGCTCAAACTAGCAATAAAACATGAGAAAGACTCAAATTACTCATTCAAGCATTTCAACAAACACCTTGTGTGCACAAAACAAGTAGACTACCAAAAGACTTAATCTTTATGCCCAATTACCATAATCAACCCATCTATCTACCCTAGTCTAACACTACTCACTCATACTAATGAAGAAAAGCATTAAAGATGGATACTTTGATATGAAAAACAAGAGAAGGCATATTCAACATGAAAACTAAGTAAATAAACAAGAACAAGTAATTAGAAGACAATTAATGAAATAAAGATGAGAAATTGTACCAAACTTGTAAGAAAGATTGAAACTTGGATTAATAATCGAATAAGAGTCTCCTCTTGTCTTCAAATTACAACCCAAATCTTCACTAGTAACTAGGAGAAAGACTAAATCTAACAATAACTAACTAGGAAATTGAGTAATTATCACTAATTAAGAAAGATTAAAGTACTAATTAGAGAGGTATTTCTTATTAATTACTAGGGTTCTTGTGTCTAGGGTTGTGTGTCTAGGGTTAATTAGGAGGGGGGTATTTATAGGTTGGTAGGATTAGGGGGTCAAAAGAAGAAAAGAAGGACAAAAATCAAGTTTTGCGGACAAAGGGGCCCAGCCGGTCGGACCGGCCGCCAGTGGCCTGAACTGGCTGGCCACCTCTGACTTTCCTCCTTCTTCTTTCTCTTCCTTCCTTTGCGAACCTTGAAGATAGGATACCCCAGCCGGTCGGATCGGCCGCCGGTGGGTCTGACCGGCTGGCTGTGGCTGTTAATTTCTCCGTTTTCTTCCCATGTGCGTGACCCAGCCGGTCCGACCGGCTATTCCTCTTGTCTTCACGGCTCTTTCTTGGGGAATTTGGGTAGCCAGGCCGGTGGGCCGGCTGCCGGTTGGTCCGACCGGCTGGCCCCCAATTCCGTCTTCCTCCTTCTTCTTTTCTTATCTTCTTCTTTGTGCCTAGTCATTGTGACGGTTTCTCGGTTCTCATCCCGTCTCGTCTTTGTCTTGATATATTTCCTATAAATCGAGACGGAATTAAATAATATGAGAGTACACGGGATGGGGGCTAGAATACGATAAAACCGACGCCGAACAAGACTAAATGCAACGAAACATAAGAAAATAAAGAGGGGAAACGGTCTAAAATAATCGTATATCAGCTTAATACTTTCCCAAGTTTGGTAAGAGGGTAAATTTTTCAGCTAACTTGCATCACAAGGGACCAAAAAAATATATAACCATGTACAAATTAAATATACAATACACTTCAAAGCTATACTTTTAATTACAAATCCAAGATTATCCAACTTTTTAGTTTATTACATTTCCAAAAAAGTGACCTAATTTTAGAAACCATCAATAAAAACAAAAAAATAAATCGTATCTCAAAATACTAATAAATCAATGGAGTAGTGTGAAAGCCCATGTATATGTTCATAATCATCGTATGACAATCTAAGGCCTATTTAAAATCATTCCCAAAATGTCATATTTCTCATCTTCGTCCGTCAAGTCACGGAAAACAGCATCGTCGCTCTCCGTCATAACTGAGCACAACGTAAGTATGTTGACCCTCGGAATACCTTGAACCTTCCCTAACTCTTCACGCAACCCAACCTTGTAATTTTTCGGTGCTTCTAACATAGTAATGAGTTGAGCAATTTGAGCATTACTGTTTTCAAGCATACTTCCCATTAGATTTTCAAAACTCTTTTGAACATTCAAGATCTTCTTGTTTTTACGCAACCTCTTTTTACTTGGTGGCTTCAAACTTTCATCTCCACATCTCTTACTAATTTCGGATAATTCAGTTAGTTCGCCACTTTGAACCTCTTGTTGGGCATTTTCACTTGTCTCATGAATTGCATCTTGGTCATCTCTATCGAGAGGCGTATTACCCTTAGCACCCGTTGCCCGATCTTTATAGTAGATTTCTTCCATTGCATCAAACAACGGAAATGGTTTCCGAAACACGTCTTTGGCTTCTTTGTGACTCTAATATACAAAAAATCACATATACGTCAATCTCAGCTATATCAAGCAAAACAACAGTTATAGTAGCAACCAATAACTCAACTACATCTTCAAACCAACAGCAAATTTTATGGTGTCCTGCATTTGGAAAAGGCTTTTTTTTGTCGAGGTATAATCAAGATTGAACCATTAAACAGTAGCCTAAAAAACATACAAATTTGCTCCTTTAAATTGATGGTATTACATGTGAATTTCAAGTTCCCATCAGAATCATATATACAAGTATCAGACTTGAACTTGATCTAAAAAAAGGTTAAGAATGTTTCATATTGATATAGTGTCATTTCACCCTACATTTTCATCTCTTTTTGTCTCGTTTTGCTTGCCTTTAACGCTCCCTAAGAGCGTTTCTACGTGTTTTACCTTCTTCTAGCATATTTCTCGCTTTTATCGTGTTTTTGTAGGTAAACCGTCATTTGAGGTGATTTCTACCTAGTTTTGATCAACAAAGAAGAAGGTGAATCACTCGGAGGACCCACGACATACCTTGGGGGCCCTACTCGATGCGCCAAAGCCCTCCCGAGTCAAGGCAAGCGAAACCGGGAAGGAAGTAACAAAGTCAAGCAAAGGAAGAGCGACAATAAAGCTTTCACGGGCGTGAAAGGCATCTCACGGTCGTGAGATGCCTTTCCAAGAAGTTGGATTATCGTGCATTTCAGCTCACGGCCGTGAAACTCATTTCACGGTCGTGAAAGCTCAGTCACGGTCGTGAAACTTGTTTCACGGTCGTGACTTGTTCGTGAAAGAAGGCCTTGCTCTGCCAATTCTCTCACGACCGTGACTTGCAGTTTCACGGTCGTGAGACGTGTTTCACGGCCGTGAAACCCATTTCACGGTCGTGACTTTGCCAGTCCATGAAGCCTTTCGAAGCCCATCTTCCTCCATTTTTGTAAACCTATAAATAGACCCTCTTATGTAATTAAAGGGCACGAAACCCTAGATCTAAAAACCCTCATAGAATTAGCATTTAATCTTGTATTAATCTTCCATAATTAAGCAAATTAGTCGGTTAATTAATAATTTCGACTTGGTTTAGTGTATGAACTTGGGTTATATTCAAAGATTTGTGATAGTGATTAATCTAGGATTAGTGGGGGATAATGGGTTTTGATGAGGGTTAATCTTTCTTTGTTGGGTTGTTTTGTTGATTAATTGTCTTTCTTCCAACTTTCGCATACCATATGTTTGATGAAATGCTTGCTTGACAAACTTGCATGATTCATGTTTATCATACATTTCCGTAAGATCGATAGCCTCGGAATATGTTAGGATTTGCATATAGTTGGTATATCGACCTTGTGTACGCGAGAGCTAGCTTGGTTTCGGTATATGGGAGGGATTGTAAGATCGAGAGCCTCAATCCACCGCGCCCAAGTTTGACTACCCATTAATTATGAACCCGACTCACTAGAACCCAAATTACCCATTTGAACCCACCGATCCTAGACTTTCCTTTTATTGCTTGTTATTTGATTATCTTTCTCGTCTTAGATTCCTTTTGTCGTTTTTAATTGTTTTTAATTGTTGTTATCTTAGTTTAGTCAACAATCCAAACCCAAAATTTCTTTGTGACTTGCAAGAGACTCTAGTAGACTTTTAGATCATTTCTAGACACCAACCGTCCTTGAGATCGACACTCTTACTACACCACTATTTCTTACATCACATATTATAAAATTCCTTTTCATTAACCGGTTGCCGACCATATTTCCATTCATTGGCATGGTACCGCTGCCCTCTATAAGGAGCAAGAAAGCTTTCGCCATTTGTAAAACCCGCATCAACTAGGTAATTACCAACCAACATAACAATTAAGCTAGTTTTAGTAGTTCTGTATACCCGTTTATAATTTAATCACTAGCGAAAAAATGAAAAATATTCCTCACCACGAAGAACTTTAAACGGATGTCTTCTACTCACAGCATCTTGAAGGTACAGCAGGACTCTACCATCAGCCGCTGAACCTTCCCAGCCAGGTAAAATATAGGTAAACTGCATGTCCTTAGTACAAGTCGCTAAAACATTTGTAGCTATCTCTCCTTTTCTTGTACGATACTTAGGTTTCTCAATGATAGGAACTTTTAACTTGATATGTGTCCCATCTAAAGCTCCTAAACAGTTCTATGGACCATTGGAAGTACAAAAGGAAAATCAATAAAGCAAAAGTAAGTTATATTAAATCTGATCTATGGACAGACTTAGAATAACTAATTTTTACCTTAAACCATTTCCATTTTGAATATCCGCAATCCTCTTCTATTGGTTATGGGATCTTTTTCAGGTGCTTATATAAACATAAAACAGCTCTTAAAACTTCACGAAAATTCATACTCACAGTTTCTTTGGACCTTTTTAAACGTTGCACAAGCATTCTTTGTTTTTGATCATGTCCTAATATATTCAAAGACATAGCTACCCTTTCTTCTACAAACATATTTTTTGACGCTCTAAGAAAACCATTAGACCGAATTAACCCACACAACACATCAAATGTATATCTATCCATTCTAAGTTAATCTATGCAACTTAGATCGGAATTCAAAAACTCAGATATATTTTTTAGTCCTTAACTCATTGTTCGTTTTGCCGTGTGAGTATTTTTCTTCCGAGATACTTTCATTGATTCTAATATAGCTATCATGTAATAATAAAAATAAACACATATCATGGATCTTATTCTAATATACCAAATTAGACCAACTACGGTTTTTTGCTTCCGAGACAGTATTCTACGTGCCATAGCTGCATAAAAGATCATACAAACAACATATAAGCCAAATCTGTGGATAAAGTAGACGAATAATGAGAGTTACATTCGAATTCGAACAATCCTATTTCTACTTTGTTTGTCAGCCAATGAAGCATAACTAACAACCCCCAAAACATGCTAAATTTCTATGAAACAGGAAGATGAAAATATCAAAATACAACAATTGATTATCACATATCAAAACCACATACAAAGCACATACACATCGTTGATAATATGCTATGCTGCTTGTGTATAGCATGCTCAAAGCAAATATTATCACACATCAAATTAAAATTCAGATCTCATTGATTTTACACTAACCCTAATATTCATAACCAAAATTCTCACAAAAATAAAGTTGAAACACAAAAGCCCCACCAAATTCAAAATAACTACGAATAATTTATACAGAAAATTACCCCACCAACATGAAATTTGAACAAAAATTAAACATATGAACCAAAAGAAGCAAACTGATCATAAAATTCATGTCAAACAATAATTTTGAAAATATTAACAATAATTATTTCAAACAATAGTTCAAATTTCAAGCAATAATCTCATAGGAATCAAAAGTTATACCTGAAGTTGATGAGAGAGAAGTAGAAAAACACAAATCCTATTACTTTTGTAACTTTTACGGAGTGGGGAGGGGAGTAATCTATTACTCCTTCTAGGGTGGAATAGTTATTGGGCCTGAATAAGTTCTCCTCTACCAAACCTCTCTAAATGACCCAAAACAATTACCCTCTAATTTTTCAGGCCCATTACGCCCAATCCAGGCGACCCATAAGACTTACTGCAATTTAAGAAAAACTTGTAAAATACCTACTTTACACATTAATCTTATGGTTTTTTTGGTGCAAAAGAGCGGCTCCGCCTCGAAAATACAATAAACTAATTTGAAACAAAACGTGAAGTGCTGACTCCAAGGACGTCTTTACGAAGAATCTTGCGAAGGTCATCTGAAGGAGTGTCGATAATATTAATATCCAGAGAAGAGGTGACATGGTGGTAATGGTACTAGTTAATTATATACATGCAATGTTTTTTGGAAAGACAATTGTAGTGGAAAAATAAATAAAATTCGGATGAAGGGAGTTATTGAAAAAAAAACGACACGTTTTTTCACATACAGATTTTACTCCTATTGTTGGTCTTAGTTATGTTTTGACAGAGGCTTTGTGATGGTTTGGTATTGTATTGTGTGGTGAGTTGTTGGTATAGGGTTGTGTTGCTTTTGTGCAGTGTGTTGGGTTGTGAATTTTGAGGACGAAGTTCGTTTTAAGGAGAGAATACCGTAATACTCTGTATTCTTCTAGCTGGGTACTCGGTCAAGTAGAGCGTACTCGACCGAGTAGGTGGGGAGTGTCGCTTAGGCAGGCTAGTGCCTAGGTGGTACTCGGCCGAGTTGTTGAAGTGCTCGATCGAGTTTAGGGTACTCGATCGAGGGCTTCGGTCTGATTTTAGAGAGTCTTTTAGGGTCAATGGAATGAATAGAAATTGTCGAAATGTTTTTATATACTCTTAATTTGGGAATCAGACCGAAGCACTCGGACGAGTACAAAGGTACACTTAGTTAAGTACTCCACACACTCGACCGAGTGTCACCTAAGCAGTAGCCTGCCTAAGCAACACTCCCGACCTACTCAGTCGAGTACGCCTTACTCGACCGAGTGCAGGGTACTCAGCCGAGTGTTTTGATCTGATTCGTAAATTGAGCGATTTCGGATTAAGATGGTTAAGAGTATATATAACATTTTGTCGATTTCCTAATCCTTTTATTACCCCTATAACATTTCTCTAAACACTCTTAATCCTCCTAATATCAATCCTAAGCTAGTAATCGTCTTCCTCATTAGTTCAGAATCATTTGTTTTGCCGGTCATTATCGTTAGTATCTTAATCCCTATTTTAATTAATATTATTGGGTAGAATGTTAGAACCCTAATCTGAGTTAAGGTTAGGATTAGAATAATTGAGATTAGGATTGCTATGTATGATTGTTAGGTGGAGACTTCGTAGAGGAACACTTATAGCCTTGCTTGATCATTGTCATTTCGGATTGTTTTTTAGGCAGGGTTTCCCTACTCAGTACAGTTGTATATTGCCATATTGGTTGATTATTGATTGTTTTTTATGAAGATTGTGATGTTGATTATGATAACGATTGTGATATTGGTTATGATGATGTTATTGTGATTGATATTGTGGACCATTTTCGGGAGATAGTTCCACCCCGAAGTCTCGCCTCTTGTGGCTCTCGTCACAAGGGGGATGTGCACATTATTGAGCCGGGTTACGCTCCTTACGATGAGCGGGAATTTTGATGTCCAGTGCTGCGGTCTGACATCGACATTGGTGGGTATCCTGTTGCGATGGGAACCCGGCTACTCGTTGCGATGAGACCCATTTTGGTTACCTGAGTTTGGAGATGATGCTGATCTATTCACTACAGGAAATCCGGTTTCAGGCGACTATTTTACAGCGACTGATCATAGTAGTCGCCACTTTGGCGACTGAAAATTGACTCGGGCGACTAAAAGTAGTCGTCAAATTGGCGACTGAAGCAGTCTTCGAAATTTTCTGAAAAAAGCTCGGGCGATCGAAAGTGGTCGCCAAATTGGCGACTGAAAAGCCTAATTGGCGACCGATTTCAGTCGCCAATTTGGGGACTACCTACATCAGTCGCCAAAATCTTTAATACAGCACGCAATCAATTCAATCCTATCTTCACCGCAATCAATTGCTTCGCAAACAAAAAAAAAAACAGACCACCGACGACGAGCACGACGACGACGACTCTTATTCTATCCTCACCAACGCATCTCCGACCACCGATATCACCACCGTCCTCACCAACAAACTCCGACTCTTATTCTATTTCCCTCACTTTTCCTTAATTAGGTGCGTCTTTTGCTCTCCTAACTTTAATTCCTTAGCTTAATTTTTGTTTTGTTTGTTTATTTTATGATTGTAATTAGAATTATGATGTTTATGTATAGTTTGTGATGCTTACAAAGTTCTAATGGTTAGTTAGTTAGGGTTTGTGTAGATTGATGGTTAGGGTTTATATAAATTGGGGGTTTTGTGAAATTTTTAACATTATGTTAATCGAGGTTGTAATTGAGAATGTATTGGTGTTTTTGATGATGTTAGGATTGTTGATTGACTAAATTAGTATAAATGGGAGTATTATTGATGGTAGAAAGTTAGTACTCCCTCGTCTTATTCATTTGTTTGCCCTTTAAATTATTTGTTATGGTTGTTTTAATCAAAAGGCAATTAAATAATTGTGATGGAGGGAGTATAATGTTAGGATTTTATAATTCAAGTGTGTATGTATTATGTTATTATTGCATCGTATGTCGAACTTATTGATTTAATTAGCAAAATGTCAAGTATTGTGTAATGTTAGTATATTGTTAATAACAAATATCCATGTTAATAATATTAGTTTGATAGTTGTTTAGTATCCATGTTGATAATGTTATTAATTAGAATGATAGTAGTTTAATTAGTGATATGTTAATTTTAGTATAGTTAGTATCCATGTTGACAATATTGTTGTTTGGTTTATTATTGATAATAGATATGTTACTAGAGGTAGTAATAATTGATAATCAATATTATTGTTTGGATTATTTGTAATTATTGTTGTGTGGGTTAATGTTTAGATTAAAATGAAGAGGTTGGAACGTACATGGATGTACGAAGAAAGACTTGATAAGAAAAGACGTCATACCGCTAGATTTATAAAGGGGGTTGCCGTGTTTATTGAATTTGCTAAACAACAAGACGAGTATGATTTAGTAGTAAAAAAACTTAGGTGTCCTTGTATTAAATGCAAAAACATGAAATATCTACATGACATTGAGGTTCAAGAACATCTTTATACAAACGGGTTTTGTGAAACTACTACAATTGGATTTCTCATGGAGAATCTTATTTTTCACTTCCCGAACAATCTCAAATCCCACAAAATGAGAACCCATATAGAGATATGGTAGTTGATTCCTTTGAGTCTAATATTTTCAATAGTGATCATATACCAATGAATGAAGAAGAACCACACCCACAAGCAAAAGCCTTTTTTTGATATGTTAAAGGCGAGTGAAAAATCATTATATGAAGGGAGCAAAATGTCATTGTTAGAAGCCGCCTCTAGGATAATAACTTTGAAGTGTGAGTACAATTTGCCATTTAATTGTGTTGATGGCATTGCTTCTTTGATTGAGGATGTTATCCCCGGTAATAATGTCATGAGCCGATCATTCTACAATACCAAAAAAAGTAGTGAAAGGTCTACAACTTCCGCATTACAAGATTGATGCATGTAAGGATGGATGTATGCTCTTTTGGAAGGATGATGCTTTGCTTGACAAGTGTAGTAAATGTCAAAAGGCTAGATATAAGACAATTGAGGGAAATATTGTCTTGAAGGGTAAAAAAGGAAAGAATGAAAAAAAAAGAGGTGAAAAGAGTAAGAAACCAATACCCGAAAATCCCGTAACTTACTTTCCTCTAGCTCCTAGACTTCAAAGAATGTTTGCTACCAAAAACATTGCCGAGCAAATGAGATGGCACAAGGAAAATCCTCGTACTCCGGGAAAGATGTGTCATCCGAGTAATGGAGAGGAATGGAAGCGGTTTGATATGTTTTACCCCGACTTTGCTGAGAAACCCCGTAATGTGCGACTTGGCCTTTGTACGGATGGTTTTGCTCCATTTGGCCAGTTTGGTAGAAAGTACTCTTCTTGGCCCGTAATGGTCACTCCATACAACTTACCACCTTGGTTATGTATGAAAAACAATTCATCTTCTTGTCACTAATTATTCCTGGTCTGATAATCCAAAAACCGCCTTAGATGTTTATTTGCAACATTTGGTGGAAGAATTGAAATAATTGTGGGAAGTAGGTGTGCAAACATATGATGTGTCTTTAAAGCAAAATTTTCAACTAAGAGCTTCATTGTTGTGGACCATTAATGATTTTCCCGCCTACGGTATGCTATCTAGATGGTCTACCGCGGGAAAAAAGGCATGTCCTTATTGCATGTACCAAAGCAAAGCATTTTCGCTTCCTTGTTCCCACAAAGTGAGTTGGTTTGATTGTCATAGACAATTCTTACCGGAGGGGCATGTCTTTAGGAGCAACAAAAAAACTTTCAGAAAAGGTAAAGTGGAGCGGAATCATGCTTTAGATCGACTTCCGGGGGATAAGGTGTGGGATATGGTTTGTGATTTGTCACGTACTATTGATTGTACTAAAGCAGAGACGGAGGTGCTGAAGAAGAAGAAAATTGGTTGGTTTAAAAGAAGCATTTTTTGGGATCTTCCTTATTGGAAGACGATGTTAATTAGGCACAATTTGGATGTAATGCATATAGAAAAGAATTTCTTTGAGCAACTGATTCACACGATTATGGATGTAAATGGAAAGACTTGTGATACTGTTAAATCACGAGAAGATTTGAAGACAATTTGTCATCGTCCCAAACTTCACATTCGTAGCGATGAGTCTAAGCCAAAATCTATTTTTACACTTGACAAAGCTCAAAGGAAGGTATTATGTGAGTGGTTAAGAAAGTTAAAATTTCCTGACGGATATGCATCTGATTTTAGTCGATGTGTTGATATGAAGGAGCTAAAGTTGCAAGGCTTGAAAAGTCATGATTGTCATATCTTCATGGAACGATTATTACCTGTATCTTTGAGACATCTCCTCCCCACTCCCGTGTGGAATGCAATTGTTGAGATAAGTCAATTTTTTCGAGATTTATGTTCGTCTTCAATATGTGTTGATGACATGATTCGTCTTGAGGAGCAAATACCAGAGATATTGTGTAAGTTCGAGATGATATTTCCTCCATCATTTTTTAATTCCATGGAGCATGTACCGATACATTTGCCTTACGAAGCCAAAGTTGGAGGCCCCGTCCAATATAGGTGGATGTATCCATTTGAAAGGTAAGATCGCTAAGTAGTAATTAAATTATAATTATTATCGTACTATATATAATTGATTTAATATTTATATACTAGTCTTAACAGCTATTAATCCCATCAATTATTGAATAGGTTTCTTTATCACGTGAAGAAGAAAATTGGTAACAAAGCTCGGGTTGAATGTTCTATATGCAATGCGTATTTAACGGAAGAGATTGAAAATTTCTGCTCTCTTTACTTTGAAAAACATATAGAAACCAAAGCAAAATACTTGAGTGTTGATAAAGCGGATGAACTTGAGACAAGTTTACCCGAGTTTTTCCAAATGCATGATGATAAGGGTTGTTCATCAATTGGGGGAACAAGATATTTGGATGACAAAGAATATGATCGTGCTCACCTTTACGTTCTTTCTAATTGTGAGATTTTGGAATCATATGAAACGGAGTTTGTGAATGATTTCATTAAAGCACATCCTAATGTGAATAGAGATGATGTTTGGAGTAACCATGAGGATCAATTTGCAGCATGGTTTCGGAACCATGTAATTGAGTTAAATATCCAAGATGATTTGATAAGGACTTTGGCCTTTGGTCCTTCACGAATGGTTAAAACGTGGAATCGTTACTCGGTCAACGGATTTAATTTCCATACATTCAACTACGGTAAGGATAAGGCTAGGTGCAATTATGGTGTTACTATTTCTTCTCTTGATGACAACGAATACTATGGTATAGTTGAGGATATCTTTGAGTTGAGCTATAATGGGCGTGAGCGTTCTTATAATACTGTCTTATTTAAGTGTGAATGGAAGGATAACTCTGTGGCCGGTATGAAAGTTCATGAACGTTATAAAATCGTCGAAGTGAATCATACCCGGACATACTCAAAGTATGATCCATTTATACTCGCACATCAAGCCAATCAAGTATATTTCGCTTCTTATCCAAGCACGAAGAATGATCGAAATCAAAAGCAGTGGTGTGCAATCTTTAAGACAAAAGCACGCTCACAAGTAGATACAACTTTTTTTCAAGAAGAAATAGTATCTAGCGGGTTTATGTTGTCTCCACCTGATGAGGACATTTATGAGAATGGAAATGAAGAGGGTGAAGATTTAGAAAACGAGGATGGTGATGGTCAAGTTGACGGTGATGGTGGTGGTGATAGTGATAATGATAATGAATCAAATGGTGATGATGATGATGACGAATTTGATGATGATAATGATTAATTGGGTAAAGATATATTTATATATATTTTAATTAAGTTTTTTTATGTTATTTGATGTTTTTTTTTATGTTATTAACAGTTTATGTTTATGTTTTTTTTTTATGTTATTAACCGTTTCTAACAATTTGAATATTTGTGTAATTGTAGATGGCAGGAGGTTGAGGTAGACAACGTGGCGGCGGTTCAAATAGACGCCATAATACTTCTTCAGTCGACGAGGAGGAGATGGAGGTTATTGATCAGCAGAGTCCGGTGGTCGAGGAATCGACCAATGACGATGAGTTCTCGGATCAGACATCGGAGATCCAGTTCACCTCGGAAGGGAAGATGATATTGTTGGAGCTAGTGTCCTCCACAGTTAGTGTGATAACAGCTAAGGTTCACAGGGTATACTTTGTATTATAATCAGTTGATTAACGTTTATCGATAACGGTTGACTTGCTAGATAAGTTTGACGTTATTGTCATACAGATGGCGGTGATCAACTGATCCCTAAAAGTCACACCTAAAGGATGTGTTTGAGAGATGTGATTATTTGAGAAAATAATCATATTGATGCCTTATTAAATGACTAAAAGGTTAGTCGATGTATTTGACTAAAAGGTTAGTCAATGTGATGATGATACGATTATTTAATAACGATTAAATAATGTTAGCTGGTAATTGAATATAAAATGTTATATTTAATCCATGTATATAATGTTGGTCTAAACTAAATGTAAACTGTTATATTTAAGTTGGCGGATATGTATTACACGATATTATTATAGTGTATTGGTCCGGCATTACTCGGTATATGTGACGGTCCATTACTAATAATAATTAGAATACATATTATATTATGTACATATTAAATGAGATGCTAACTGCCTAATAGAGGTTGAGTTAAATAAGGAAACTAGGTTTTCCTTCTTCTCTTCTTGATGTCACGGCTCATATAGGGTGAATAAAGAAGTTTTTCAACTAACCCTAATTTTGACTAAAAAGTGACGGCACACCTAGGGTGAAAAGAGAAGAAAAATTCTGATTTTTGTCTCTCTCATTCATCTTCATATTCATCATCAATTATACACACAAAATTAGAAGTAATTTTTGGGTATTCGTTCTAGCACGACGAAGGCATTTCTTGAACCATCTTGGGTGTAACGATTAGGAGAATACCTACTTTGGTATTTGTTCTTAGGCCTTTTACTAGGACCGAAGGTTATTTCTTAATCTCTTATTTATATTATGCAATTTCATTTATGACTAGAAATTCATATAGTTATAATTTCATTATAATTCGAATTATTTAAAGGGAAGTATACCGATATTTTCCGCAAGTGGTATCAGAGCTATTGGCTATGAAATTATTTTATATGTTTTCATATTTGATGAAATATAAGATTAGAAATTTTTGTTTTGTTTTTGTTTCGGCTGAAAGAAGAAAAAAAAATTAGGGTTTGTTTTTTTTGGTAATGTTCACGGCCAGGAAAAAAAAAAAAAATTGGTACTGTTCACGGGACTGTTCAACCGTGAAGAAAAATTTTTTTGCCTTGTTTTTTCCTTTTGATTCATATATGTTATTGTTTTAATATGTTAAGATAATAATATAACGAATTAGTTGATATTTTGATTTAATGAGGATTAAATTGAAATGTAAAAGGAATTTGTTTTGGATGTTAAACAACATTCATTGTGCTAAATTTTTCGGTATGAATTTACAAAACAATTATGATTAGTTGAGTATTTTGATAATCGATTAATCATGATTTGGATATTCATCTTAAAAGTTTAATTTGAATCATCTAGTTTGTATCAATGTTTAATAATGATTAGATGTTGAATGTTTGTACCGATCTAGTTTTATTAGCATGATCTAATTAGGGTTTGTTTGTTTTTATTCAAACCGAGAAAATTTTAAAAAAAAAAAAAATGTGTACCTGCTACTGTTCACGGGTACTGTTCATCTGTGAACAGTGAAAAAAAAAATTTATTTTTATTTTTTTTGTTTATATCATTATAAAGATAATGTATGTTGTTTTGTTGTTGTGAAAAAGTTCACAATGATAGATATCCTATTATTTTAAAAAGGTTTAAAATAATGTTGAATTTAATTTATGTTATACCCGATAATATGAATTAAATTGGATTATGGTTGATTAAAATTGTTGTGTACAATTAAGGAATTGTCACATAATTTTGATCATTTTAAAGGTGGTTTGGATAAATTAATCATCATAATTAATGAATTATGTCTTGAATGCTTAATTTATTTTGTTTATGCATTTTATTTTGTTGAATAAATGAATGAATGGATGAATGAATTATTTTGGTATTTTTACAAGAGGTTGTAATTTGTATTGCTTAGTGTGGCCTTAGTAGATTGTGTTATCGTAATGATGGTAACATGGTCTTTGATGTATTTTGAGATCTCGAATCTCCCCTTTGTAATCTTTAATTATAATTTTTAAATTAGAATGTAAATAGGTTTATATTTTGTAATTTTTAAAAATTGTATTTTTGAGAAGACCAAAGATGGAGATCGGATAGCTCACTCCCGCTACATGGACCAAGATGGAACATCAAGTCAAGCTTCTAGGGTCCATAAGGATGGATTCCAAAGTGTAATTTTTGTTCTATTTTGATAGGATAGGCCACACTAGGACTTTGTACTTTATTTTTCATTTTTTCCGTTCTTATTGTTTTTCTTTTGCATGATAGTTATTGCATCATATTCCGCCTAAACCAAACCACCTACTACTTAATTGCATGAAAATTGACTCATATAGATTGTATGTTAATTATCATGGACATCCAGATGTCACTCAAAATTCTAAAAGCTATCATCTTAAATTATTCATTCTCAAAATGCTAGATCATTCGTTCACTTAAATGAATAAAATTAAAGCTGATGGACCTTCCTCTAAAACCTAAAATTGAGATTAGTCTTTATAGGGAAAACTGCTATGAATCCCTTCTTCGTCGGTAGGCATATAGGACCTTACTCTCCATATGATCCCTTCTACGTTGGGTAAGTAGTATGTGTTGACCTATTTTACCTCAACATTATAGTCCGAGTAATATCTCGTGATTATGATGGACTAAAGATAGAATTTACAGAAATTTATCGATCAGGAATTCTAAAAGTAGAATTAGCCAAGTAGTTGGCTTATCAATTTACAGAAATTGAGTCTTGGGATCATTTATATAATACTTGAGGGAGGTCAATTGTATAAATGCTAGAGTCTTCGCATTAATCGGTTTTGCATTAGACTTAATTAAAACGATGAAAATGCTTATTATGTTTTATCTCCTTTCTCGCAGTGTAGCATTCATTTATATCGATAAAACTGTTATAACAAATGGCTGGACATGCTGATGCCCCTATGCCAAGTGCCACGCTCGCACGCGAATCCTGGCTTAAGATGTTCATGGACAATATGAATCAGTACACGCGACTGAAGAATAACGGGTCCAACTTTGCGGACTGGGAGGCATCATTACGGAATGCTGCCATAGCTGACGGTAAGCTCAAGTACTTGACTGAGCCACTACCGCCTAACCCAGGCCCCAATGCAGGAGCAAATGAATCACTTGCTTATAGTGATTTCGTAATGGAGGCGGGTGCGATAAAGAACGTACTCATCTTTTCAATGGAATCCAATTTGCAAAGACGATTCATTGCCCAAGGTGCAAACAAGATTTTCACCACGCTCACTAACGAGTTCTCAAAAGTACCGCAGATCCTTATGTATGAGCTTACCACTCGCTTCTTTGAAGCAAAACTCCAGAAGGGCCAACCGGTTAGCCCACACATTCTCGATATGATCAAGAATCTCGAAAAACTGGAGGCACTTGATTGCAAAATCAAAGAGAGCGTGGTCATTGACCGCATGCTTAATTCACTTCATGATGGTTTTTCCCAATTCAGGGCAAATTACTATATGAATGATTTGAAGAGAAATCCTCATCAGCTACACTCACTTCTCATACAGACTGAGAAGGATCTGAAATTGAGTGGGAGCCTGAAGCAGGACATTCTCATGATTGCAAACAAGGGTAAGGGTAAGGGTAAGGGCAAGGATCAGGCCGACCTAGCTGTAGGGAAGCCGAAGTTCAAGAAGCCAGGAAAGGGCAAGAGTGGGCCTGGTGAGACTAACAGTAGCTCACAAGGCAAGACAAAGAGCAAAGAAAACATGGAGTGCCACCATTGCCACAAGACTGGGCATTGGAGGCGGAACTGTCCCGTGTATGCTGAAGACGTAAAAGCAGGCCGCGTCACTCCTGTTGGTATGTCATCTTTTATTCATATGATTGAGATTAACCATGCAAGTTTCGGAACTTGGGTACTTGATACTGGTTGTGGTTCTCATCTGTGTAATCATTTGCAGGGCCTAAGAAACATCAAACTCTCGAAAAGGGTGATGTGGACCTGCGAGTGGGGAATGGAGCAAGAGTAGCTGCCGTTTCAGTGGGAACATATGTAATCCAACTCCCAAGTGGATTTGAGTTATTTTTAAATAACTGTTACTATGTACCCAGTTTATCTAAAAACATTATTTCTGTTTCCGTACTCGATAAGAACGGTTTTTCATTTGTAATAAAGGATAATAGCTGTATTTTCTCTTTAACGAAATGATTTATGGTAAAGCAGTTTCCATGAGTGGGATTTATGTTTTAGATCAAACCACAGATATATTGCATGTGAGTAATAAAAAGGTAAAGGTTGGTGACAAAGATCAAACCTATCTATGGCATTGCCGTATGGGACACATAAATGAAAAACGCGTGAAGAAGCTCATTGACAATGTGACTATCTCCCCATTTGACTATGAATCTTTTGGCACGTGTGAATCATGTCTCATAGGCAAAATGACTCGAATTTCCTTCAAAGGTGTTGGAATGTGCGCTGCTGACCTATTAGGACTCATACATACTGATGTGTGTGGACCTATGTCAATCAACGCTAGAGATGGCTATAGATATTTTATCACTTTCACGGACGATTTGTGTAGATATGGATATGTCTACTTAATGAAGCACAAAAGTGAGTCCTTTGATAAGTTCAAGGAATACCAGAATAAGGTTGAAAACCAGCTGGGTAGAAAGATTAAAGCACTACGTTCAGATCGTGGTGGCGAGTATCTTTCGAATGAGTTTGATCAACACCTTAAAAAACTGTGGTGTAGTACTACAGTTAACTCCACCTAGAACACCTCAATTAAATGGTGTGTCCGAACGGAGAAATCGAACATTACTTGATATGGTTCGATCCATGATGAGTCACACGGTAGTGCCTGATTCATTGTGGGGCCATGCTCTTTTGTCAGCTGCTCTTATACTTAACCGAAGTCCGTCTAAAGCTGTTGACAAGACTCCATTTGAAATGTGGAAGGGAACAGCCCCTAACTTGTCCTTTATTCGGGTTTAGGGCTGCGAGGCTTATGTCAAGTGGAGACACGAGGATAAGCTCGGCCCGCGATCGGTCAAGACATACTTTATTGGTTATCCGAAAGGAATGTTTGGTCATTACTTTTATTCGCCTACCGAACAACGTGTTTTTGTTGTGGCTAGTGCGAAGTTTCTAGAGAAAGAATTTCTCGAGAACAAGACGAGTGATAGAACCTTCGATCTGTTGGAGATTCAAGAACCAACAACCGAGCAACCGATGGAGGAAGATGTTCCTTCATCTTCTGCTGCGGTTAATATTCCTGAGGAACCTAGAAGGTCGGGTAGAGTCTCCATACCTCCAGACAGATACATTGGTATGGTCGAGGAGAACGATAGAGACGATGTTTTGCTCCTAGAGAGTAAAGAACCCGCTACCTATAAAGGAGCCATGACTTGTTCCGACTCAAAGCTATGGCTTGAGGCCATGCAATCCGAGATGGACTCTATGTATGAGAATGATGTATTGGATCTGGTTGATTTGCCTGATCAGGTTCGGCCTCTTCAGTGCAAATGGCTTTACAAGATAAAGCATTCCGTAGGGGGACAACCAGACACCTATAAGGCACGACTAGTGGCAAAAGGTTTCACTCAAGTGTAAGGATTGCATTATGATGAAATTTTTGCACCCGTAGTCATGCTGCGTTCCATTCGGATAATCTTAGCGATTGCCGCCTTTCATGACTATGAAATTTGGCAGATGGACGTGAAAACCGCCTTCTTAAACGGTTATTTGGAGGGGGAGTTGTACATGGTACAACCCGAAGGTTTCATTGACCCTCAGAACCCTAATAAAAGGAGAGAGGCGGGTGTGTTGGTGGGAAATGGGAAAGGGGGGAGAGGCAAGGGTAGGGAGGGAGAGGTGTAAGTAGGATGTAATAAAGTTTTGCAAATCTTAAGCGTTCCATTTATGGACTTAAGCAAGCTTCTCGGAGTTGGAATCATCGTTTCGACCAAGTCATAAAAGAGAATGGTTTCACTCGATCGGTTGAGTAACCATGCTTATATGTCAAGTCGAGTGGGAGTAAAATCATTTTCTTGATATTGTATGTCGATGACATACTCTTGATAGAGAATGATATTCCTCTCTTATCTTCGGTTAAGGTATGGTTAAAGAACCATTTCCAGATGAAAGATCTGGGCGAGGCACAGCGCATATTGGGAATCCGTATCTACAGAGATAGATCACGACGGATGTTATCACTTAGTCAGGAATCTTATATAGATAAGATTCTTGAAAGGTTCAGCATGACCAAATCCAAGAAGGGGTATCTTCCAATGACGTCTGGGATGCATTTGAGTAAAGCTCAGGCACCCAGGACATCTGAAGAGGTCGAGCGCATGAGTCGAATTCCTTATGCATTAGCTATAGGATCGATCATGTATGCCATGATATGCGCACGTCCAGACGTGGCATATGCTTTGAGTATGACCAATCGGAACCAAGGCAATCCAGGTGAAACACACTGGATGGCTGTTAAAAATATCCTTAAGTACCTACGGAGGACTAAGGATTGGGTATTGACTTATGGAGGAGAGAGTGAGCTTTGCGCAACCGGTTACGCAGATGCTAGCTTCCAAACGGATCGGGATGACTCGATATCTCAGTCTGGATTCGTATTTACTCTTAATGGCGTTGCGGTCAGCTGGAAAAGCTCGAAGCAGAGTGATATAGCAGATTCTACGACTGAGTCCGAGTACTATGCCGCTTTAGAGGCTGCAAAGGAAGCTATATGGATGCGTCAATTCTTACAAGGACTTGCCATAGTTCCTAGTTCGAATGACCCGATCACCATCTATTGTGATAATAGTGGTGCCATCTTCCAGGCTAAGGAGCCTAGGTCTAGCAAAAAGTCTAGACATGTACTTCGGAAGGCTCACATGATCAGAGATTACGTGGAGCAAAAGGAGATAGTGATAGACAAGTTTGTTACGGATGATAACATAGCAGATCCTCTCACTAAACCGTTAAGACACGATAAGCATGTAGGGCACGTTACTTCCATGGGAATTAAACGTGTTCCTGAGTTGTATTAGCTGTTTGTATGAATTAGATACATCTTTTTCATATACTAATAATAACTTCATCGTGTTGTTTTCATATTTTGTTTTTCATGTGGATTGTATGGACAACATTGAACACCACAAAGTGAACTGAATAACATTATATGTGTTTTGGTCCGTAATCGCCTACATGAGCTGATAACTCTGGCTATTATATTGTTGAGTCGATTGATGGTGGGTTTAACGAGCCATAAGTCAAACTGTTGACTGATCGATCACAAATACGAGTTATAAGGATACCTTGTAGGACATTGTAATTCGTGATGACGTTATGGAGTCCTAAATGTTCAACAGCATTCGGTGCCAGGTCGTGGATAGGACGTCCATAGTGTTCCTAGAGTCGTTTCTCTTGACTATCGACTGTCTCTTGAGATTAAGGCAGTTTTTGGGTGACTTTGGTTTCTTTCTCACGGTCGACCATAACAGGAGGCCAAGCAGATTTTTACTGGGTCATTTCATACTGTGCTTACATCAGCAGGATTCGAGTTGAGGAAAATATCCAACCCTTTATAAGGTTTTGTTATTTCTCAGGGCCACTCGAGGAGTAGTAACTGAAATGCATGACCATGCTCGAATAATGATTCGTTTATCAGTTGAGTTACTCTCTAGTCGGGAAAACCACTCTTGATACTGATCACTTGTAAAATACGACCTTTGTGAATGCGGACTTTGCAAATTGTTTTACATTAGTGGGAGAAATTTAAGGATATGAGAATCGGTTATCGCACATACACTTGTAAGGACAAGTGGGAGATTGTTGGAGCTAGTGTCCTCCACAGTTAGTGTGATAACAGCTAAGGTTCACAGGGTATACTTTGTATTATAATCAGTTGATTAACGTTTATCGATAACAGTTGGCTTGCTAGATAAGTTTGACGTTATTGTCATACTGATGGCGGTAATCAACTGGTCCCTAAAAGTCACACCTATTGGATGTGTTCGAGAGATATGATTATTTGAGAATCATCATATTGTGCTTATTAAATGACTAAAAGGTTAGTCGATGTATTTGACTAAAAGGTTAGTCAATGTGATGATGATACGATTATTTAATAACGATTAAATAATGTTAGCTGGTAATTGAATATAAAATGTTATATTTAATCCATGTATATAATGTTGGTCTTAACTAAATGTAAACTGTTATATTTAAGTTGGCGGATATGTATTACACGATATTATTATAGTGTATTGGTCCGGCATTACTCGGTATATGTGACGGTCCATTACTAATAATAATTAGAATACATATTATATTATGTACATATTAAATGAGATGCTGACTGCCTAATAGAGTTTGAGTTAAATAAGGAAACTAGGTTTTCCTTCTTCTCTTCTTGATGTCACGGCTCATATAGGGTGAATAAAGAAGTTTTTCAACTAACCCTAATTTTGACTAAAAAGTGACGGCACACCTAGGGTGAAAAGAGAAGAAAAATTCTGATTTTTGTCTCTCTCATTCATCTTCATATTCATCATCAATTATACACACAAAATTAGAAGTAATTTTTGGGTATTCGTTCTAGCACGACGAAGGCATTTCTTGAACCATCTTGGGTGTAACGATTAGGAGAATACCTACTTTGGTATTTGTTCTTAGGCCTTTCTCTAGGACCAAAGGTTATTTCTTAATCTTTTGTTTATATTATGCAATTTCATTTATGACTAGAAATTCATATAGTTATAATTTCATTATAATCCGAATTATTTAAAGGGAAGTATACCGATATTTCCCGCAGATACTTGATCCCGCGGGTTTTTGGTAAGACAGCGACCATTGTCTTTAATTTATTGTTTTATAATTATATTACATTATTTAACATAAATGCATACTATTCCATAATTTATTTTTCAGGTTTTCGTCTCAAAAGGTTGTACGCGGTTGTACTCAGAGTACAAAGATGAAGATGACGGGGGTTGCTCCTACTTGTTGGACAAAGGCTACCTCCACACAAAAAGAGGAATGGTTCAATAATTTTAGGGTATATTATTTTTGTTTATATTTTGTTATATTATTATAATTTTCAATTAATAATTTATTTTACTAATACTTACCTTTTAAATTGTAGAAAACATTTGACTTGCCGGCGGGATTAGAGTATATTGTACGTCAAAGGTACAATGAGACATGCACTAGACGGTTAAGGGACAACATGTATAAGGTTGTCAAGAGGAAGAAGGAGCCGGATCGGAGCATATGAGAGGTATTTAATTTTTTTTGTTATTTGTATATAGTTATAATTTAACACATTTTATCATATTTTATAATACTAATTTAAATTGTAGGTGGTGCATATGAAGATATGTTTAAATATCGTGAAACTCCGGAGTTTCAGGCTAGGTCGGCCCAAGCATCTAAAAATAAAAGAGGAGGAAAGAAAGATGGAGCGACTGAGCCGTCACATCACGCAGGATCTCGATCTTTCTTGGACCTAGTTTTGGGTGTAAGTTATAATTTCCACTTCTTCGTCCATTTGAAAATTATAACTTAAGTTCTTTTTATTATTAAAATCTTCTTATGCAAGTCTTTAATTTCTTCTTTTAGAAGGGTAAGAAGAAAAAAGCTAACACGCCCACGGCTCCGGAGCTCTTCCTTGACACCCATTCCCGACTCCAAGACAATAGAAGATATTGGATAAAGCCAAAAGATAAGGAACTATATGTAAGTTTCAAACCATTTTTGGATTTTTACAATAAGTTCATTTTTTTGAATGTTTAACAAATTTTGTAGCTATTTTTAATATCAATGTTTATATTTTGTAGGAAGCATTTTGCGCCGAGAAAGTTAGGCATCCCGAGAAATCCGATAACGAGATTTGGTTCGACTTGGTTAAGGGTTTCAAGAAGGGGAATGTGTACGGAAGTGGCTCGGCTAAGGACGTATTTTACGAAACTCCAAGGGGAAGGATGCCTTCCAGCTCAAAACAAACCTACGAGCCGGGAGTCGTAGGAAAACTCCAAGCTCAACTTGACGAAGAAAGAAGAAAAAACGCCGTAACCGGGCCTGTCGCAAGCCCAATACAAAGATAAATTACCCAGACTAGGCTAATAACAAATTAATGTAATTAGGGAAGTAGGGGTCGATCCTCAGGGAGATGGTGTTTCCTATGGAATGTGAATTGTCTCGCAATTGAGTTCTATCTAATGATTATCTGGGTTTTGCGATTTTTGATATCTAAACTAATATAAAGCATAAATAAAAACAAAATAAAAATAGTAAAGCAAGTAATGAAAAGCATCTAGGGAAGTAGGTTCACACATGTAGATTGATATATTGATGAAATTGGATTTAGGATATGCAAATAATTCATTGAGCGTTCGTAAGAATGGTGTGTTCATTACAATCATAGATCCGATGGTCTAGCAGGCTTTTAGTGCGATTTACTAGGTCTTAATCTACCATGTCATGCTTTGTCTATTCAATTCTCGTATGTCTACCTTGGAAAAGAATTCCATACTAGTCAATGATTTTAGCTAAAAATCGTTAACTATTGTTACAATCCAAACATGCATAGACACAATGTTTTAAAGGCACAATTTCTTTATCCAATTAACATCTTTTAATCAATCTAACATGGCTACCCTACACCCTAGAAAGGATGAATACTCACTCATGATGATATCTATGTCTAAAATGATATTAACAATGAAAACTAGGATAGACATGTTTATTTGGTTTTGACTTTTTATATGGCGATAATAACGACGCTAATTGATAATCTAGGAAATGAAACAACGATTATAACGGTACTAAAATGAATCTAAGCCAATACGTAAAGCGAATAACAATCAAATGGAAAACAGTAAGAACATTAAACAAGGGATAAAACAGAAATACCTATATGACGACAATAATAACAATAATAGAAAATCCTTGCATATAATAAACGATCCTTGAATTGCAACGCTTGAATCACACAAAGGAGATTACAAGGATGAAATCCTTATTAATCTAAACTAAGGGACAGAAATAAAACTAAGAACTAAACACTAAAGAAGAAGAAAATGAGAGAAGAGAGACTAGTTCTCCCTTCCTCCTAATCTAAAGAGGCATGAAAGTCCATAGAACTTAATTAGACTCCTCTAATTAGTTTCTAAATTACTTGTTAATTTAGTATTTAATGATCTATGTAACATGCATGCAAATATAAAGACATTTATATAAGAGAAGAAATTTCCTCACATTGATATGGAAAATATAAGGGCACAACAAGAACTCCTTCTTTTTGTTCTTGAGCTACAAATATGGATGAACACAAACAATCTCCAAAGTAGAAGATCTCCTCTAAGTTGCACCAAGATAAACCCAAATAATCTACCCTTATTATTAACTAGATAATAAGATAGATATTATACTACTAATATTATGACTATATTACTACACTAGTAATACTTAGTAAATATTATTATTTGAGAGTTTTTAGTGAGAGGAAGAATTTTAGAAAGAAGTATAACAATTGCACAAAATGAAGTAGTGAAAAATGAACAACCATTGTTCATTATATGGCCACTTTGGCCGGATCATCTTGTCCTAAAAGGACTCTTATTTTGTTTGATTTGTTCACATGCATTAGAGTGGAGTGTTGTAGAAAAGATGATGATTGTTTTCTACTTGTTATGTCACTTTCAAATGCTAACTAAAGAGTTACAACAAGAACAACAATCATCACTTTGTAACTACAATGTAACCGGCCATATTGGCCTAGTTTGATCCATTTTGATTTTTGATATTTGTCTCACAAATACTTATTGATCATATGGTTAATTATCTTGTATAATTAAGTGTTAATTTGATCATATAACAATTATATGACTCAATTAAATAAATAATATGTACTGAACATTTTAAGTAATATTTTACCATTATATCAATATATAATGGGTCCCACAATGCTTAGTTAATTTATTTTACAACTCCTTGTAAATATAATTAACTAATTACCTCTATCTCAAAACCTCAACTAATTTAGTAATTTAACGATTAATTACTAAGTTAAATCTTATTTAATCGTATTAAAATAAGATATAAATTTATTAGTCAATTATCGCATAATTGAAAAATAAGTTTAATCGAATTTGAGTTCTTAACTCAATTTCTAACAATTAACTCTCGTACATATCGAATATATGTAATGTACTAATTAACTGTATCGTATACAAATAATTAGTTACTATTTGGATTTCATCCTTTAGGTGTGACCGAAAGGGATCAGTTGATCACCGCCGTCAAACGACAATAACGTCAAACTCTAGTCAGCCAACCGTTATTGATTTACGTTAATCAACTGACTAATCATATATATATAGTCAATAAATATCCCAATTATATTCCTTAATAAGATTTATTATGTGGCGCACTATTGTGGAGGACACCTACTCCAACAGAAATGTAAGAAGAGAAGAGAAGAGGATTGTAAGAAAGGTGTGTTGAGATGAGAGGCTAGATGATCTATTTATAGTATTAGGGGTTCGTGGAGAAGAGGTCGGGCATTAAACACATAGGACAAAAGTAGGAAGAAGACGCCGTTTTCTCGAAGCAGCACAAAAACCCGATCGGGTACACACTTCCCCGATCGGGTAAGTGGTCAACCAGGTCCTTTTGACTAACGTTTCATCTCCCATTGCTTTGACTTGACTTCCAACATCCCCCTTGACCTCTTGAGTCGGGTTTGTTGATAGGATTTGATGTAAAGCGATGAATTCTTTCGCCTAACTGATTGATCTTCCGACAACTACGAAACTGTCTTTGCTTCTTCTCTCTTTCGAATTAGTGAACCTTCTTGAAATGCCTTTGATATGGTCGAGCTTGCTTCTTCGAATCGTCAGGTTCTAGGCAAATGCTCGGGAATATAGAAAAAGGGCGTAGAAACGTCACTTTCCCTACAAAACAGGTTAGAACACAGGAATTCGCCTAGAAGACGATATTAGCTCATAAAGTGGCTTAACAAAGCACAAATGACATACAAAACCGAGCTACAATGGGGGTTAAAACCATACAAATATTCACTTATCACGCCGAAAGGGATGAGGAACTCCGGATAATGAAAGACAAATTTAAGGCTTGGGAAACCATGTTTGACAACTGCAACCAAGGTTCGCCTCCCTTTCGGTGAGATTATGATGAAGGCAATGGAGGTGGTGGTATGCAAGCCGAAGCCAATATGACCCTTGGCTTTTGATATTAGTTTAGAAACTTGTTAATTGTGGTTGTTTAAACTTGGTTTTGTTAACCTTTAAGAAGATTTGTAAACTTGAGACAATTTTCTTGATATATATGAGGATGTTTGTTTCTCATCGTGTTGTTGTAAATGTGTGAAATTGTGGTTGTTTTCTATTGTACTTGCAGGTATGGTATGGTAATGAAATGGCAGGATGAAAACAGATTTTTTCGTGCAATAAAACAGGTATTTTGGCGACTGAAATGTTCATTTGGCGACTATTTTCAGTCGCCAAACCCCCTGTATTTTTACAAATTAAAATGACTTTGGCGACTGAAATCAGTCGCCCAATTTGGCGACTGACTGAAAGGTGAAGTAGTCGCCAAATTGGCGACTGAGGGCGACTGAAATCAGTCGCCAATTTGGCGACTACTTCACCTTTCAGTCGCCAAATTGGGCGACTGATTTCAGTCGCCATGTTGCCAATTTGGCGACGCTTTTTTCAGTCGCCAAATTTGGCGACCAAAATTAGTCGCCCGAAATTTATTTGGCGACTAATGACTGCGACTGGGTCTTGGCGACTGATTTCAGTCGCCAAATTCATTTTAGCGACTGAAATTAGTCGCCAATATCGGTCGCCTGAATTTTGTTTTCTTGTAGTGATTGATATGATTGTATTGGTACTTTGTGTTGACATTGATTAATGTATGATTGTATTGACTTCGTGTTGTTTTCTAAAACTGTTGTGATCCAATTGGGAATGGTGAAGCATGAGTTTAGCTGGTAATCCATTGAGCATGTTTAGGGTTCGTTGGGGTCGCCGCTTGATGGTGAGCCGATTTGCTTACGCAAATTCTAGATGTCGAGACAGTAATTTGATTTCATTGTTTTGGATTTTGATAAGTTTGTAATACCTTTAAATTTTGATTATTCAGTTGTAATCACATTAAACTTGACGTATACAATTAAATGTCGTTTTTTATTGTCTATTTGATATGTGCTAACTCGGGCTACCGAGATGGTAGCACCCTTATTTACTAACAGGCCTAGACGAGACACTTAATCTCCTAACTCCCGTGACAACTCCCTCTCCGAATTGCCGCTAGCGACGTGGCCGTGGCCACACCGAATAACGACGCGGGGTGTATGTGTACAAGACGCCTCCTCCCGAGCACGAAGCTTAGAAGCGGTGACTTTCCGGTTCTCTGTACGATCATGGGGAACCATAATGCTATTTCCTCAATCTCCCACCTGGATTAGACAATTCAAAACGTTAATAATATTTTTAAATACAAAAAACAAAATAGAAATAATTAATTAGCAAGTTAATTTTAAAAATTGAAAACTTATTACAAATTAATCTAAACTCTTAATTTAAATAAAGTTTTCTAGGACCGACTTTAAATATTTACGTTAATAATATTCATTTAAAAATTTATAATCAAAATAATTTAATTTAATCAATAATTAATTAGTTAAAAAAAATTTAGTGCGACCATTGACGGATGAAAAGACCCAACGTCCTAGACTCCTAGCCATGTGGAGACGTTGACTCTTTTCTTCCCTCCATGGAAGGATTATATCAAAGTCCCTCCTTGGAGGGACGAAGAGACTCACCGTCTCCCCATGGCTGGGACGTTGGGTCTCTCAAAGGGTAGGTTTGTCTCAGTTCATAGATTATACATCAGAGGTAGTAAATCTGATAATTTACTTTTTGAGTTTTATAATAAATCTTTTGAATTTTGTTTTAAAGATTTTGAGTTTTTAGTATAAAGTTTTGAGCTCGTTCACTATAACATTAAGTTAAAAAAATACCAACATTGCTAAAAAACTATACTTATAAATTCAACTAATCTTGAGTTTGTCATTACAAAATTATTATAGAACTTATTATTATTTTAAATACTCAGAATAAAATATAAATAAACTCAAAAACTAGAAAGGGGATGGGGTACTCCATCCGATGCGTAATCGTTTTTCCCGGTTTGTCTTTTTAAGAAAAGCGTCGTCGATGTTTCTAAAACATCATCAATATATTACAATTAGGTTTTGTAATTCAACATACATTAATAATTAATATATACTCCGTATGACACAAGTGTTAAATGGATATACTCGTATTAAATGGCTATTACCCTTAGTAAATTGGCTGTGATTTATTATAAATAAATAATTTAAAAATAAAATTGAAAACATTGAGTAATAAAAAACCCTGGTGCACCCAAAAATGAAGGCAAAGGAATAGATAAGGCAAAGGGAAGGCATATGAAACTCCATATTTATTATTGAATTGAAACACCAAAAAAACATCAAACTCCATTTTGAAAAAATGTTGGCAAGTCCAGTAACTCACTCTTGTTTCCATTCATTTTCACCATGTTCAAACAATTACAAGCTTGTTATTTCTCCTTCTGCTTTGTGTCGCTCTAAACAATGCAACAATTCTTCAACTTCAGTTGGTGTATTTTTCCGACAAAGAAGAAGAAGAAGAAGGTATGGTTGTAGTGCTTCGGGTGGTGGTATTGATGTCCCTGAACCAGTTGTTGAGCCTTCCCATGGCGGCCCCCATCCTTTTTCCGTTAAAATTCCTGTTGGTAATAGACATGTATGTCACTGTCTTTTTACTTTCAACTATTTTATTACTTGGTTTGCTTCTTATTGGATGCTATTTCCATTTTGGGTAATTCAGAAATGACTCGTAAGCCATTAAGCTGTAATCTGCAGCAGATGTATTGGCGGAGTTCCGTAGTATAGTCCCCAAGTGAATAGTTTACGCTTGCTTTATTTTGTAATAGGAAAATAAGTTAAATGTAAACTAGTGACTTGGACGGAGGGAGTCATGCATGATCACTCCGTCTCAATCATTTGTGTACCTTTGCTTAAAATATCTCTTACAATGAATAAAAAAGGTAAACAAATGAACGAGACATGGGGGAGTATGTTACTATGGAATACTAATCAATAGTCATGACTCATGATAGGCGTAACTTGATTCGGACTATCAAATGGGTCCACTATAGCTACAACCAATCAACTACATTGTTAGCTTCTTTCACTATGCACTTACCGGTAGATCACTCCTTTCCTTGTAACTGTTTTGGGTACCTAATGCCTGCAAACGCGGCTGTTTATTGGAAAATACAACTTTGTCTTAAGTAGGGAATAGGTTGGGCTACTATACATCTTTACTGCTAGCTATTCAGCTTAGTTTAAATATTGTTTAAGGCAAAATGCAACGGGGATTTGAAGAAATAATGTTCAAACTTCACTTCGATCGACCACCTAAGTCAAACAGCAACAAGATAAACGGGACGCAACTAGTGTTATAGTAACCTTTCCCTTATTTTCCCTTTTTAAAGTTTAAACCCCCTCCAAGTCATACTTTCTCTAATCTCCACCTTGCTTATGTTTCTACTACATGCATTTAAACTTGTTTATTGTGTGAACTAGGAGAATATATACGTTAGCAACTGTCATGTTTCGTTGTTATTTTTTTCTAAAGCGTGCCTTACAACAACAAAGGTGGAAGCTTTGCTATAGGAACTGGATTAAGAATGTAGGTAGTACTAGTATTTTAGAAGAGTACCATGACAAAAGATTGCAAAACTTTGTTGATTGACCACTTCTTTGGAGCCAAATGTATAGTTTATGATACTCACTTGTCTTCTCGATAATCGACTCCTTGATTTAGATTTTCTGTATTTACTCAAATTTTTAGCTTAATGGGGTTTGACCATATGTACTTTGATGCAAATTTGACAGATCTTGGTCGAAACAGGTCACATTGGCAGACAAGCTAGTGCCTCGGTTACAGTGACTGATGGTGAAACTGTACGTTCTAATTCCTCTTCTTCTTGTAGCTGAATTTTTTCAAGTATCTTGTAGCTGCATTTGTCAGTGATGTTTACACTAGCAGGGCTCTTTAATGTTATAGGTGCTTACCTATTCTCTATTAACTGTAAACTATAAAAGTAATTTGCTATTATCCTAATGCTTATGAGCAGTTTAATTTCCTGGGTGCTTACCTGGTTTCCGTTATATTTGTTTTACTGCGGTTGTAGCTGATTCTGGGGTTTTCTTCTAAAGTTACTGTTTGTACGTGTAGATTGTTTATACAACTGTTTGCTTGGCTGATATTCCTAGTGAGCCGTCTGACTTCTTCCCTCTTTCTGTACATTATCAAGAGCGTTTCTCAGCTGCAGGTCGGACTAGGTATAGTTATTTGTTTTGACTTCAGCCTGTAATCCAAAGTTAATCTTTTTATTAGTTGGTTATAATGGCTCTTGTTACTGTGTTCAGGCAGTTTTAGACAGTTCTTATGAAAATTGTACTTCCTCTGTTCATAATGCTCTCTTCATTTGATTTTACAAGGTCTCTAAGATGACCCTTCAACCATATCTTTTTGTATCTACGTAATGTATTTGTCAGTCCTGGGTAGTAATACTATGCAGAATCTAATTTATCAGTCTTTGAGAGTCCCCTCAAAGTTTCAGATGAGCTGAGTGATCTGTATCTAGCTATGTTACTCTGTCTCGGCTGTAAGTGTCTAAAACTATCGGAGTATTGGATACGGTTATTTTCAGCGAAGTTTTTTATTTTTGGGTCTCAATGAAGTGTCGTGTCTAGTCGGACACGCGACACGCAACCAAACTGAATTGTCGGAGTAACATTGGTATCTGTTTTCTTCAAGTGCTTAAGTATCTTTTGAAGGACTATACAAAAATGTTAGTAATCTGGTGTAGTATATATGGGGACTTATCTGGTGTGGGTTTATAACTGAATAATTTTGCTAGCAGTGGTGGATTTTTCAAGCGTGAAGGAAGGACAAAAGATCATGAGGTACAACACCTGAGTCTCTGCCTTTTTATCATTGAATTCCCATGTCAAATAATGCAGCGATATGTTTACTTTGCCTGTTTATATCGTATTATGCTTTATGATGTTGAACTCCGGGTCCTATAATTTGGCATTGGACTTTTCAAAGGAAAGGTTTGGGGGCATGGTTACATGCATTGTAAGTTAAAATATGGACACATAGACTCTTTCGCCTTCGCAGTGGTGAATTGAGAGAAGTGATTTTCTTTTAGTATGTATCACTATATAAATTATTCTCGATCTTTTAGAATATATGATGACGCTGTTGGGACTTTCAGAATACATGGCTAACTTAGTATGTTTGAAAGTGGTGTCTTTCGCTTCAATCTTAATTGACTAGCATTATGACTTCTGCTCTTTAGTTTCTATTTCAGATTTTGAACTGAGATCCTTTTATAGTTTGTCTAGTTTACATATACAGTTCCCCAGGCCTGAATGTTGCAAAATCCTGTTCCTGTTTGTTGTTCGTGCATCTTTTTGTATCGAATTGGTTATGGGATTGATCAGTTTGTTACAACTTGCATAATCTTGTGTGTGTGTGTTGTCGGGGGGGGGGGGGGGGGGGTCAATTCAATTGACATTAATAACGATTGGACCTCCCATATGCCAATGAAGCCTTCAAAACAGGAGCTTTAATCTATATATATTCGTTCCCTATTCATTTAGGCACTTAGTTACTCACAATTAACTTTGGTTTTTCAGGTTTTGATCTGTAGATTAATTGATAGGCCTCTGCGAACCACTATGCTCAAGGGCTTCTATCATGAAACTCAGATCTTATCTTGGGTATGCACTCCTTTGGTAATAGAGATGGTTACATTCCAACAATTAATAATATATGTGCTACAGCTCCGTCATTGTTCAAGAATGATCAAGCGAGTCCCTTCGTCAATGATTCATTTGTTCTTTTATGTGAACAAATATATAGGAGCGCACATGTATTGAGTAATTGCATGAAACATCAGGAGACTGATAGTATCAGTATAGAAGTCCTTGTTGAAATCTATTTAGACTGTACTGATTAGAGTTTTTTGGGCTGTCCTGATGCTCATAGTTATGTATTGAAGTACAAGTGAAGGTTATTCAAATTCATGAGAACATACAGCTTGATAAAAGTAATAAATTTGAGATCCTTAACTTTTGGTAGATCACTAGATTGCTTCTAGGCTCATGTTCTAAGTGGTTTATATTTTTCACTGTTTATGCAACTATATTCCGAAATCTAATTGCTATATATGACTCTGTCAAGGTTTTAAGTTATGATGGGCAACATTTTCCAGATGCTTTGGCAGTGACAGCGGCAGGAATAGCAGTGTATGTGTAGTTCTTCTTTATCTTTGAACCATATGAATGATGAGCTCTCAAGAATTGCTGGATGCATTGTTTAAATTTTAGATCATTGTTAATTTCTGGCTATGCAGAGCTTTGTCAGAATTACCACATACGAAGCCCATTGCTGGTGTTCGTGTTGGTTTAATAAATGGGAATTTTGTTGTGAACCCTACAACCAAAGAGATGGAAGAATCAGAGTTGGACCTGTTGCTAGCTGGCACTGACAGTGCTATATTGATGATAGAGGTTTGTATTGCATCGCTTTATTAACTGTACAACTGTTACTGTTTTTGCTAAGTTGGTATTTTTTCAAAATAATGAGTTTTGCATGAGATGGTCTTATATGTGAGACTGTGTCATACAGAGTATAAGTTATTGTGATTTAAAAAGGTTTCCTTTATTAAATGCTGTAGGGTTATTGCAAATTTCTGCCGGAGGAAAAGCTGCTAGAAGCTGTAGAATTTGGACAGGTAGAATTGCTACTATTTAGCCTCTACATTTCTTTATTAAATTTGAATTGCCTATTGTTCTTCTGTACAAAAAAATCAGAATGCAGTGAGGGGCATTTGCAAGGAAGTGGAGGCTTTGGTGAAAAAGTGTGGTAAACCTAAAATGGTTGATGCAATAAAATTGCCGCCCCAAAAGCTCTATCAGTATGTTGAGGTATGTGGGGTTAAAAAATATTTGCTGTGTCGAAGTTCAATATTATGCATTGTCAAGGGGCATCTTCTTTATTGCTTGTTGATGTTTTTTAGAGGCTAATTGATAGGGTTTATGGGGAGTTAGTGCTGTACATGAAGAGTCTTTTTTAAGTGGAGTTTTTAAGGTTATGATGTGTCAGCTGATGCGCTGTTTAATTTTGTCCTTGGATTCTTTACTTTTGTTTTCTTATTCTATCTTAGTTTGGATTGTACTGTTCTTATCACTGTGCGAAATTTCCCTCAAACTGCAAAGTGAAATGTCTTCCCAGCTATCTGAAAAACAGATGATTGATTAATCTGACTCTTTAGCCCCTGTGACATATAACCACTGTTATTTTTGAAAGACATTCTAAGGCATGAACCATTTAGCTTTTAGCTTTCTTGATAACCATGGTAGTTCAACGTCTTTGCTTGTATACAGTCGGATAGAGACATCTTCCTTCAAAAAAGTCTTCATTTTGTGTTCATCTGGTGGGTGGAACTTGGAATTTTATAGAAGAGATTGTATGGTAAACTCAGTGGGCAGCTTTGCATTTGTCACCTTTTCCCTTGTGACTTGTAAGTAGTAATCTTCCACTGCTTAGTAGCAACCTTCAATTCGTACTGGAACTTGTTTACACTTACTCCCTCTGTTTCGACTTATCCAGTGTCTTTCTCTTATTTCAAGTCCCATTAAAAGAAAGTCGATTAGTCGAATATCTCATATTTTGAAACAAACACTAATAGCTAAAGCTTCATATATTTTGTGATGGAGGAGACTATCTTCTATAGTTGTATACACTAGGTGCAAAAACTAATATGAGTATAAGGTAGTGTAATGATAGATATGTTTACCAATCAAATGGAATATGACCAGTGTATAATAGTTTCCTTTGCAGTCATTTTGTTCATTGTTTATTCTCTTGAATTACAATATTACATTATCTTGGGATCTTTGAATTGCTGATAGCCTGATATAGTAATGTTTGTTAATTCAATAATGTTTGTTAATTTTACAAGATTTGATGAAAATAGCTAGGAGCTCTTCTTCGTAACCCATTCTCTTCCTTTCCCTGATTACAGGAAATTGCAGGAGATGAATTAGTGCATGCACTACAAATAAAGAACAAAATACCAAGAAGGAAGGCACTTTCATCATTGGAAGATAAAGTTGTGGATATTCTTTCTCAGAGGGGCTATGTTGGAAAGGGTGATGCTACTGTAACTTCGGAGACTCCACCAGATTTGTTTGTTGAAGATGATGAGGATGAAGAAGTGGTTGTTGATGGTGAAGTTGATGAAGGGGATGTTCACATAAAGCCAAGTTCGAGAACTTCTATTCCCATGGTAAAACCTAGCTATTCTTTTCGTGTACTTGAAAATTTTTATTTCATGAATGAGGTTTGTCCACATTTATTGCTTAATGCTTATGCTCATCCCCTCATCCATGTATCTCAGAATTCTAAGATGTGAGGATTTTTATCTTTATACTTAATTTTTAAATTTATTTTGGGAATACGTAAATTTGACTAATATAGAGCTTAACTCGGGATCTTTTTAGTCATTATTAATGGTTTTAATGTATGTTAAACCTTCGATTGGATATTTATTCTTCGAAGTTTTGGTTACGATCATATTTCATCCATTTTTGTTTGCCTTCAGTCTGATAAGCCTAGTATTAGAGTTCTTGACAGGCTGCATCAGAGCTACACCTTTTTTTGGTTGCTTCCTGACTCCTGCGTAGAGATACCTCACTTCTTTTTTCAAAGTGTTCTTAAGTCCTTTGCACATAAATGCTAAGTATATATCTGCAGCTAGTAGACTTGTTATTTTTCTTTAATGTTACTGAATCTTATAGTTTTGTCGAGAAGATATGTTTGCTTGTTACGTATATATTTCGTTTGATTATTTCTCTTAACCCAGCCATTTCATTTAATGGTTTCAAGTCCCTTTCGCATAAGATGCTGAAGTATATGTCTCCGGCTAGAGAACTTAAACACAATATGGATGCATGGAGTAACATGTTAAAACATTGCCAATCGCTAGTTGCTCTTTTGTCCTAGTTATGTCTATGTAATCTTTTTGTCTTTGTTTGGTGTGTGCTGGGTTCAACCGTTTTTATGAATGTGATTTTGGAATTGGAAAAGAAGGATGAACAAGTTTTAGATCAGTAATGCGTGGATGACGTTTCCTTGGGTATAGTTATTGGTTAATGGTTCCTTTGGTTATTTGGTGACGTGTTTGTAAATAGTGGAATTTCCGTATATTGAGGACAAAGAATGTTCTTATCCGGAATTCAAAATCTTTCTTTTCGAGAATCTTGTGCAATCAGAGCCAGCTGCTTGCGATTTTTCCATGCAACATATATGCATGGTAGTATGGTTTGATTTTTTTTTTTCATTTCCATTCTTGTTTTGTTAACAGAGCTTTATCCTTCTTTTGTTGAATAAAGTGTCATACTGTCAGCTATACCTGGCAAATGGGTCAATCAAGCCCGGATCGGGTCACTTCGGGTCGTCATTTTAGGGTTTGCAAGAATTCGGCTGGTTCGGTGGGTTCGGGTCTATCACTATCAAGTTCTTTTGGATAATGGTTAGTTTGCAACAATAATCATCCGGGTCATGCCCGGGTCCTCAGTTTAAGGGTCGGGTTGGGTTATCTGGAGCGGGTCAGTTTGTCAGCTTTACGTGTTAGTCCCTTGGCATCCCTTCTATGTACTCACTTGATTACTTCCAAAGCAGTCTTTGTACGTTACAATTTAATTCTAACTGCATTGAAAATCTCTTATCCACATTGCTTGTGGTATCTTATTTGGCAAGCCTGTAATACCCAATATATTTTATGTTGTCATTATAGTTGCTACCTGATAATGCGACAAAAATAATAGTTAATGTAAAAGTTGCTTTGGCAGTTGTTCTCTGAAGTTGATGTGAAGCTGGTTTTCAAAGAGATCACATCCAAGTACCTTAGAAAACGTATCGTAGAGGTATGACCGCTTCATTGATTTTTTTTCTCTTCGTTATCTTAACTGTTGTGGGTTTATAAATTGCGAGTAGTTTTAAACGAAGTGACAAGGTAAATTATATTTTGCCGGCCTTTAGCGGGTTCTGGTCTTGTGATATGTAACCCTTTTCATTCTTTTTAGTCTATTGTTTTCCTCATCTGAAAAATGATGACACGTTTGCGTAAGGTAGCAGCTTGTGGTGGATGTCGCAACATGATAGTATATGCATCACATTGGGCCGCAGACCGTTATTCTATGACAAGCTGTTGTACATGGTTTACGAGTTTTATATTTATATTGTTATTGTAATATCCAGCAGCCTTGATGTGGCAATATTCTGTGCCGTGTAACATAATCAGCGAGAAGTTCTCGTAAGTATGAACAGGAAACCTACTGTTGGTACATTGATGCGCTGCTATGAAAAGGGATATCTCATCTAGTTGATGTGTAGTTTTACACTTAAGTACTTAACTCATTGCAATAGAATTTTAGACATTAGGACATAAGCAATGTTATGTCTGTGTTCTACATGAATCTCCAGTGCTCAATTAGGTTTTCTGTTTCCAGGGAGGACGAAGAAGTGATGGGAGAACTCCAGATGGAATACGTCCTATAAATTCTAGATGCGGATTACTTCCTAGAGCCCATGGAAGTGCTCTTTTTACTCGTGGAGAGACACAGGTCTGCTTCTGTATTCAAAGCAATGTTCTCTGATCAGCATTAGTGACACAATGTTATTCCCTCCTGCATTGGAAAAATTTGGAGGGACAGCTCATACCCTCTGCGGCTTCCTTCTCTCCTCTCTTTGTATCAAGACAACCTAGGTGTAAGTTTTGTTATTGTCTCAAATAGTACTGATGTGCATTATTACACTTGGCTGCTTTTTACAGTCTCTGGCAGTTGCTACTCTTGGAGACAAACAGATGGCTCAAAGAATAGACAACCTTGAGGGAGACGATGACTTTAAAAGGTTTTACCTGCAGGTACATCCATTTCGAAAACCATCCCTATATTTATTAAATTTTCCAAGTTCCTAGGATAAATGTTTTACCTTTCAGTGGCAAAGCACTCTTTGGCCTTTTGCCTGCACGGCTGCACCTGATGGAATGTACCGTGTCTGTTTTTTTTTTTTTTTTTTTTTTTTGTGGCAAGGATATTAAGTACTCCTTATGTCATAAATCAATAGCCATACAACATCCACAATGACGACGATTTTTGAAGAAAACAGAAGTAAGGGTACAGTTCTAAATAATCCCCCTTGTACTAAAAGAATAAGAGGTCTCTGAAATTTTCCCGCCTAAATGACAAATGCTCTATAATTGGTCCTCACATTATTTCATATTAATTTTATACCATAAATAGGAGATTACTACTAATTTCAATATGTAAACCCATATTAATGATTATTTTGATTTTGCTACACATGTAAAATTACATTAGTAATACTATATGATGATATTAGAGAAATATTTTGCACAATATTAAAATATTCATCTAAAATTATATGATGACATTAGAGAAATATTTTTTCATATTTTTATTTTGGTCTTTTGTTACAAACGTACTACAAGTTGATTATATCTTTTTTACAAATTCTCTAATATTAGTCTTTTGGTAAAGTAATAGTATAATAATACTATTTTTAATTATTTAGTAATTTATATAGTTAAGTTCAATTTCTACGTCATTCTTATTCGGTGTGAAAACTATCAACATTTTTTCCTCTTATACTACTTAAACATGTTACCAAGCTATATAATAATTCAACGTCTTTATACATTATTATTCAAAAACCGTGCATTTGCACGGGACCTACACTAGTACTGCCAACAACTAAATAGAAGTGTACTGGAGGCCTGGAGCACTTAGTGTGATCAGAATGCATAATTTAAGGAAGAAGCAACTCAGCAAGCTTTTGTGAAGTGTATCTTCCCTCTTAGTATTCCTTTCCAAAGCTGCTCCCTTTATATGCCTTGTGCGTGAAAATTGCTGGGTAGTTCGTCTTAATTGTTTCCCATTATAACAAGCACATATTATATCTAATAAGGTGCCATAACAGAGTTGGGGATAAGACTGTTGCTTGAATTTACAGAAGCCCAAGAAAATAAACTTTTCCGAGTGCTAAATCAGTAATTTATTACTTTAACTAATGTGAATCAGTTTGTTGGAATTAAGCATTTTTGTTTTGTTTTATTTTGTTTTGCAGTTTCCAGTTACAGTCTACCAGTGGTTTGTTATAAATAAATTGTATCTTGGATAATTACTATTTGACATGTTGCCCGACCCGTTTGCATGTTCTAACATATACAAATTACAAAGTGTTTCGTTTCTTACCTTGTTATGAATGCCTGTAGATGCTCAGACAGTAATATCTCAAGCAAACAATTATACTTTTTAAACACACTCAATCTCTTTGTAGCCTGGTATAAATGCAATGCTGAAAAGTATAATGATGAATATTTAAATTGCAGTACACATTTCCACCTTCCTGTGTTGGAGAAGTCGGACGGGTAGGTGCCCCTAGTAGAAGAGAAATCGGCCATGGCATGCTTGCAGAAAGAGCTCTTGAACCCATTCTACCTTTCGAAGAGGACTTCCCATATACAATACGTGTTGAGAGTAACATCACCGAAAGTAATGGCTCTTCAAGGTTGATTCTATCTTCAATTATTTTTAGCCACAGTGGATAGCTTAACTTTACGTTACTAAACATTGCATTGGTTTTGCATACAATTTGTGAGGTAAATAGTTTGTGACAATGGTAATGTGATCCAAAAGGACCAAAGCTATGACATTAGTTCTAAAGAGAGATCCTAAAATGTTTTTTTTTTCTCTCGCTAACACACAATAAAAGTCAAATTTTTTTCACTTTCACTAGTTCACGATCTCCTACTATTACCTCTAACCTACCACTCAATCCACAATTAGTTCGTCACCTTACCATTGCTATTATCATTGCTACCTCCTCCCCTGATCACCATACCTAATTCCTTACTATTTGGAAGCATACTTGGTCTAAATATTTAAGAGTTTTTTTTGTCAAACACTACCTATAGTTTAGGCCACTTTGCGAAGAACTACCTAAAGTTTATTTTTTGTTAAATACTACCCGAAGTTTTAGATGTTTTTTATCAAACACTACCAAAATCACTATTTACGTATGAAAAGTTCAAAATTAGCGATTTTAACTTGCCGATATCATAGTCGTGGGGTTGATTTTGCTAAACTATACATATGCTTAACCTCTTCACTAAAAAATCACTAGAATGGAGGTAATTATGGATGAGGAGGTCGACGATAATTAAAGTCTGTTTTGCGGAAAATAGGATGAAACTTAGTAACTTAGGTTAAACATTAGTATAGTTTAGCAAAATATACTCCAAGGCTATGCTATCGGCAAGTTAAAATCGCTTATTTTCACATTTTCATGTTTGAATAGTGATTTTGGTATTGCTTGACAAACAAAATCTAAACTTTAGATATTGTTTCACAAAAATTAAAACTTTAGGTAGTTACTCGCAAAGTAACCCAAATTTTAGGCAGTGTTTAACAAAATACTCAATATTTAATGATAAAGGTTATGTGATCCAAAATTATGACATTTGTGCTAAAGAGAGCTCCGAGGATGGTTATCTCTCTAACATACAAAAAAAGTCAAATTCCCTTCATTTCCAGTAGTAAGCAATCTGCTACTATCACCACTAACACCCATCGGTTCACAAATAGCTTTCATGATTTGATTTGGTGAGCCATGGCAGAGATAGACATTAGCTTTTGATATAGTAAAAAGTTAGGGGTTATGTGATTATTTTTGGGATGTAAGAGGGAGAAAATATGATGTGGTAGTTGTGGGAGGAAGGAAATGTTGTTAGTTGTAGAACTTGGCTATTTAATGAAAAATGACTTGGGCTTTAATGTTTGTTGAAATAATACACACAAAAATGTGAAAATGGTACATAATTACGCAGAAGTAGAAGGTTGCCTATGAGGCTATCGGCTATCTGATCCTTTTTTCCACTTGTTTTTAACATCAAATAATATTTTCTGAAAAAGTTTCGGTATCCTGCTATGTAGCATGGCATCTGTTTGTGGAGGTTCTTTGGCATTACAAGATGCCGGGGTTCCAATAAAATGTCCGATTGCCGGAATCGCTATGGGTTTGGTTCTCGACACAGAAGAATTCGGAGGTGATGGGACTCCACTTATTCTATCAGACATAACAGGATCTGAAGATGCCTCGGGGGACATGGACTTCAAGGTGAAGTCTGATAGTAAATTCTGTGGATGTTACTTCTGCATGATTGGTGAAACTGCATGTTGTGCTCTTTGTAGCAATGTGAGACTTGTTTTGTTATCGCAGGTAGCTGGAAATGATGAAGGAGTTACAGCATTCCAAATGGACATCAAGGTCAACTATATCTTTCTATATATATTTTTACAGGAGAAACCAGATTATAGTAGTTCTTGTTTATTCGTGGGATGCTGAAAAATTTATGGTGCAACATTGTAGCTCCTTGACTCCTTCTGAGGACAAATTGTTCTCTTTAATGGCAGGTTGGTGGTATTACTTTACCAGTCATGGAACAGGCACTTCTTCAAGCAAGAAATGGACGGAAGCTTATACTTGGTAAAACATCCGACATGCATTGTCGTTTGGCAATTTTTTTGTTCTTTTTTCTTTTTGCTTCTGTTTTGGGGTTTCTGCATTTCCTGGATCACTAATCAAAGATATCTTCAGTAAACCATTATGTTAATAAGCCTGACCTGTCAGGTAAAAAGGAAAGTAAATTATAGTTGTAATACAGTTAAAAATCTCTGTTGCATAACTGCACATTTTTAAGCTCAAGAAAATGTTTTGCTACTATTTGCACAAAAATATTTTCAATAGACGCTTTGCAGTAGTGTGTCTTGTATACATTTGAGATGATCTCACATGTGAGAGTGTGAGTTCTGCCCAAATCCTTTTGCATTCCTCATTTATTATAGGGTTAACAAGTTGGTCCCACATGTAAGACCGTCTCACTCTCATAAGTTTTTCTGCAATTTTTAAAAGAGTTTCAGGACTACAGTATGCTTTGCCCCACCATTTTATAATTAGAGAGCTCTTACGTATATCATGTGACTGATTGTCTAATTTTTTACTCATCAGCTGAAATGTCGAAAGCTTTGCCACCTCCATCAAAAAAGCTTTCTAGATATGCTCCGTTAATTCATGTCATGAAAGTAAGCTATCTTGTGTGAGCTTCTAAGGATTATACCACTTATGCTGTACATTTCAGATATTATTAAGTAAAGTACTTATTTTTCATAGGTGATGCGGGGGAAGATTAATCTGATTATTGGCAGTGGAGGGAAGACAGTAAGAGGCATTATTGAAGAAACTGGTGTTGACGCCATTGACACGCAAGATGATGGAACAGTGAGCTTAAGTGTAATTTTATTTTTGTCATGCTATGCACCATTGATGCAATTATACTAATAAAGATTTTACGGTAGGTGAAAATTACTGCAAGGGATTTGGTGAGCCTTGAGAAGTCAAGGGCCATGATTGCCAATCTAACAATGGTTCCTACCGTTGGGGATGTTTACAGGTTTGTTCTGCAATGGCAAACTATTACCTTCTCTTTGTAGTATTAAGAACTTGTGTATGTAGTCTGTCCCTCTTATTTTCTTTATTTTCCCTTTAGGGTCGTTTTTTTCCTTCCCATATCCCTTTTTGGCAAGTTTTGATGGTCTTTTACTAAATTATCCTATCAACTTTACAAGATTACAGAACTAGCACCTCCTCATACCTCCTCCCCCCAGTCCCCCCTTTTTAATTCCCCACCATCCACCCCTTTTTAATCCCCACCAGACATCTTCTCCCTGTACCACATCTAGCCACCTTCTCCCACTACCAGCCTTATCTTCCGTCCTGATTCGGCTACCTACCACCACCACCACCAACCTAAAATTTCTTCCAGATTCGGCCATCTTCTCCGGCCACTCGCACTTACTTCCTCCCACCACCACCATTATCCCTATACTCCGTCCATCTCCGAACAGTGTCTGAGGCTCTGAGCCCCTCCCCAGATCACCGTCTGAGCTAAGCCACCTCCGACCGCCTATTCTCCCCTCAATGCGAACAATCACCCGCGAAACAATTCATTACCTTCTAGCACCACAACAACCCGAGCCTATGTGGTGGTCGCCGTGGTGGTTTAGGCGTCTGTCAGTAGTTGTGGATGGTTGTAGATCCTATGTGGTGGCTAGGTGGGTTGGCTCTGGTGGTGGGTAGGTGGTCAGTGGCAGGTAGTTCGGTTCCGGTAGTGGCTAGGGGTGGTCAGTGTTTGGTATTGACTGGTAGGCAAGTCTGTTTGGTGGTTGATGGGTGGCTGGGGCAAAACCGTGGATAAAGATCAGAGAAGGGGTTGGAGGAGTGAGAGAAGGATAGACTGATAGATTAGTCACTCTATCATTTTCTTAAAAAGTGTGAAGATTCCAAATAGGAAGAAAATAGGAGGAGGGAGTAATTATCTATCACGTTCAAGCAGAAGCATGCTGATATATTTCAGTGATAATTTGGGGATTTCTAGCAAAGAAATTTGAAATGGTGGTATGATTAGACTAGTAGTAAGCAGAATGGATAGATTGGTTGTGTAAGTTTACTATAAAGATTAGCTAGAGTGTTGCTCATAATTTTGAATATTTGTGAACGAATGTGTGAAAACTATGATAGACCTGAATCCTTAGTTTTTACGCACAATTATATCTGGTAGTTTGATTCATAGCTCAGCCGGGAACATGTAGGACAATTTGTTTACACTGGATGCTACCTTGACTGAATTGGTTACATCTGGGCTAATGGATAATTTAAATTATGTGGTAAAACAAAAATAACATGGATTGTGTCATCAACTATGCTACTCATGTTGTGCTGGGCATAACCCCTGTATTTGTGGGAGCCCTTGAGAAGCCGCGGTCTATTGTTGATAAAAGAAAGAATTTTGTACAACATTTACTAATTTTTCACAAATACTACCTAATATTTTAACATATACTCCATATATTATTTTGTTGAACACTACCAAAGACACTTCTCTGGTGAAAGAAGTCAAGATTCTGGTGTTAACTTGATTTTGTTTTGCAACAAGGTACCTAACTTTTTTATTTTGATCTTGAAACTATCTAATTTCTTTCTTTTTCCGAGAACTACCTAACCACCTTTTTTTTTCCCAAATTTATTTTTCTCTCAATTTATTTTTCATCTTTTTACCCTAAAATTCTCTATTATCCATTTCCCTTCTTTTTACTCCCTAAAAGTTCTAAATTAAATTTATTAACTCGCAATAAAAGCTTCTATCATCATTTTGTCATTTATATCACTCCCAATTGATTTTTCATATTCTTATTTGCCTTTTTATTTATCCATAAGTTTTGTGACGAGAGAAAGAAACTTGGTTGAGTAACAAATGAAGGTAGAGATGAAAAACGACAAATGAGTGGTCTTTGGAATAAAGAGATGAAATAGAGGAGAAATGAGAAAATTCAAATTAGAGGAATAAAATAAGAGGAAAATGATGTGGAAAAATGAGGTAAAATTGACGAAAAAGAATTGGGGAGTATACGTAAAATATAGAAAATTCAATATAGTGGTTTAAAGTTGAAACATTAAGTTAATGTAAACATGAGGTATATTACAAGGTTAAAGTAAAGAAATTCAAACTGATAAAGAAGAGGCAAGTTATTGGAATAAAGAATAGAAAATAAATTTTGGAAAATTGAGGTATAAATAATAAAAAAAAATAGCTTAGAGAAAAAGGAGACAAATTAGTGAAATAAATGAAACAAAATTCGGGAAATGAGATAAGAAGGAAAAAAAATGGAATAGGTGATTCATCATTCATATTAAGATTGATAATTACTAATTACAGAGTAGACACACTTGTAAGTAAAAAATGGACTAACAAATGTACAGGGGTTTGAACATACACAATCTTTTACCTACAACATAAGTTGTTTCCACCTAGACTTTCTATGGAAAATGTGTGACCTCTTCATTCACTTAAATGAATCACACGGGGCTTTACCGGCAATTTGATTTAGTCTATTACATTTTGAAGCTAAGGAAATTATAAATCATTGGATTCTTCGTAAATGAAGAGAGAGTACTTTTGCCAAGTTAATTGAAACAAATACTATACTAATCAAAATTTTCCCTCTTAACTTTGATTTCTTCTTAATGTTTCCTTTGTTTTCTTTGGTACTCATCATACGGGGTTGAGAAAAATAATGAAATGGGTCACAAATGATCTGCATTTTTAGTCTGGCAGCCTGTTTCATGGTTCTTGAATCCATATAAACGTTCACTAAGTAAGCAAGATAGTTCTTATGGCCTAGGTTTAATGTCTTTGCTATATGCCTTCCTAATTCCTATGTATGTAATAAATGTCGTAGACTCGTAGCTGTAAGTCACTCTTCCTCAATCTATCATGAATTTGGGATTTGGTTCAATGTTGTGAACTTTGTGTCCCAAAGGGTTAAAGCGTTTCCTTCCCTTTCCTCTTAGTTAGTGGGGATTATCATTGTTTGCTTTGCTATTTCAGACCTCCCTCTGGGTTTGTGAACCGTTTTTACTTTATGTCTAGGACTACTTAATTGCAGCAAAATATAAGAAAAATAAACCAGCTTAGTTCATACTTCTGCAGAAATTGTGAAATTAAATCAATTGCGCCTTATGGTGTTTTCATCGAGATAGCACCTGGACGTGAGGTACACTCTTTTCCAATTTATTTTTCTATGCACGATGGTTATAGTGATCTATTTACTTGTATGATTGTGATATTGTATCAATAGTTACCATTTCTTGTTCAGTGTGCTCCGTTGGTATTGTCAGTAGTAGCTGTATCATATATTTAGATTCTAATTTATAAATAATCAAATTTTATTTCACATCCCCATGTGTGAGAAAATTCTGAAGCTATGTTTTCTATCACTTGATCAGTGATAGTGATTCGACCTCAGAAAGTGCTAGAAGAACCACTATAATCTATATGACCTCAGGAACAATGTCAATGTTTTTTAATGATATCTACTGGAGTAATAGATCACAGATAGGTTGTATATTTTACTAACCCCAGGCATTTGTATATGGTGTAGCAAGAACATAAGCCCCAAATACATCTTTTAGACTCATAATGAACATTAAGACTACCTCATGCATAATACAAGCAACGTTTCCTGGTGAGGAGTTAGTCTTTACCTTTCCGGTTGAGATGAAAACATTTTTGTTCTGAAATAATGGTCCAAGAATGATAAATAAACGGCAATCCTGTACGTGTGAATCAATATATAACTGTAATCAACCATCTAAAATCTTATAAGCTCGTAATCAATTTTACATAAAGCTTTATAGATCAAATCATTGTCAGTTTCACCCAATTTTGATGATTGAGATCCTTTGCAGCAGATTAAAACTGGTCGTTTGGTTGATGCGGGAAGTGCAAATTCATGTGAAGTAGAAAATCATGGAAAATAAACTCCATTTCCTCATTTATGGGAATTTCTAAAAAGTGTTTGGTTAGCTATGTGGGAATTTCAACTTACCTTGTAGGAAGTCAATTCCATGTGAAGTTTCACTTCCCCCATTTTTCCAAAATGGAGGCAACCAAACAACTCTCATTTTTTGCAATTCACGGAAATTTCTACTTTCCATGATTTTACAAGGGAAACCAAACAACCCTAGTAACTAGCTGTCAGTTAAACCTACTTTTAAAAGAAAAACAAATAATAGATCACTTTTTCACAAACCTAATCCATGACACCTTCGTTTTTATCTTTCCTTCTATTTATCGAGTTTCTCGGTTGTGATGTAGTACTTCCTCTCCGATTTTCGCCAACATCCATTTTTCCTCTATGCTTGACACATTTATTTATTGGTTCTCTTTTTCGAGAATTGGAATGTTGGAAAGTGAAAATTTAAATCACGACTAATTAAGAGGATAGAAAATATGAGATGTTTGACAATAGGATTATGAAAGGAAGAATAATCAATGAGGGTGAATAATTAATTATTACTTGGAAATTCGCTCTTTAAGTTTGTTTCCCTAATCATTTTACTGTAGCAGCTGCTACAACTTCTCTTAAGATGGGCATGCCCCTTATCCAAAGTCTGGTATTATATAGCCTTACAAAAACGTATCATGAGATTATTAAGTAAAGGAAATAAAGTGACCACTTATATATATATATCTTTAATAACCTTTATAATCTCGTCAATGACCCTTTTTGCTAGTAAGTTGCAAGTTTGTAACCATTATCCTAATGCTAATTAAATTACCAATTTATCACTAACACTTATCCTTTTTATGTCGTGAACAGTTAGTATTTAGTAACGTATTTACGACTTCTCATAACCCTCTTATTTCAATCGTGAAATTGTCTCGCGCATGCTTATTATAATTCCGTCTTACAAGAGACTCAGCTAACTAATAAATATTCACTCTTTTTGTGTAGGGACTTTGCCACATTAGTGAATTAAGTCCCAGCTATCTCTCAAAAGCCGAAGATGTAAGTGTTGCCTGAATATCATGTTGGGATGATCAATATATTTACCGTCCCAAAAGCTCTAAAATATTTCCTGTTTTCTGCAGGCTTTCAAAGTTGGAGACCGAGTTGATGTTAAGCTCATTGAGGTACCTCCTCTAATCTATATGACTATTTATTTCTATTTTGTATTGTGATGTCCGTGTAAGGTTATGTAACATCTGCATAAAGTTTCGTGTGAGAGATTCCTAAAAAGAGTTGTGCCCTAATTCTGGTTTGTTGTCTCATTTTACTTGGATTTAGTCAAAGAAAAGGCTAAATGTACAAAACATGGAATATTTAAGCTTCACAAGTTCATAACTCATGGTCTATTGTTGGTCCACTAGTATAGACCCCGTGCAATGAATGCACGGTATTTATATAAATTTTACTTTTTAGTGTACAGTTTATAAATTTTAAATTGACAGTTCAACAATTTTCCACGTATCATTCTTGTATTCTAATTCAAGAAAATTAATTTAAAATGCGAAATTAAACAAAAAATTAAGTAATTATTTTGATGAAACTATTTTATACACGAATCTAATAATATTATTTTCTAAATTGTTTTGAACAATATAATTTTTAGCCAAACCTTTTTTTTAAAATAAAAGTTTTTTTTTTTTCTAGACAAATTTTCATTAAGACAAATTGTGCAGATTGTGAACTTTTGGATTCTGTATATATTTCAATCTAAGAATAAACTCATTCATAGCCCAACATATCTAGAATAAACTGCAAAAATTAGGCCCATTATAGGCTGTAGTGGCGGGAAAATTAAGAGTTTTTCTTATTCATTTAGTAGATAGGGGATTGAGTTATTCAGACTTGGCTGCAAGTCTACTAAGTTAGTCGTTTTCAATAGCATCTGATGTCTATTTTTTCATTTTTGTCCGTTATACTCCTCTCTTCTTTCTTAGCAAACATCTTATTTGCTAAGCCAGAAAATATAGTACTGCCTCTGTCCATTCATTTGTATACATTTTATTTTTACACATGTTCAGGAAAAAAAGTTATTTATTTCCTCTTATAAGTTTACCCATCCCCAACCATCAACCCTTCCCCCACCAACTTCGCTGCTATGTTACTCAGGCTCGTCTAGATGTAGCCGACACGGGTGTGTTCAAGACTTCAAGTAGACATGGCAAGCCGACCCGCATCCGAATTGAGGACCCAAAACCCGAATCGAATCGACCTGACCCTATTCAACCTTACCCGAATGTTTATTATCGCATACAGGATGTTATCCCCAAATAACTTTATAACAACCCACCCGAAAATGACCCAAACCCGAAATGACCCAACCTGATCCGGCACGGCCTGAATTCTTGCAAACCCGATTACCCTGAACCCCAAATGACCCGACCCGAACCTGACTTGATTGACCCGTTTTTCAGGGATATTTTTTATGAAAAATATGCATAATTTGTCTTAAAATGAGGTGTCCAAGAGTCTTACCAATTTCCAGAATAAGAAGAGTTGGAATAACTGTTTATCTGCCTGTCTAATGCGACCACTGTCTCCGTCTCCGGCAACCCACCTTACCCCAACCCTCAAACCTCACTAATCAGCCCTTAACCCTCAAAGTCCACCCTTCCCGTCTTCCCTACAACCACCATGCCCAGATCCGTTCCTCCAGTTGTCTAGCATTTGCAGGCGTCGTGGGTCATACGGTTTCGAGCAGCCGTGTTTGGTAATGTGTTCGGTGGATCTGGTGGTGTTTATATTTTTCGGTTGATCGCAAAGTGGGTGATATCCGTCGTTTTTGGTGGTTTCTAACTTGGCTGTGTGCGTCATTTCTGGTTGTTGCGAAGTGGGTGGACCGGTGATGGTCTTGGTAGTGTGGTGTACAGTTGGTGGCCGCGATGGTGGTGGTGTGTGTGGTGAATGGTGCGGCGATGACGTGTCGTGGTTGTAGTCGGTGTGGTGGGTGGGTGTGATGGTGTAGTGTAGTAGTAAGCATGGTAGCCGGTAGGTGTGGTGATGGTGATAGTTGGGTTGATGGTGGTCTCAAGGTAGAGGCAGTGGTGGGTGGCTGGGGTGAGAGGAGATGGGAAGGGGTGAATTGTACAGTAACTTTTAGACTTAAAATTTACTCAGTACCATGTAAGGAAATGTATGGGAGATTGGGATTGAATGAAATGGCTTTAAGAGGAATGTGTATAGAATTAAGTGAAAAGGGGAGAGTAAATATAATTAAGTCGTTGAATCGGAGCCAATCTATGATATTCATAAACGGCCCATGAGACTAAAATATTAAGGTCTTGGAGATTACCATGACCACATTTGAGGCGATAGGCTGCATTCGTAGTGCATAAAACGAGATCAAGTGCGATGACAGATTCCTTAATTAATCTCAAACCGAAATTTAATACCGTGAGCCTATTATATTTATTCGTCATCTAGTACAAGGTTATATTCGTACATATTTCATATTTACTTGAAGATATGCATCATGTTCTTATATTTCCTGGATCTTATTGCCAGGATCAGTGATATTTTAAGTTGACAACATTTTAATTATCACTGCATTTCCAGTCCTCTTCACTTATCAGGGCTCATTGGGTAAAATTTTCTAATTGAAACGCAGGTCAATGAGAAGGGTCAACTTCGGCTTAGTCGACGCGCACTAATTCCTGATGCCGATCCATTGGTACCTAGCACAAAGCAGAGACCAACTACCCTTAAAGATGCGCCTGCTTCACCGAACACTGCCTCCAAGAATGTCACTAAAAGAAGTCCTGTTGTAACCAAAGAGGGGTTGACCGAGCAAAGAGTTGAACTGACAAAGGTCAAAGTTGATTCCCCAAATCGCTCTTCCAAAACCAATTCTGAGGGCAGTAAAGTCCCTCCGGGGAAGGTTGTTAGAGTACCGGCATCTCGAGAAGGGCAGTGAAACTCAAAGTAGCCTACTAAATAGAGATGCTAAAACCAGGATAGTCCATTATGCGGCTGTCGGCATTCGTTTTCAGAGTCGGGGTTCATCAACATTATTACCAAGAATCAAGACTTGCCGTCTTTGTGTCGGGAAGTTAGGTATGAGCTTTCACCTCTCACTCGATTCTTCACTGATGACTTTTGATTATAGCAATAACATTCCCTCGTATAGTCCGTGGCATCAAGGACTAAGAACGGTCTGATAAGATTTTACGCGTTTGGAGAGATGACTGTTACATGGTTTCATGCTTTAACGACAACTTGTGCGCCAAAGAGTACTTGAAAGTTGAAACATATGCTTACGAGTAGACGAGCTTCCCTTGTTTTTTTTTTGCTAGTTGTAATGTAGGGTTTGATTTCTCAAGAAGAAAGTAAACATTAGCTTTTAGTCATCTTAGTTTAAGGGAACCAATTGTGTTATTTTCAACTTTTTTGTTCATGATATCATTTGTTGAATACCAGAAAGAAATACGGCATGTTTGTGACATGTTTATAGAACAGTACACGGTACTATTATTTTTTTAACTCTTCTGTATCTTTCAATATTGATGGCAGCTTTACAGATATAAAATGTCATCTATCACCTTCATACACTTGGGGAACTTTGCAACACAAAACATACAAACAGATGATGGAATGGCATAAGCTCAAACCCAAGCATGGGCTGACCCAGAGTATGAAATCCGAAAAATGATGATTTTTTTTTGTTGTGATTAATGTTAAAAAGCATGGAGTAATTGTTAAGAATATTGGAGGTTTGAGGTGTTAAAAAGTTTTTTTTTTCGAGTAATTAAAACGTTAATTTTTCTGCAAGTTAATGTCTCGTATTTTCTAGAATGATCTTTTCAGCGTAGTTTTGATCGACACGCCATTGTGACCATTTTTCTCCATTACTATTTTTTCGTTCAAAAATATGTTTTTTGTGAGATTTTATGAGAATGTATATTTTTGTATTTGTTATCGTAATATGCATTTTTTTTTCTCATTATAGTAATGCATTTTACCACTCTATCCCTGTCATTCCCCTGCCTTAGATCACCCCCTCTAAAAGGTCAAGTTAAGTAGGTCACCATCCTATTAACTCTTAATCTAGTTTTACACAAATTGTTGTGTAAGACATTTTTTTCGCAAGACTAGCCTAGCAGTGATAATGAGACAATACAGCTCGCGAGCAGCCCTTATTCGACTCGGTCAAAGCTCGGTTTGTGGCGAGTTCAACTCGATCTCAGGCTCTCGATAACTTAACGAGTGAAGCAGAGCTAACGTTGACTCGGCTCAAAAAGCTCGCGAGCGCTTGAACTTGTTTTTGACAAAATAATATTTTGGTCTTATTTATAATTTTTTTTATCAAGATTATATATTTGTATAATCATATTAAATGGTCCATTCATTTGCCCAATATTTTTATACATAACCTTTAAATCCTTATAATGAAAAAATACGAAAGTAAAAAACCGATAATTTAATAATTATATGTAGGCTCAAGTTGAGCTCGAACGCTTGGGTTAAAGTTCGCAAGCATAGTTATGAGCTCAATTTGTTCAAGCTCGAGTGAGTTCAAGATCAGTTCAAGCTCGAGTTTTGTCTCACGAGCACAAGCCTAGCCAGACCTAGCTCGTGCTCAGCTCGACTTATTATCAACGCTAGTTCACTAACCTAATAGTTTTCACAAATTCTTATTTCAGACCGAGGTATCCGTCTTAAGCTTAAGACGGATACCATATTCTCTCACAAAATACCCATCAAGGGTGAGTGGAGAGCACATGGGGGGAGCCCACCTTGTCCCCTCTACCCATTTCCTCTCACAAAATACCCGTTGTAAAATCCGACCCGTCTTAAGCAAGACCTACTAAATAGTTTTAGGCCCAACAAAGTTACTAATATATTTTTGTTTTAATAACCTAGTACTTTAAATTGATAGGTTATATATATTTGAATATGTTAGTTTTCAATATAAAATATAAAGTTATCAAAATGGAATCAAGAGCTTAATATATTCAGCAAGTCTTCCTTGTGACGGGTATATCCGTCACAAGCTTGCGACGAGTCAAGTACTACACATGAGGGTAGATAAGACAAAACAAAATGGTACTCCCGATGCACTTTGTTTGTTTTGTCTTATCTATCTATATGGGTAGTATTTAACGCGTCGTAAGCTTGCGACCGATATGCTCATCACAAACGAGAGTTTGTGTAATAAAAGTAATAACTCAGGTATTACTAGGTCGAGTATTTAGGGCATTCGGCCGGATTTGTCTGTTACTCGATGGAGTAGGGTAATTACTCGGTCGAGTGAAGGGAATTCGATCGAGTGGAGTTCAGTCAATCGAGTGGGCATTTTGCTAGGGACCCTGTTTGTTGGCACTTGATCAAGTTGATATGAACTCGGTCGAGTGAGTGCTACTCGATCGAGTGGCCTTTTATTCGGTCGAGTAGACGCCGTGTCAGTTGTTTTGTGATATTTTCTCTGCGTGGGTCCTATCCCATATAAAAGGATTCTCTCTTTGTTGTTTCCTCATGAGCCTTCACTAGTAACTTAAACCCTCACAAAAACCCGAGTGTCTCTCTAGTATCTCTCTCCTAACTCTCTAGATCCTTCTTGAGCATCCTTAAAATTTTGGTGGGTTTTTCATTCTAGATTTATTCCATCTTTCTAAAGCTTTGTAAGTAATCCCCAACAATTATCTTATGATTTCGTCTTATTATCTTTTAAGTTAGGGTTATGAGTAATTATGAATAATTACTAGGGAATTAGCCCTTAATTAATTATCTAGATTAGTGTTGTTAGATTACCATATGTTGTTGAGATTAGGTTATTATGATTTTCTTGACTTAGATTATAGTTGATAGAAGAGGATTTGGGGAATAGATACTAGTTTTTGAGTTTGTGGCTGTTTGACCTAGAAATTGGGGAAAAGTGTTATAGATTGTTATTCTTTGAGTAGTATGTTGATCAGAATTGGAGAAAATTACCCTAGAATGTGATTATTATCCTAATTAGTGTAAGAATGGGAGAATTAGAGATAATAAGAGGTAGTAAGTCTTAAAGAGTGTTGTTTGCTAGTAATTAATAGTAATTGCTACTATTATGATATTGTAGGTGGCGAATTGTATATGAGGCCTTCTAGCTTGTTTTGTGTTTGCTTTTGAGTTGATTGCTCCAGGGTAGGTTAATTCTACTCGATTTATGTGTATATGATTAATTGATATGGATTATGATATGGTTGTCACATGTGGATTGGATGTGTATTTGTGATTGTGATACATGTTGGTGTTGAGAATGGTTATTATATTGAGCTGTTGTGGGAACCGGCTCCATAAACTACGGGGGTTGCTCTTCATGGTCCCACCATGGAAGAGACAGTGCACGTGGTTATGACGTGAGTCTGGAGGTAACCTACTGTGCTACGGCCCATATTGTCTACGGTGTACCCTGGACAAGGCAGTGTGCTACTTGATGGCACCGCGTTGTGGGTAGAGGTGATCATGGGCCGGGTCAGGTCGGGTTTGGGCCGCACCGTCACATAAAATTCAGCCCAAAAGTGCGGGTCGGGCCATATGTGTGGGCCAATTTTATTGGCCCAAGCCCGGCCCATGCGGGCTTAAAGCGGGCTTCGGGCCAATTCGGGCTTATAATATTCACTCTTCAAATGACTTTAGAAATCTCATTATATAACTAGATACTCTGTCATAAAAAATTTTAATACTAAAATTATGTGATTTGATGAGTATTGTCAATGTAAGCAGTAGGAACGTAGCTTAACAAATGCATTAGTGAAATGTGCATGTACGTAGTATTGTTACGACAAGTTTTCAACAAATAAACGTAACGTAACATAAAAAACTAGTGAAATGTGCATGTATAATACTTCCTCCATTCTCCTATGATGTTCCCATTTTATTAAAATATATACATCACATATATTTACAAAATGGGTACATTATATGAGAATGGAGGAAGTACTATTTAGATATTACTAATTTAAACAAATAACATTTTTTCCCTCATCTCAAGAAATTATTAAATTACGGTGCACAATTTTCCTAGGGTAACCTATGATTAATTAAGTGCACAATTTTCAGCAGTACAAAACTCTTAATGTACTTCCGACCTTTAGTATTATGCTCATTACGGTGTTGTGCAGTTCTACTTTGAATTGATATTTGTTCTTTAGGCTCAAATTTTAGGCTTGTCATAATGATACAGGTAAATAGATTACTACTCCTCCATAGATGCATGTTGGTTTATTAAATCCATTAAATTTTGCATATGTTCGGGTCGGGCCGGGCCAAAATTCGGGCCTTGAGGTCGGCCCAAACCCGGCCCAATTATTTGATTCGGGCCATGGGCTTTTCGGGCCAAAATTCAAGGTCCAAGCCCGATGAAAAATCGGACTGGGCCGGGTCGGGCTAGCGGGCCTGGGCCATTTGATCAGCTCTAGTTGTGGGGACGATGTGCTTTTCGATGGCACCGGATATGTGTGATAATGATATTGTGATTTATTGATGTTGATTATGTACATGTAAACTGACCGTGGTGTGTTTTAATCTACCGTGACCCATATGATATTTCCGGCATATGGCGAGTAGTTCGTGAGCAGGTTTGACGATGTTGATGATGATGTATGATAATGATGACTTGCTTTGTTCGGGCTTTAAGCGATCATAAGACCTGTTTAGTTTTTAGGCCTTTAAACTTGATACTTTAGTTTGAATTTAAGCTTTTTGAACATTGTTGTACTAGTTTGGTTGGACTTGTATTTGATTTTGAGACTTGTAAACCTTTTTACTTCCGATTTTACCTTTATGCTATTTTAACTTGTTGAGACATCATTTTGGTATATCCTACCCTAGGAAAATCGAGGGGTAGCACTCCCCCACATCCAGAAGCTCTTGCCTTAAGGCTCCGGCCGTGGCTGGGTGTTACATGATCAACGACGGGTCGGGTCGGTTACAGTTTATGTCAGTTCATCAACAGGTCCGGGCGGTTACAGTTTATGTCAGTTCATCAATAGGTCGGTACTGGGTCTGGTTATCATCATATATTTTATCTTATGCATTTTGTGTTGATGGGTAATTTTATGTTTAAACAATGTGCATGTGTATTAATTGTAATTTTAAGTAAAAACAATTATGATAATGTCAATTTGATCATGTTGAACCGTGTACTGTGTCCTTTATACGTTTTATGCTTTGATAATGACAAATGTGTTATAACTGTTATATAAGTTTCCACATAATTGTTTGTTAGTCTTTATAGATTAATAAGGTTACAAATTGCAAAAGTGACGATTTGATAATGCGGTTTGAGTTCGTGATCAAGAAAATGAAAGGAACTTACGACTGAAGAATTTTCAAGGAAGATTAGTCAGTAGTTAAGAGTTCATCTCTCCTTTATGATATTTAATAATTGTTTTGAGTCTGTTTCAAGTTATAGTTGTAACTATAACTTGATACACTCATAGTCTAGGTTATAGTAGATTGTACTATAACTTGCGGTGACTACGTAACACGACATTTTCAGGAGAAATTTTATTTTATATTTTACAAATATTAATTTGGATTTTATAAAATAAATTTGAATTGTTTTTAAATATAATACCTTTTTTCTATTTTGAGTCAAAGTTGTATTTTATAAATAAGATATGTTTTATCCTATAAGATAATCCTAATTTGTAACAACTTCTGACTTGTAACAATTTACAATTAACTTGGATACACGAATATATATCTTTTACATGAAAAAGGTTTAACAAACAAGGATATAACTATCCTACAAGAATATGGATTTGTGTCGGATACTACTCTCAGCTATATCCTTCATAAGAAGTGGTTGTGATATAGGAGGAACATGAGTATATGCTCAAAATGCAAGTTTAAGTCACTATTGACATTTCAGATTCGTTCCCTTGACTTTAAAGCTAAATATCTCATAATATATAGCTAATTTTGACGTGATTTCACTTGGAGATGAAAGTACATGATGTTAGCTTTACAACAAGTGGTCACATGCTTTATTTGGATAAGTAACGAATGAGATATGATCGTTTCAAGTTGAGTTGTCCATGGTATACACGGGTGGCGCAATTAACGAATTACCATCAACATGTACGCAAGATGGAAGCTTGTTTTGAATACTTCTCAAGTTTACTTTACTAAATAGAGTCTTGTGTGATGTTCTTATTTTTTTCTAGTTTCTAGTTTCTTAATTTGAATAAAGTAGTGTGGTGATCTTATTTACTAATAAGATAGTGTTCATACTATTTCTTAATTACTATCTAGCTAGTTTAAGGTAAGTAGTAATAGTATAAATGGTTTTTCTAATGTGTGTCCTAAGGGCACACATTAATAAGCTGAATATGGAAAGATTTATAAGATATTCTCACTAATTATGGTAAAAATATGTTCAAACTTGCATTTCTAATGGAATTATGTTGTAAATCTTTCCCTATTCAACTTATTAATGTATGCCCTTAGGGCACACGTTAGATTAACCGTAGTATAAATACCAAGCTATGTAATCAGATTTATGCATATAATTTGTGAGTTTAATATAAGAAGTTCTTGTTTAATTCTTATTGCTTGCGAGCTTTAAGTTTTTTAATTCGTTCTTGCGAGTGTGAGTTAATCCTTATTCATCCTTGCGAGGTTGAGTAATATTCGTGGCTAGTTCGAGTTGCTTGGGAGGGAGGAGAGTTAGAGCACGTCATATCCTTTGTTATTTCGTTCCTTTTCATACAAAAACACCAAAAACACGTTAATTTCCGCTCCAAATTTATTAAAAACAAACAAACAATTTCCCGAACTGTTCCAACAAAAAAAACGAGTGAGTTTTACATCGGTTGGTGAGTTGACTTTACATATAAATATTGTTGTAGGATAAAATTTCTATGTGTGAAACTCTAGTTGACTCACGTGTATTGTCTGTACATGAGTTTTTGCAAAATAAACTACTATACGTAAACAAACAAGTATAGTATACTACAACTTCTATTTGACATTATTAGTATAAATAAAGGTGTTGGTACACATTAAAATTAACTTTTCCAAACATATAATTTGTGAGCATAATTTTATCAATGTTTTAAAAGAACTCTTATTGCAAAATCTATTTTCTTTTTGGAAAGTCGTGTTACTCAAGTCAACAATTGTTCAAGTATCGTTCGGAGAATAATGGTCATAGATTTATCTCTAATTCGTTTAATTATGTGAACAATCTTTGAGATGCTCTTATTACTTTCTTTGTAACGAGAGAAAGTTGAGTGTTTAACAATACTCATTATTACAACTATAGTTAGTTGTAAAAGGGGTTGATTATTTTGTAATCCGGGGATCGAGAGGTACTAAAATAATTAATCGAGAATAGTGGACGTAGGCTTCGGGGTGTGAAGCTGAACCACTTCAAAAATACGTTGTTCATATTTACTTATCTCTTTTTATTGTTTTTAGTATTGTGTGCTATTTGTATTATTTGAATTTAATCAATAAATTCAAAAATATAAATATCAAGTCGAAAAAGTGGTAGATACTCAATTCACCCCCTCCCCCTCTTGAGTATTTCCAAGGGATCCATAGACTCTTCAGATCATATTTACCCCATTATTAAGCTATTAAGCTAGTTCTTAATTGGGTCATCCAATAGGTTGGGTCAATATTGGGTCACAGATCGGTTCAAGTCAGGTTGGAGAAAATACAAATGCTATCGGTTATGGGTTAGCCTCGGGTCGGTCTGGGTTGGTTTCGGTTCACCTGATTCCCGGGTTCTATCGGGTCGGGTAAGCTTTTGCCAACTCTAAGCTAGCTGCGGGCTAGATAACACGAACACTTCTCCTAACCAGTCGCCCCGTGTCGAATACCGCGTCGGATATGGCAGAGCACGGATCGGATATCCGATCCAAAGTGCTAGTTCGGATCGGATATCCAAATTAGAATTCCAAAATTTAGATATCCAATATCCAAACCAAATGTATCGGATATCCAGTGTTCGGATATCCAAAATAATCGGATCGGATACGGATATCCATCGGATATCCATATTTTGGAATTTACATTAAAATTAAGTTTGAAACACGATCATATTCATCGTTTTACACGATGATTTTCTTTAGTATTCTTACTTTAATGTTCTCGACATAAAATTTAAATACCAGTTACATATTTCTCTTATAATTAAAACTTTTATAAGTTGTTTTATGAAATAACATTGTATTTTATCGAAATTATACAAGAAAATTATATTTTCGGATCGGATCGGATATCCAAATTTTTTTTTTCTAATATCCAATATCCAAACCAAAACCAAAGATTTCGGACCGGATATCCGATCCAAACTTAGTTTTCGGATCGGGTATCCAAAAATTCGGATCGGATTCAGATCAGATATCGGATTGGTTTGGATAATCGGATTTTTTGCTCAGCCCTAGCGTCGGACACACGAACCCCTATAAACAAGAAATGAGAGGGCGAAAGACTAAAAGAGATTGATTAGAAAATGAGCTTGGTTGAGAAATGAGAATGAATTATATATAGTAAAGTCAAATTTTACCTTTAATTATTTACATTTAATATCAAATACTACTACAAAAATAAAACCGTACGTTATTTATGACTATAAAATATATATTTTATTGAATTTAAACAACGTATCCCGTGTCCTAAATTGCACGAGATGCCGTATCACATATCTGTGTCGTGTCCGTTTTGGTCCTACCTAGGCTGCGGGTTTCCTCGTCATAAAGAAATAAAAAATAAATATATAAAATAAATTAGCATCCATATAAATTAGCATCCATATCATTTGGATAGGAATCATTATATGAAACTAAAAACAAAAGGATTTGCCAGATTTATGAATTTGGTTAGGTTAAGCAATTTTGAAAAAATAGAGCTAAGTCAAGCAAAATTGACTTTGACGAAATCCACGTCAATTTTATATGCCCCTCTCCTCAATTTCGCTCACCATTGACACCCGCAATCACCACTTCAATTCACCATTACTAACATTAACATATCAATCAAACCACCATAACCATCCATCCTCCCCATCAAGGCGTCAATTGCACCTCCATGTTCCTCTACCATATTCGAGCACTGTCGATTGTCGAAGCAGCAATAGTTGAGCACCATATACAACTCGCACCATCATATCAGGCCTTCAATTCTCGTGCTCATTTTCAAAGCGGTACCGTCATTGCACTAGAACCCACCGCGAAGAGCCGGGCATCACCCCTACAACCACCAATTTGACACCTAAGTCGAGCCCAGATGGCTCGAGCACAACTGCCAGGGGCTAAACCACTAAGCCAATGTTTCGAGTTTGGGGTTGCAAAATCCTCCACATATAATTATCTTAAAAATTTAAAATCGCCAACATTACCCTAACATTTATTTAAATTACATACTCACGAGTACCAACTACCAATTTAAATATTTAAGCAAACATTATGTTAACTTAATTAGTTTTGTGACGTACTCCGTATCTCTCTCTAGTCTCTAGGGCTTTTTGTGGGTAAAAAATACAAGGGGTAAAGTCAGAAAAAGTGTATAAGATTTAGTAATGTTTGTGTAGAAAATAGTAACTCCTACTAAGATTTGAGAGGAATTAGAAATCTATAAAAATGCACATAAATATTTTTTTAGGGCAAATGGTATTGCATTGAGAGTTTTATGCATAAAAAAGTTATTCCGATATTTCTACATGTTTAATTCAAAGTTTGTGAAGCATTTGGAAATAAAGATAAAATTCACAATGTAGTTGATAAACAACATTATTTCAGTGTTTCACAATCATGAAATAAGAAGAGTAATATATAGCATGGCATTGAACGGTGTTACAACTAACGACCGCCCGGAGTATGGCCTCCGTTGGCTCCGGTGTGATAATCATTCGTCGCGATAGCCATCCTTCGTGGTAATGACACTTCCATTTCATCTTCTATCTCCACTTTTTCTGGTGTTGTTGCAAAGATATCCTCCTGCTTGTTTTAAGCATAAATACATGAAATTATTAATTATTCAAGTTCATCGTAAGTCTTTCTAAGTAAAAACCCCATAAACACACTTGTATGTTTTATTATGCTTTCACAACTAACTCTGTTATTATTAATTTTAGAAATCCACAAAAGATTTAATTACACCCTTACACATTGAATTATTGATCCATCAATATACAATGTCAAAATGTCTAATTACATCCTTAAATGTTTTTTTAGAGGGTAAATAACACTCTTAGATATTTGATGGATGGTGAATGATTGATTACATTCTTAAAGTTATTAACTTTCGCAAAATAATACTCCGTACTTTGTAAGATTTATTTGTTTATTTTTGATTACCAAATGACCAAAGTATACAATTTAGTTTAGGCTTACTGTCGGATTATATTTAGAGCATCTCCATGGTTTGTTTTAGGGACTTACTTGCAATACTTGTAAAATTGTAAGCAAATAGCTTACCATTGGAGTAGGAAATAATATGTGTAGCTTAGAGCAACGTAACTCTACCAAGCATGTAGATTAGAGCAACTCCAATGGAAAGCTACATAACCTTGTAGCTTGCCTTTCCACATCATTTTTTAAGCCATACAACTTTCAAGCTACATAGTCTTCCAATGGTAAGCTACAATACAATGTAGCTTATAATACCCCACATAACAATAAATATAATATTTTAAATTATTATTGTAATATTTTTTATTTAATTAATTTGCCATTTAATAGTCAAGTCATGTAGCTTGGGAAAGCTACAATGACTTACAAGCAGGGTAATGTTTTTTGTCTTCAATGGTAAGCATGCCGCTAGACAATTTTCAATAATTGCAAGCAAGTCCCTAAAAGCAACCATTGGAGTTGCTCTTAGTATGATAAAAATAAAAAAATTAAATTTTATTATTGGATAAAAATTATAAAGTGGGACCTATATAAGCTACAAAGTGTCGTAGCTTTCCATTGGAACGAGTTGTAGCTTAAAAGCAGAGTAGCTTAATAAACCGAATTGGCAAGTCAAGCTACAACGTATTGTTGCCATCCATTGGAGATGCTCTTATAGTACTTTTTATTTTCTTATCTCGTTCGTTATTTTAGTATGTACTGTATCGTTTTGGAACTAACACATAAGCCAGGGCAGCCATTGTCTTTTTTAATTAATATGTAATGCTTAATTAAGGATTCACTTGCTCCATAAAAATAATGTATTTTGTTCATTACTTATTTACTTACCTAATTAAAATATTCTCATAAAAATAAATAAAGTAAACAAATGATGGAGACTTAAGGAGTATTAAACCATGCTGATTAATACTCCCTCCTATTCTGAGCATTGTTCCCCTTTTCATTTGGCACAAATTTTAAGGTTTTGAATTAAATAAGCAAAAGTAATGTAGTGGGGTTAAGGTGATTGGAGAAATGGAATGTATTGTGAAGTATTATTATGGAGTGAAGTGATTAAAATAATTATTGTTGTGGGGTAAGGTGATTAAAATAAGATAAAGTATGGGTATTGTGGGGTATTGTAGTGGGGTAATGTGATTAAAATAAGTATAAAAGTTTACCAAAAAAGGAAAGGGGGAAGATATTGTGAATAGACGAAAATGGAAAGGGGAAACATTGCTCAGAATAGGAGGGAGTACATATGAATAATATCTATATATTCTTGTACACACCACTAAATCAAGCAGATTGACATGGAAATTACCTCAATTCCTACAAGCAACACCACTATATATTCTTGGACACCACTAATTTAAGTACAAAACCTCTCAAATCCTGAGATTGGCCTCTTTGGTGAAGGGTTTAGGGAGGGTTTTTACGGGTTTTTTTTGGGAAATGGTCTCACATGTGGTCTCGCATATTTTAAAAGATAAGTTAAATTGTATTCACGATAGGGTAAGGTAGCCATGGCTCTGGGCCAGGTTTAGGCCGTGCTCTCACCAACAGACCGAGCCAAGCCCGTGGCCGGGTCGGGCTGCTAGGGTGTGAACCCGAAACCGAAACCGGACCTGAGGCGGGCCGGGCTGTCGAGCCTCACATAATTTTTTTCCTAAAATGGACGGGCCAAGGCGAGCCGGGTTGATTGAAAAACCCGGATCCAGCCAGGGGAGAACGGGTTGGAGCAGGCTTGGCCTGGGCCGGATCAGAAACAGCTCAAGGGCCGGGCCGGGCTGGCTTGCCTTTTTTCCCATGACTAGGGTAGGGCGTAATAGATTGGGATGAGGTGAGGTTTTTAATGGCGATACCTCTCTTGAAATTTAACCTAATCTAACTTCAAGGTCATTAAAGTGAAACTAGACCAAATATATATGAGGATATGTATGATGTTTTTTTTATAAAAAACATTCTATTCAATCCCAATTTAAAGATGTTTAGTCAATCAATTATAGGCCAAGTTATTGGTCATGATATGTTATTTTAATTTCCACTTATTTAAGCTAGACATTGAACGATGGGATGAGGTAGTATCATGTGAGGTTTATTTAAGACTGGCTTTGTATTAGGTAGGTTATTTAATTTCTGATTATTAGCAACGTTAGTTTGACTTTAAGTAATTATATGGTTCTATTTTGAACAATTCAGTTCACATTTCTTGGTCAACGTTGATGAATTAGTATATCAAAGTTTTATGTTGTAGCTAGTCTAGTCCCATGCATGCTCTCAAAGAAAAAGGGCTGAATATGGAGTATTATTATTATAATTTTATAACAAGGCTTAACGAAAAGAAACAAACAAAATCAAGTTAAAAGTTAGAATAAGATTAGAGAGGCAAACCTGAATATCTTCCTCAACAAGAGGATCATTTATATGACTTTTGGTTCCTAAAAACAACGTAATAAAACGCATAAATAAGCTAATAAGGTTCCTCAGCTCGTAAAAATGGATTAAAAACATTGGATTAGTAAAAGTAGACAATTAAATAAGCAAGTAAATAACCTATTACTTACCAGAAGACATATGTAGTGGAAGAGTAGTGCAAAGAAGAAAAGCTAATAACCCAAATAATAGCAACATAAGTAACACCTTCTTTTCCATCTTTTTACTTGTTTGTTTCTTTAAGCTTACCAATTAGAGTATCACTTTTGTATATTAGAGGTGCCTTAAATTTAGGATGAAACCAACCGCGTATATAAACACAAGGACAGCTTATTGTATCAACAACTTGTCCAAATATTTATTCAGGTCAATGTTCTCTACTTAATTATATTACATATGTAGGTAAGAAGATTAGTAGGTTGACAATAATATTGTTCCTTGAAACACAAGGCAAGCTATCAAATAATCATATACTTTGAAAAATAATGTACTATAATAAGTAAAATGTAAATGCGATAACATACTAATAAAAACACTTTTTAACTTTAAAGGATATATAAATGCAATTTTGAGTTTTAATGTTGATATATTTCATATCGAAATCACTAGGATTATTAATCCACCGAGTGAGTAATCAAGTAAATTATACTCCGTATTTAATAGTTCTGAAATACTTTTTGCCTTTTTTCGTTCCTACTTTGGATTTCTAGTAAAGGACCTCTTTGAAAAATGGAGATAGCTACGACATTAATTAATAAGTAGATAGGATCCATAGACAAGCGGCAAGTAGTTTGCATAATATAATTACAATTTTTTAATAAATATATGTCAACGCTTTTTCGGCCATCCCAATCCAATTCATTAGGTCACAAAGTCAAAAGTTGTACTTCTTTCCTTCCAATTTTAGGGGGGTTTGGTTGGAGCTTTTGGAATGGATTGGAATGGATTGGAATGGATTCTAATGTTTGGTTGGAGCATTTTGGAATGGAGTTAGATACCTAAAGGATTCTAACTCCATTCCAACCCCTTGTAATCACATACCCACTTCTCCCCCCCAAATTTCTAAATCCATTCCACCCAACACATTATTATTTCTCATTCCAAGATTGAACCAAACAACTATAAACATGTATGAGATTCTAACTCCATACCTCTTTGGAATTAGAATCCATTCCAATCCTATTTTCCATAACAAGGATTTATGATATACTCCCTTTATTCGGTCATTTATTTGCTTTTTATTATTATTTGTAAATAATATTTTAATCAAAGACAAACAAATAATTGAGACGGATGGAATATTGCATTAGTGATAAAATAACTATTCACTCTTTAATGAAGAGAAATGAGAACAATGTCATTTTAATAGAGGGAGTGGTAACTAAAAGATTATAGATAATAACAATAGTTCACTCATTTAACGCAACAAATGTGAAGATTTCGAGATAGATATTATGTAATTGTTTGGTTTTCTTATTCATAAGCATGACTATTTATACAAAGAACTTCATAACTCTTGTACATCTTAAATGTCATAATAATGGCACTTAATAATATTAAATCCTAATAATAAATTTAGAATAATTTTTAATAAATTTTGAGGAAAAAAAAAAGACAATGAGAGTGGAATGTAACAGGTTAAAAATCTTTTTAACTCTTAAATTTTAATACTATTGTTTTCTCTTCAAATTAAACTCAAAATATTTTTCTCTAATCTAATAGTTTTCGTGTTTGTTATAAATTAATTAAAAAAACTGACAAGGATCATGCAAAGTAAACAAGTATTATTAGGAAATTTAAGTCAACTTTTGGTGTTGTCCTCTCATGCATCACGATTCACGGATGCATTTAGTAGGGATGTCATTTGCACTGTTTTAGCGTAATGGAATATTCCAACATGGAAATTCTACTATGTTTTAATAGTTAGTCTTGTTGTCTGAAGCAATAAGACGAGATTTTGTAATTATTTTACAGCTAAATGTAACCGTTATTGAAAATAATTAGCCATAAGCTGTGATTACATTTTACAAAAAAGTGGCAACATAATCCCGTCTTATTTTTCAGACAAAAATAATCTGTCTAAAATAAGTGTCATGTTTTAATATTCCTTTGCTTAATTAGGCTTCACAATCGATATGACACCCATATAGATTCCTTTGATGATTACTCATTTCATTTGTAGACCATTAGCATACCAATTTGCAATTGAGCAATTCCAAGAATAAGTCGGAAGTTTTTTTCAAAAGTATGTCGTGTGAACCCGCACGATACGGTAAATAAAACAATCAATCATGCAGTGGAAATTATAAAATTTTAAAAACTTTTAATAAGATAAGGCGAGTCACTAAAGTAAAGTCAACGGTAAAGTAAATAAGTAGCTACAACTGAAAGCGTAGTAAATAGCTACACGGAGAAACAAAGTCCCTAAAAACAAACAAGAATCCAAAAACAAGAGTCTAAGCTATGCAAGGTAAACATAATTGTGTCGAGGCCTGCTAGCTCACACGAGTACATACCAACCCCAAATAAACACCAACTTCCACATGTCATTCATTAAACATGAATGTCACAACCAGTGGGGAGTAACTCGGGTTCTCCCAGCCATATTACAATAGAAACATTTAAGCATAACATCACATACGGTAACTCAGGGTGGCTCCGTATAATTTGGAGTCTATTGTTCCGGAGGATAGCAATGATGGATGGCAAATAGCTGGGAAGGTAACTCTATTCCGCCTTCTATTGTTGAAGAACCTAATGAGTTGTTACAGTTTTCTGTGGATGATGTTAAGGAGGAGCTTGACTTCTGGAAAACTCTGTCTATTGCTTTATACTTGGAGCAAATCCACCGATGGATATTGTTGAAGGTTTTATAAGGCGTATATGGGGTAAATATGGTATTCATAGGGTGTCTTTCTGTCCTAATGTTGTTTTTCTAGTTAGGTTTAACAAAGAGGATGCTAAAAATGGTGTTTTAGAACAGGGACATTTCCTATTTGATAATAAACCCTTGATAGTTAAGCCTTGGTGTCCTAATATTGATCTAGTAAAATCGGAGGTGAAGGAGGTACCAGTGTGGGTCAAACATTTCAATCTGCCGTAAAAGTTTTGGGGGAAATGTATCCCTCGAATTGCAGGGTTGATAGGGGAGTATGTCAGAAGCGATGTTGCGACACAGGATAAAACTAGACTTGGTTTTGCTAGGATTTTGGTGGTTGTTCCTTTTGGTCTTTCAATTCCTGAAAATGTTAAATTTTTGGATGAGGAAGGTCATGTTAAGGTGGAATTTGAGTGGAAGCCAATCTTATGTCAGAAATGTAATGGCATTGGACATGAAGCTGGTATGTGTAGGAAGAATGTAGGGCAGCCAAAGGGCCAGGAGGTAAAGAAACAGTGGAGGAGGAAAGAAGTTATTCCACCAATTCATGTTTCAGTATCAAAGGGGAGTGTTAGCCAGGTTCAGATGACTCCAGTGGAAAAACAGGGTGATGTACTGCATCAAAGTGTCATGGTGGTATCAGCAAAAACTCTTGTCAGACCTGTTATTAGGTTGAGCAGGCAGGAATTGGTGGATGCAGGGCAGAGTGCTCAAAAATTTGGGACTTATAACTTTTTGGAAGCCTTGAATAATGCTACACCTAGGGTTGGTGTTGGTACAAATGGTAGTGTCATTCCTCCTGCTGGGGGGAATGAATAACTTTGGCTTTTGGAATGTAAGGGGAATGAATAGTCCAGCTAAATAGAAGTGTATTAAAAGTTTTCTTCATCATTACAAAGTTGGATTGTTTGCTCTCCTTGAGACCAAGGTTAAACCCTTGGCTCTAAATGGTATAAGAAATAATTTGTGTTCAAATTGGTGTATTACAACCAATACTAATTGGCATAGAGGTGGTAGAATATGGGTTATTTGGCAGCCTGATAAATTTGATATTCTGATCATTGAATATAATGCTCAGTTTATTCATCTTAGGGCTACTGATATTGGGACTAGTGAATCCTTTTATATAACTTATGTGTATGCCTTTAATGGTGTTGATGAAAGGAAACCTTTATGGCATAGATTGGCCTCCTTTAAGAATCTCTACAAGGGCCCTTGGATTATCTGTGGTGATTTTAATACAAACCTTGCCCCTTCTGAAAGGTTAGGTGGTGTCACTAGTGAGGAGGAGATGAGGGATTTTCAGATTTGTATTGATGTCTGTGAAGTTGTGGATAGCCCTGCTGTTGGGTCTTATTATACTTGGAATAATAAGCAAGAGCCCCTTACCAGTGTTTACAGTAGGTTGGATAAAGTGCTTGTGAATCAAGAATGGAGAACAAAATTCCCTTCTTTGTATGCTCATTTTTATGTTGAAGGTATCATTGATCATACTTCTTGTGTGATGCAGCAACATGATTACAATCAGGTTAAGAGAAGAAGTTTTAAGTATTTTAATATGTGGAGTAAGGATCATGGATTTAAAGAGTGTGTGGATCAACATTGGCAGGGTAATTGGTATGGGACTAAGATGTTCATCTTAGTTAAAAAGCTGAAGAGTCTTAAGTTTTCTTTGAAGCAGCTGAATAATGACAGGTTTCATGATGTTGAGAATAATGCTATTAGGAGTTTGAAGCTTCTTGAGCACATTCAAAATCAGTTGAGAGAAGATCCAAGGAACCATACTTTGATTTCCCAGGAGATTGAGGTTGCCAAAACATATAGAGAGCTCAAAGAAGCAAGTGATAGCTTCCTAAGGCAGAAGGCTAAAGCAATTTGGGTGGCTGAAGGGGATGATAATACTAAGTATTTTCATAGAATTATCAATTCTAAGCAGAGGTTGAGGAATGTGGGGAGGATAAAGAGTATGCATGGTGTTCTATGTGAAGAGCCAGGTGATATCCAAGCTGCTTTTTTAGAGTTTTATCAAAACCCGCTGGGTACTAAAGAAGATACTATGAAGGTGTGTCATTATGTAGTTCAGCAAGGGCCTAGGTGCATGACTGAGCATGTTCAAATGCTCTTAGCTCCAGTGTCAAATGAAGGGATTAAAAAGGCCATTTTCAGTATTCCTAAGCACAAAACATTGGGCCCTGATGGGTTCTCTAGTGCTTTCTACATTGATGTTTGGGGCATTGTTGGTGAGGTCGTTTGTGATGTTGTTCAAGACTTTTTTCAGACTGGTAGCCTCTTCAAACAGGTCAATCACACTGTTATTACTATAATTCCTAAATGTGAGATGCCTGATAATGTGACTCAGTTTAGGCCTATCTCATGTTGTAATGTGATCTATAAATGCATTTCTAAACTTTTGTGTGATCGATTGGCTAAGGTTTTACCTCATCTTATCAGTACTAATCAAGGGGGTTTTATCAGGGGGAGGAGTATAGTGGAAAATATTTTAATTTGTCAGGATTTGGTGAGAGCTTATAATAGGAGGGCTGTTTCTCCTAGATTCATGCTTAAAGTGGATCTTAAAAAGGCTTATGATTCTGTCTGTTGGGAGTTTCTGAACCAAATGATGCGGGCTCTTCTTATTCCCAACCAATTCATTGATCTTATAATGGAATGTGTCACATCTGCTTCTTATTCCTTAATGCTTAATGGTGATCTGTTTGGAATGTTTAAAGGAAAGAAAGGGCTCAGACAAGGGGATCCCCTATCTCCTCTGTTATTCACTATAGCCATGGAGTATTTATCAAGGATTTTGATGTACACAACTGATCATATGCAGTTCAAATATCATCCCATGTGTGCTCCTCTCAAGTTGTCTCATCTGATGTTTGCTGATGATCTCCTTTTGTTCTGTAAAGAGGATACTGCCTCTATTATGACAATGCTGAGATCTTTCTCTACCTTTTCCAAAGCCTCTGGCCTTCAGATGAATGGCTCAAAGACAAATGCTTACTTTAATGGGGTCACTGGACCTGTGAAGACTGATATTCTGCAAATTTCTGGGTTTAAGGAAGGGAAATTGCCTTTTCATTATCTTGGATTATCCATCACTGCTGGTAGATTGACCAAGAAGGATTGCCAGGTGCTGATTGATGAGGTTATGGCTAGAATTAGAAGTTATGGTGCCAGATACCTCTCCTATGCAGGGAGACTTGTACTAGTTAACTCTGTGCTCACCTCTCTATATACTTATTGGGCTAATATTGTTATAATTCCTAAGGGAGTTATAAGGAAGATTGATTCTTTATGCATGAATTATCTCTGGGATGGGAAAGCTGATTACATGAGGACTCCACTTGTTAGCTGGGAAAAGATTTGTTTTCCAAAGGCTGAAGGTGGGCTAGGAATAAGGAATAGCATAGTCTGGAACACTGCTGCAATTGGAAAGCTGGCCTGGTGGATCTATACTAAGCCTGATAGCTTATGGGTTAAATGGGTTCATCAGGTGTACTTAAAAGGTACCCCCTTCTCTATTTATAACCCTGCTGTGGATGTAAGTATAGGTTGGAAGTCTGTTTGTAGAGTTAGGGATGTTCTAGCTATTGGTTATTGTGCTGACCAATGGATAGCAAATGCTAATGGCTACTCTGTTAGCAATGGTTATGAGCTTTTGAGGAACAAAGTCCAGGAAGTGGCATGGGCAAAGTATGTCTGGAATGATTGGTGCAGCCCTAAGCATCAGTTTATAGGTTGGCTCATGAAGAAGGAGGCTCTCCAGGTGAAAGCAAAGTTGTTTGATATTGGCTGCTGTACTGATGATGTCTGCCTACTCTGTGGTAATGCCAGGGAAGATCATACTCACTTGTTTCAGGAATGTCCTTATAGTCTGAGGTTACTGCAAGGAATGGCTCATTTTTGTCAAGTTCAGATCCCTTATACTCAGGTAATGGAATGGATCTATCAAACCCAGAAGTCGAAGTTTCAGAAAGCTGTCCTTGGAAGTGCTTTTATGGCCATTTTTTATGTCATATGGAAGCAAAGAAATAGAGCAAGAATTGAAGGAAGTTTGCAGATGCCTTCATTGGTGCTAGAAGATACAAGGAGGATTGTGAGGAGTAGAGTCCAAGCCAAACTCAACCGTATTATATCTAGAAGAGAACTTGATTGGCTTAATAGTTTGATGTTAATGAAATTGTGATGGTGTTCTTTATGATGTTGTTTGATTAAAACAATATGGATTGTAATATTTGATTTGATTATAATAGATTCTTACATTTCACCAAAAAAAAACATCACATACATCAACAATAATGTTTAGTCAAGATAAGAGGACATTAAGCGAAAACAATACATGTGAGGTCACACAAGACAAAACATAAGTACAATCCGTCCATGCAAACATAAATTTGGCTCTCACGGTAAATGATATGTACAAAGCATCCATAATTAAGCAAAAAAAAAGACTCAATCCTCACGGTAAGCCGCTTATCCTATCAGACGGTCATAGTCTAAACCTAGTGCCACACTCTCGGGATGAACGTTTCCCGATTCGACAAACGATAAACAAATCGTATCTGAGACTCGATAGATGGCACATACAGCCGTACCGAAGGCCGAGTAACCTTAATCCGACAACATGGCACATAGAATCGTACCAAAGGTCCGAAAAAAGGCGGAGATATAAAGTCAAGATAGTACCAAAGGTCCGAAAATGCTATCATTAGAGTATAGAATATCATATTATTTGCAAGTATTTGGTGTAATGTTCAGTATGTTATTTATCCACATTGAAAAAAATAGTAGAATAGTAGAATTGTCCCATATCGAACAATTACCATAAGGTGGGGTGATCCTATGATTACAAATATGAGTCGTATTAGGAACTTAGATATCAACCCATAATCTTTTGAGTCTATTAAGCATTGTCTTAGATAGCTCTAAAGAGTTTGTATTATTATGTGCACAATAGTAAAATTTATTTGTTCTTCTCGCATAATCAATAAACGTTGATAATTTTTATCGAAATTTTGAAATTATAAAGGAGTAAAATATTGTTATTCAAAGTAATATATAATATGGTATTTCTTATAACTTATAACACGATATAATTTTACGTTATTTGCCATATTAATCAACTTCTCCCTCCATCTCAATCATTTGTTTTCTTTTGATTAAAATATCCCCCATAAAAATTAAAAAGAAACAAAGATTGAGACAGATGGAGTATAATACATATATATATATATATAGATACATTTTTTAAATAAAAAAAATGTTAACGACTTTCTTTTATTGATAACTAAGTTAATTGACCCGTGCATCGCACATGCTTTCAAACTAGTTTACTACTATGAGTAAAATCTAAAGAAGATTCCAATTAAATATAATTCTTAAGATACATATATTGACAACATAAGATAATAATGAATAAAATACATTAGACTCAACTATGAAAGTTGCGTGTTTTCATGTTCGATAAGATAATGTGACATATTAATCATATATTAAGCCCAATATATGTGTAGAATAACTCCTAAATTCTACCTAGGCGGGAATTTTTATAGTTATCACGTATGTGTAACAATGGATCGATCCAATAATTTGTTTAGCGTTCGGATATTAAATATATTAAAAGCGAGAAAAGCTTAATGTTCCTACTCTTATGTATTAAAAAAGATAGTAATAAAAATTAAGAATTACTATATGTTTATAATTACAACTACATATAATAAACATTTGTAAAAAGACGATAACAGACATGTTTCTGACGTCATCGTGACTCGTAGAAACCCGTCCCATTTTTTTCCAAATCCGAAATAGACTCAACCCTTATTTTACCCAAACCCAAAATAACTGGATCCTAACCTGCCGCCCACCCTTTTGATAGGCCTACTCAACTAGTATGCCAAATACTTCAACTAATATGTTGAGCACAAATTCTTGTTTGGTTAGACATAAGTTCCAGACATCTCAAGATTGCATAATTGTCATCTCCACAGATATTGCCAAAATTGACAGTCTTATATTTGTAGCTTAACTACGAAAATACGTATATCCGAAGCCAAATTGACAGTCTTATATTTGTAACTTAACTACGAAATTACAGGGAACCTTACAATCAGTTTTCCACTTCAACTCTTTTTTAAACAAAATTTGATGTAAATAATTAGCCTGTCAAAAGATAGATTTCCTTCTTATACTGTTGATTCTCTCAATTTGATATCTCAAACCACCTGGCATTATGCTTAAGGATGAGGTGATTTGACAAAAGACATAAACAGTCGAGCTAAAACCGCCTTATATCTTTGGGAGGCTTGAAATTGAGAGGGTGAGTTTCAGGAGTAGCCGTCTCATCCTCTTTCCACATTTTAATAGTCTTGTCAGCTTCGCATGTCACCAGCCTTGTGCCGGTGATGTCATAAGAAAGTGCATAGATGCCAGCCTCACTGTCCAGTGAACCTGCCCCGACATTGTAGTTAGCCTCATGTAAAACCATTGTAACCAAATTGTTAACTACATAGTATATTACTCCATGTGAGATAAGTAAAAAAAATCGCATGAAACAGGACAACAGAAGGAATACTTCCGGTTTCATACAAGTTTTTGTAACCCCGACATCCCCGACATTGTATATAAGCATAGACCTAGCAAACAGGCCATTCAATTCGGTTTCGGGTCGGGTTAAATCGATTCGGTTTTAATCGGGTTGACCTTAGTTTTGATTTTGATCTCGATAGGGTTCATTTCGGTTAGCCACTTTAAACGGTTTATGTTATTTCGAGTCGAGTAAGGTTCGGGGTGGGTAAATATCAATTCAGGTGAGTTTCGGGTGATAAGCTTCTTGAGCTGAGGGTTAAAAAATTGGCATAAGTCAAATTTCAATTTGAATGTAATATTTCCAAAGTACCATTAACAAATAATGAATCAATGAAAAAACTCCTAAATTGGACTGTTTTTATGAGAAAATATATATTTTAAAACCAGATCAATTGATTCAGTTATTATCTCTGTTCAGATATATTCAGGCTCGGGTATCACTCAGTTATACTCGCTTCGATTTAGGTTCGATTCAATTCGGAAACTCTTCTGGAAAAAATATCGGGTGTTCGGCCGGTTATTAATTTTGGTATTCTCAATCGGCTTTTCAGGTTCAGTTTTTTTGCCAGGTCAATATAAGCATGATCGACTTTGAAAATGAGAAATACAAACAGATGTGGAAATGGAGAATATATATGCACCTGGCTGCACGATGGTCTGGGCTTGCTGAAAATTGTGACCGCTTTTCCAATCCCAGAACCACATACTTCCATTGTCACCTGTTTAACAAGCGCAACAATAAAATAATAAGTGCATTATACGTCAGCAAAATAGTGTCTAAAACTTTTGAATATTTGACTAGCAAGCACAAATTCTCAAGTCTATGGCACAGAGCCAAAACGTCAGAGTAACAAAGGTAAGAACGGAGAAATTAATACTGACATGATACATAGACTAGATAGATATGCCAATCAAGAGCATCCAATTTACCCAATACGCTTTTTGACAGAGCGGAGAAGGTTTATGAATCAAGTAACGAGAAATTAAGCTTTCAAAAAATAAAAGGTGATGTAAACAATCATAATCTGAAATAAACCTGCAGTTGCCAACACTCCATCCTCATTGACAGCCATTGCATTGATTATCGTCTTTTGCTGAGACCTGTACGTTACAAGCAAGAGCTACATTAGACTATTACGTTATAAATGAATAAGAGGCACAAAGTAGACAGCAGCATGGTTACCGGATTCGCTATTAGTATGTCCTTACCGATTCGCGATTCGCTCTTATAGAATGTGTGTTATATGTATTTTTAGTAAGCAACATGATAGAATTCGCTTTTTTACGATTCGCGATTCCTAGGGTACCGAGCGAATCCGGTAACCATGGACAGCAGTATGCGCTATGAACAAGTCACCGCGGAAACAGAGCCCAATTGAACTTGAAAGAATCGTGAAATAAAGCAAATGTTCCTTAACTAAATTGATGACAATAAATATTGAAGAAAACCTCGAAAATATTTTTTCTTAATAGTTCATTTTCTAAGATTTATATAAAATCATGAAATGAGGCTGATTTAGGTTTCGTGGAGGTCAAGCAATTCAGTTTCCAACAAATATTTTCCAGCAGAAACGAATCACTAATTGTTTGGTTGAAGAGAGAGAGATAAAGGGAGAGCAAGACGGCTAAAGAGAGTGGAAGAATTAATCAAGAGAAAGGCACTCCAGGTTTAAAAAAGGAAGTGTTGGATTTTTCCCTTTTGTCCCTCTGAATAAAACAACTAAAATGAAGAAAACTATTCAGAGAATGCCCAAACTCAAATTAAATTAAACCAAAGTGGGGTGAACTTAGACATTGTAGGTGAATCTCTGAAACCTTCAAGACTAGGAAGTACCACATAACCACATACAATTCTTTGTTAACGGAACTTACAGCATGTTATGCATAAACTCTCCCTTAGGCAGGGAGAACTTCTTGATGTTGTCAGCAGAAGCGGACGCAAACACATTCCTGTAATACAAACAGCAGAGCACTGCAAGAGTTACGCTACCATACTGAAATAAAATTACACTGTCTACATGTAAGGGCCCAATATTTTGTAGAGTGTCAATTTATGAGTTTTAATTGTGATCAGACTAAAATTTGATGTTCCAGATGATGATAAAGGGTAACAAAAATTTAACAAAAAGACAAATTGGAAAAACGAAAAAAGAAAAAAGTTTGTTACACACTGTTTTGGATGCAACGCCAAAGCTCGAACAGACTTTTTATGATGAGTTAGAGTTGACATTGTCCTTCCTCTGTGTCTCAGGTCCCAAAATTTGATGGTTGAATCATGTGAGCCGGTCACAACTTGAGGATCCTGGTGAGGGAAACAGTTAATAATCACCAAATAAAATATTGATAATAATCACAAATGTGGTGCGTCCGAGAAAACAAATCAACCATCCAAAGCCCAGTCAACAGTCTCCTCAGTCTTGAGTACTAAACCTAGAGGAACCAACGAACTGCAACTTGGATTAAACAACCAAAGTTTCATCCTTATTCCCATCTTGCCATCTCCTATACTAAGCATCTTTCAAAACATATACTCTCCGCGCCTTAAATACCTTCCAAAATTCCAAAACTGTACGATTCAAGGAGTATAAATCGAAGTGATGACAACCACATACAGTGATACAAGTGGGTCAAGTGAGGTGATTGTGTGGTTGAGATGAGATGCAAGTGAAGTATTTCAGAAACAGTCAAATTGTGAAAATTGGAAGGTATTTCAAAGATGGAAGAAGTAGCTTAGTACTACAGCCCTCAAGTACACAAAAAAAAAATTAACTTTCCAAATCCCAATTTTCCATCATTCAAATACAATGGCGCAAAACAAAGATTTAGAAAAATGAACAGCCACTCCAACAAGTTGCAGTTGTATGATGAAGCAAAAAATTAAAGACATTGCCAGTTTCATTGGCAGAGGGAAATTAAATATTTAAAGAAGACAAGCTTTAGAAGATAAGGAGACCTTAATACTAAACCTTACAAACTAGACCAGTTCTTTGAAGTAGAGGATTCCAAATATTGGTATACTACACAACCATGATGCATGAATGTAAGACACAACACGAAAGGTAAGAAATTAACAATCTAAATCTAATATATACACAAGTTTGCTACCATATTTTTCAGTTAAAACAAACAATCAGTTTCTCAGAAAGAGCCAACATACCGTAGGCCGAGTAAACACCGAGCAGACTGTATTATCATGCCCCGTCAAAGCAAAGATTTGTGTTTTGGTACGAATGTCCCAGGCCTGAGATAAGAAGCTTTAACTTAGCATAATCATCAGAACAATGGACAGTATTGATCGCTTAAGAAGTTTGAGACGGAACTGACCCGGCAAACAGAATCACGTCCTCCGGTGAAGAATATGTCAAGAGTTGGATGAAGAGCCAGGCAGTATACTCCACTAAGGTGTCCATGATAAGAACGAATAACCTGCACAGAATTACTCCAATGAGACACCATCGCATTAAATTCCAAATGCCAAACCAATCGGCTAATCCCAAAGCCAAAGCAACAGACACTGGAATTGAATCATACTACAACCATCCTCATTAAGCTTATAATTGTAGCCTTGTAGGTAAAGATGTTATATGTTTAGATCAGGCTATAGAGTGGCAAAAACTGACAAAGACGCGCCAACCTTTGCTGTTGGGTTTAACCCAGACAGAAGTCACAAAACACATCCATAAACATAATTAGTAGACTTCTCATATAACCCAGACATGTCCCTAATAATATGGAGTGATAGCATCTTTGACAGTCTCAACAACTTAAGCAAAACCCATCCAAAATGATGTAATACAATTATTCAAATGCTGACACTGAGCATACACAAAAATGGTAATAAAATAAGAATCAAATAGAAATTGATCATATACAGGCATTTGTCATCAATCAAATAAAGTGACATCCTACCACCGTGAATTTAGAAGACAACGGGATGCAACTGATTTTTTTCAGCGGCATAAATTTACTGCACCATATTCCTAATGTTGCCAATTTTACCAGGAACCAAATTGTAAATTAATTGACATGCATACACACAACTGCACAAGATAAGCCAGTAAAACAGTCGTAAACCATTGGTAACTAACTGATGATCATATCAACCATTCACTTTCATATAAGAGTACCATGCAAACATTACAGGAACAATTATAGACATGATAACACTATTGATACTACTAGAAGACAGCAAAAAAGGGGTTCACAGACCCACCGAGTCCAATAACAATTCGCAAAATTTGCTAACCTTATTTTGTTCAAGGTCCCAGCATTTAACCATTTTATCATCACCGGCAGAGAACATGTAGGTATGCCTCTGGCTAACAGCAAGCCCTGTATAGAACAATACCCAGTTAATTACGACAATTTGAACAAAAGAATATTTAACAATGAGAACATCCAACTATAACTAACCTCGAACTTGTTCGATATGACCAGTGAGTGTAAGTTTCAGCTGTCCACTTGCTACATCCCATATCTGGAAAAGAAAACTAATTTTGTTAACAAAAGACAACTCACAGTTGGATAACATAACTCCCTCTCATTTTCTTTCAGCTGTCATTAATCTTAGAAAGTATGCCTTAGGAAAGGCACAACGAGGCACTACTCACAACACCTCGGCACCTTGTGCAAAAAGCACTCTACTGGCAAGACGCACACCTACCCAATTTCTGAAAAAAAAATACTCCAGTTCTTTTAGAGATTCCCTTTGTCCCACTATCCCTTACAAGCTTCTAGTGTAACAGTGGTCATTACTATCACGAAAGAGACCAGAAACCGTTTAATGTTCTATAAATAACATTATACCTTGATTGTACGATCTGCTGAACCAGAGCAAAACCAAGTGTTACTTGGATCAAAAGCAAGTGCTCTCACCCACCCCAAATGGCCGCTTATTACCTGAACATATTAAAAACAGATATAGTGGTCAGGCAAAGCCATACTAGGTGGGAGATATTCTATAACAAAAACTATCAACGTAAACATAATTAGCCAACTAAATTTGAATTAGTTTCAATGAATATTAATGCCAGTTAAAAAAATCATATGCACACCTGTCGTAAGACTTACAGGCTCAGACTACTGTTATCAGAAAATTCATAATTAATCTATGCGGAGATGTGATTACTTGGTGAAACTACTACCTGATACACAAAAGACAATTCACAATCCATACGGGGCTTGAGAGAATCTGGTAACTTGCTAGTGACCAATTAGTCTACAGATTGTGATGTAGAATAAAACTAGGCCTCAAGGCAGAAATTAAAGGTCCAACTCCACAATCCCACACAACAAAGATGATTAAATCTTGAGAATCACGGATCAAGCCCATAAACAAGGAAGCCTCCCTGCCTACAGCTAGAACTAGGGCAACTCATCTTGAAAATGATAGCAAATTACAAAATCGAAAAATAAAGATTAGGGTGAGAAAAATATACGATACAGTTTTAAAATACGAATACACTAAGATAGTTCACAATCCAAACGGGGCTTGAGAGAATCTGGTAACTTGTTAGTGACCAATTATCGAAGTTTAGATAGTTTGCCCTTTTTCCCCTTCTGATGCCTTTATATTATCAACTATCTAAACTTTGATCATTTGAACATGCAACACATATTTTTAATTAATTTCTATAAAGGTTTATAATGTCCCCTTGACGGCTTTAATCTCGCTAATAACAGATTAATCACCTCATAGATGGTCGTTGTAATCTTCAAAAGCTATACGAAATTATTGCAATTCATTGTAGCGACCTTAATTTAATACCATATCAGTAATTTTTTTGCACTAGTAAAATCATGTTCTGCTGAGTTTGAATTAGTAATTAACTAACTTTTGTAAGGAGTTTTGTAAGGAGTAAGCATGTTATCATCATTTTACCCGCTTTATCACGAATGCAAAAATTGAATAGTGGATGCCCAAAATCCGTATCTGGGTAATTGGGTATAGTGGGTATAGGAAAAATCTGGATAACGAAAACCGATTATACGGTTAAAACTGTTTCGGCAAATTTGTAATATTAAAAATTGTAGATCCGATACAGTTTTCACATAGAAATATGGATGTTACTCACTCTATAGGTCTTCCATGGACGATGCCAGTCGGGTCTTGGCCATCTACTCGAAACCCTCTCCATAAGAGCAGATGTTGAAAACCTTGATTCGGCACAGAGGAAGAAGAAACAAAATTAGTAAGCTAGGAAAGCGAAGTTTTCATGCAGGTCGAGCAATGACTACGATACTGAAGCATTACTCAACGAGTAAGAAAACTGAACTTCATAAAGCTCAGTTAATGGAAAAACTAAAACAAAAAGCAGCCAAAACTTCATCAGGTACTAATTAAGAAGGAATAGATAAATATTAAAAGGTTGAATAACAATGATATAGCTACTTTTACTGCAATATTTGAACAGGCAGTACACAAGGCCTACAAGAAAATATAAATCAACAACATAATATGAGAGCAAAGAAGTCTATTGCTAAGCTCTCCAATTTCGTGTAAAATAGTAACCAAAGCAAGGTCCAGTGTAACAGTACGTTCACCAATCAAAAAAGAAGCCCAGCTATATATAAGGTGTGGCAAACAGTGGATCATGGCAGTAAACATTAAAAATAGGAAAAAAAGAGAGGGCAAGCACAACTAACCGATCTGTAAAGCCAGGAGCAGAAATAACCGCACTGCTTTTAGTAGGACCAAAATCATTCCTGAAACAGTCAATATTGCCCCGCATAAGCCAAAACAAGTCGTCATTGCATATTACTTCTAGAACGGCAAGCATGATTGTTTTCACCTCTTCCTATTCCTTTCCTATTATTTATTCTCAAGGCTTTGATACCTCAATTAGAGCATTACAATACCCAGTGCAGACTGGAGCTTTGAGGTTATTAGTGGGATAAGAGCTAGGTGAGATAATGGATAGAGCCATGATGAAAGAATGAAGCTATGGAAATGGAGGTAAGCTGCAGGCGATGGGGAAGGTTGTCAAAAGTGGCTTTTTACTGGACCGGCAATCAAAGCATTATGAATAATTAGTGTATGTACTTACGATCTAGGCTCTTTTACGGGAACAGCAGCCAAAGCATTGTGAATGCCTCCTCTCTGTGCATCTTCTGGAGCTAAATGAGAGACCAGAAGAGAAGGATTAGAATCAAATCAAATCCTCATAAAAAAAACGAGTAATAATGCACGTATACAGCATATCTAGAACATCAACCTGGAAGGGCAAGAGTGTCAGAAGGAGCAGACAACGAGCTCCCTTGATCTTGCTTACTAGCTTGGGGTTTAATAGACGTTGGTTCAATACCCCCATATTCCAATTTCATCTTCATAAAGTTGCAAAATAGAAACAAATAATCAATTCAAATGTAATCAAGAATAGCTAAAACCACAAATATTTACAAATTGTCTCTAAACTACTAACCTTGTGGCTCAATCGTATCTTTTTGCTGCAACGCCAACAATGCACCCACACACAAAACAAACAATTACTAATTAGGGTCTGACCTCCTTATATCACAACACACCGATTAAGAGTCAAGTCGATTGATAATGAGCAGGCCAAATAACAGGATAAATTATACTCCATCCATTCAACTCCAAACACAACATTTCTTTTTTTGACACTATTCATAAACGAAGAAAATCTTGACGATTTCTTGCAATATGTAAGACATAATATGGTGTGGGATCTTGTTTGATTCGTCTTTATAAATACTATAAGAATATCAAAGTTTTATATTTTTCTATAATGTAAAACTCGAGATATTTACGTTACAATTCGTGCATTGGCAAACGTGTAAAAGAGAAATGTTGTGTTTGGAGTTGAATAGAGGGAGTAATAATTTAATGGGGGCAAAGAAAAAGTTACTGCCTTTGTCTCAATCCTTAGGATTACCTTTGATTAAAATATTATATTGATACTGGAAACAATCACATCTTAAGCTTACGATGGATCAAATACATACGCAATCACCCCAGGTGTTGCCTAGAAAATAACAAAAGGCTTTATTACCACACTGTGTTATATTTGACCCGTCTTAAGCAAGAGTTACTGTAAAAGAAAAAAAAAAAAAGGGTTTAGAAAGAAAACAAAAATACCTGAGTGGGTCAGGAGGAGGAAAAGTGGGATGAAGAGGGGCGAAACAATCGAGCGAACGTTTGAGAGATTTGTAGCTTAATTTCTTCAGGGATTGTGGTTCTACGACCTCCATTATTACTGTCAACACTATAATCAAGTTTGATAAAAATCAGGAATTAGAAAGCAAGTATAGTGAGTGAAATCAGCAATTGATTAATAATAACTAATAGTGTGAATTAGTAGAGTGCCGGAATTTTCAATTAGCAGTGGCCGCAATTAGCAATGATGAATTGAATAAATTAATTGAACGGAAACCCTAATAATAAGTAATATTGGAATTAAACTTACAATGGATATCGAAGTGGGAGGTTGGAGGAGGCTGAGGCGACGGCGACGGCGGGATGGCGAGGACGGACACTGGTGACTGCTGGACACGCGGGTAGGCTATGATTGTGACTTGCGAGTCTCCAATTTCGGAAGGAATTTGGGTTGAGGAACAACGGTGTTGCAACACAAGACTAGCAAAGATATCTCCAATGGTTTGGCTTGCGGGTTTGATTGCAATTTTATAACCGGATTATAAAATATCGACCACGTTTTAGTAAAAAATTAACGGTACTTTTGTTATGAAATATTATTATATGAATGTCCATATCTTATAGGATACCAGAATATATTATCTTATGCAAACTCTACCTCTATTGTATGTGTATATATACCCCTTATAATGGAATAATAAGATAGATCTGTCTCCCTTACTTTCTCTCTACCTTCTCTCTATAATTATCTCTCCCTTCGTTTCACAACACGTTATCAGCACGAGCCTAACCAATTGGGTAAATAATTATTATTCAAATATGATAATATGGAGGTTCATATCAGATCCTATTCTATTATTTACTTAAGGTATGTTTACAGATTTACTACTCGTGAAAACCTATGAATTTACGAATTAAGGACTAATAATTAATCAAACAATTATTGCATGCAAAGCATAATATTAAATTGCCACATGCTTATGAAACAATTTTCATTGATTTTGTAACATTGATTTCTCGATTGCTTCGATCAACTGTTGCATCAATATTTGTTTATATTTAATTTATGTTTACCTGTCCGTACGGTAACTATTAATTTCACGTAACATTGTTCTAATTAATACTATGAACTATGGGATACTCCTTAATTGCTGCAAACCTGCTAATACGAACAAAAGAACAAAATTTTGCGGTCATATCTCTTACCAAACTTATTGATTATGATTCTTATTGTTTAATCGATCTGCTTCTATGTGGTGATTGTCTTCCATAGTTCCATGTATACTTAATTATTTACTTAGTTCATTAATCATTATGATTCATATGGTTTAAATAATTTAGTAAGTTTGGGTTTTAAACTTAATTATGTGTCGTAATATGTAACAGCCCAATAGCTAATAAAATTAATCAAAGAAGATAATTTATAAAGGATCACAATGATTATAATCTTGTTTGCATATATATCCAATCCGAATTAATGAACTATGATGATTATTTCCGTACAATTCATGTACGTTTCATAGATATGTTACTTGAGTTTAACAACATATGAGTTGATTTTGTATCTTTATAATATATATCATATTTATCGATCAGTTTTGCTCAGTTATTTCCGCTTGTTCATAAACTATTTTGTTAATTATATTAAAGATCGTATGGGAAATAACTCAGATTATCATGAATTGCCTACAATTTTACCGCTTTTGATATTCTTATGTCATCGAGAAACGAAGAGTTATTGTTTTAATATAATAACTAAGTTAATCTTGTATAATTTACATATTATTGGACTTAATTTTTGGAAAAGGACATATAATATAATTTTTGGACCTGAAGTTCCAAAAGATTTATTTTATAAAGATGAGCAGATATGTCCATATTATAACTTTGGCCTGAAGTTCAAGGTTTTAAAGGTGTGTAAGAATAATTTAACACCGTCTCATCAATTCATATTTTGACATGTAAGTGGCCAGAAGTCCACATGTAAATGCTAGTGGCCAGAAGTTCACAGCTGCGATTTATGAACTGCATTTGGGTTTCAAATGGATAAAGCGGTGTTTATAAAAGGATAAATTATTTCTGAATTGATTCTTGTTCACCTGAAGTTGAACGACATAATAGGTTTGAAATTTGGTCCATTCTTTGAAGTGAATGTGACATCTCATAAAAACTATGCTTGTAGCAGAGATTGAGAACATGACATTATTGAGCCTAATAATGTGGCATTTGGTGAGCCATGTAAAAGAAGTCTAAATTGAGCTTAGTGATGTAGACTTACTGAGCCAAGTCAGTTCATTGAAAGATTCATGTGACACATATACTCGAAATTCGATATGAGAAAATAAAGGAAAGTGATATACGAGTTGAAATTTTAATATTCGTACTATGGCCTGAAGTTCATAATATTTAAAGATACTGAAACTATGACCAGAAGTTCATAGTGTTTACATATACTAAATTATGGCCTGAAGTTCATAATGTTTACAGATATTGAAACTGTGACCTGAAGTTCACAATGTTTATAAATTCTCACATTTCATATAGTGAGTATTATTTGAATATCATAATTAAGAATAAACTCAATGTTTGTACATGAATATTTGCAAAATATGAGATACTCTTAAAAGTTGAGAATCATATCAAATCGAATCAAAATCATTCCCTGAAGCGAATGAGATATCATGTTTTGAGTATGAAATATATTTGTCATTCATACAAATAATATAGTCATGTAGACACATTATCGTGTAAGTGCTTAAAACACTATGTGTAGTATCTCGTATACAAGTGACATGTGATCAATTATTTAATATTAGGAAAATAATGATCACTATGATTCGTTAATTTCTCCACCACCCTTGACGGGACTGATACATTATTAATTGAGTTTAACTGAGATTATTTTAAGAATCGGTTAAGTTTTGTATTCCTAAAAGGAATTTTGATGTATGATTTGTGTTCATACTACAAGAAAGAGCAAATGTATAATATTCCCTAAAGGAATATTGCGATATTATTTTTAGTTTTGCCAATATAAATAAGACATTAGTTAGTGTCTTATGTCACATCTATTTTATCGGGCCAGATACAGAGTAATTATTTTGAATTCATATGCGAAATTGCTAACCAGAAGTTTAGCATGTTTAATGGTCAACTAGAAAGTGGCGTGTCATAAATTATACTATCTAGACACGACCAAGTGCTTATGTAAGTTGCCATGATTTTTGGGCAAACTAAGAAAGTTGACATTAAATTGTTGAGATGTGACGATTGAGGCCATCCGGATTCTTATTATATCCGTTTTGATAAACCTGAAGTTTATCCTAGAGAAAAGAGAAGTGCTGAAACTCTCTCGTGTAGAAATTTCATTAAAGGCAAGACACTACAGTGAGATTGAGTATATTTGATATTGGAGATATAAACATTACTCAGAAGTTCAATAAAGAACTTAAATGTTCGTGTATGGATTGACACTTTATTGAATGGCTTGTAGCCACATAATGATTTTTCTGAGTAGTTCTTGTGATCAGCAATCACATTTTGATTATTATATAAAATCGTTGATCTCCCAAATTGGGCATTGTAATTCGGCACATTAGAAATCCAACTGCATTATATGTTACTCCCCGAAATATTTTGTTATTATACAAAAATGTCCATATAAATTCTCATCGGTGATATGAGAAATTTAGATGTAAGGTGAATATAATAATTTATTGCCCATTAAATCTATCTGTTATTGATAGTTTTTACCACCTTAGGGGGAGAATGATAAGGAAAAGCTGGTAAAAACAGACAAGTATGTTATCCTCAACTGAACCTGAAGTTCAGCGGTTTGTTATCAATATAAAATACATCAAATAGAGGTTCATAAAATTAAAAATGATGGCATTCATTTAGTTATGAAGATGTATTACGATACCAGTTTGATCACCTTGTCTAAATGTGACATTACATTGGGATCTATGATTTAATTATAGACAGATTAGCCTTATTTGTGGTATAGCGTGCTATAAATTAGTCATAGATATTATATGTTATGAAAATTGAAATTCTTGTCAAATTGAACAATAACTACACATGGAATGTAGTGTGGAAGTCATATCGGTTCACATATTTCAAATAATAAGAAAATGACAAGTATGAGCGGTTGGTACTCTTATGGAGTAAAGAAATTTGTATGTTCCTTAAGTGACATAGAAATCTGAATGATAATCGATGGCCTATATAGAAGAGGAATGGTACCATATATATTCAGATATCACTAATCAGTACTGACAATATCGCGAGATGTTGAAATTATATCGATATGGTTAAGGAACCAATATGCATTTGCGCGCGGAGTTTAATGGACTAGAAAATGAGGATATTATATGCAAGTCCTAGTTTTGATTGTCGACATATAATCTTTGATTATAAATGAGCTCATGGACCTGAAGTCCATCTATTGACCTGAAGTCAATTGAAATTATGAATATTGTAAAAGAAACTGTACAATTTGCATTTTGAGTCATTATCATGTGCATATAGAGAGTAAGTTCAACATTGTATCTTAGTTTTGATATATACATTATTATTATTGCATTATTGTTAGACTATGTTGTTTAGAATTAGTTACATATCATTTGCATGCACATGATTAATTATCTTCTTCTACTTTGATAAATGTTTAAAGGAGAAGTATATTTTACTCCTGCGAGGATATCTCCCTGAAGGAGCCTCTTATGAATGATCATCATTTGTTAAATGGTTGATCAATTGAGTTTTAAGAACTCGTGACGAAATATATAAACCTCTACAATACGATTGAAAGATATCGTGATTAGTTCCAAAATGGGACATCAAAACTCCTTTAGAGTTTATTTGATGTCTCAACCTGAAGTTTGAGCATATGAGAATTGAGATCTGAATGAGTTTCTTGTTAAACACTTGAAATGAGTTTATGGTCCAGAAATATCATAACGATTGAAAAATAATGTAGTCAAAGTCTACAATAAGGATGTCAATCCAATGGTTTAACAAAGAAAATTACTGAAGGTATTTAGTGGATTATTATTATCCAACAATTTGATTGCTTCTCCCGTAGAGATCCAATATATGGACGATTGCTACACTATTTTTCCCTTCGACTAGGTTTTTGTCCCAACGGGTTTTTCCTATCAAGGTTTTTAACGAGGTAGCACTACAAGCGGATTATTGATACGCTATAGTGATGATTGTTGAGATTACAATTGTTTTAGACATAATATTATGTCATGTTATGAGAAGAATTAAAATTATTTTCTCTCATTATTGGTGTATTACCTTAAATGAAGATCAAGAGTTGTCATGAATGACTACATCCGAATTGTGAGTTCTAAAGCAATGTGAAGATTGAAATTATCAAGTATATGAAGATATCAAGTTTATCAACTACAATGGATTCTATTCAACGATCGAGAAGTTACGTCAAAGCATGATTCATTTGAAGTTATATACAGTCATGTTATCATCAGGGGGAGTAGCACGCGCTGTACTTGTTTTCCTTATCTATGGTTTTGTCCCACTAGGGTTTCCATGGAAAGGTTTTAACGAGGCATCTTGTTATGCGTGTGTTTGGAGATTATTGTTTTATTTTCCTTTCTAGTGTTTTTCCCATAGGGTTTTTCTAGTAAGGTTTTTAACGAGGCATGTTCTTCAGTAATGGACATCGAAGGGGGAGTGTTATGAAATATTATTATATGGATGTCCATATCTTATAGGATACCAGAATATATTATCTTATGGAAACTCTACCTAGCTCTATTGTATGTGTATATATACCCCTTATAATGGAATAATAAGATAGATCTGTCTCCCTTACTTTCTCTCTACCTTCTCTCTATAATTATCTCTCCCTTCGTTTCACAACAACTTTCAGCTTTTCATAAAAAGACCCTTTTTATCCTTACCCCTCTCTCTAAACTAGTACTCTCTCAAACTAAAAACTCAAAACTCAATCCCATCAATCTCACTTCCACCACCACCACAGCCACCACCCCTGCTGCCTCTATTGCCGCCGTCGCCTACCCCGCTGCCACCACTCTGCCGCCGGCCCCAAACCGGTATGTCCTTTATACCTATTTTTTTTTTAATTTCTTAGATATATTTACTTTTTTCTTTTAGTTTTTTTAATTAATTTTCCTTTTAGATTTGTTGTTAATTTCTTGTTGTTGTTGTTGGTTAAACTATAGATTTGTTGTTGGTTTTTGTTGTTTATGAAAAAAAAAATTATCCTTTGTTGTTAGATTTATTTCCCACAAAATTGATTTGTTAAGTAATAGATTTGTTGTTTGTTGTTGTTTATGTGTTGTTGATAATGTGTTGTTGTTTATTTGTTGTTGTTTATTGTTTAGATTTGTGTTAATAGTTTCTAAAAAGAAACCAAACTCACAAACTTTTTTTTATTTCGAGATTTTCCCTCACCATGGTGAGATTTAGAGGGAAAACACCCCAAATGGTTGGGACGTGTGGTTTTAACTTTCAACGTCCAACCATGTGCGATTTTTTTCCCTGGAAATCCCACCATGGTGGGATGAGGAAACTGGGTGTCCAACCATGGCTGGACGTGTAGTTTGGACGTCCCACCATGGTGGGATTTCCAGTTTCTTCATCCACCATGGTGAGATTTTCAGGAATTTTCAGGAAAAAAAATCGTCCATGGTTTGGATTTTTTTTATTAAAAGTCCGTTCATGGTTTCTTTGAAATTTTTTTATAATTTGTTAATTAATTTGATTAAATTAATTTGTTGGATGAAAATATGTTTTAGGAATATTATTACCGATAATTTCAACGTTTTAAATTGTCTAATGCAGATGGGAAATCGAGGAAAGAGTCTTATGATTCTAGAGGATCGTACGGTGAACCGGAGAGTCACGGCTTCCAAGCGTCGTGCTCGGGAAGAGCCTTCTAGTGCACGGAGACCTGGCATTGTCCTTCGGTGTAGATCTGATCCCGTCGGTAGCGGTATGTCTGAGGGGGAGATGTCACAGGAGGTACGAGATAGTGTTCGTCATATCGATGAGGGTTTGGAGGACGAATCTTATAGGGGAGAGGATTTGGTGGACGAGGGTTTGGTGGACGAGGAGTCGGAGGGCGAGGAGGCTATGGTTGATCGGTCCGTACAGAACCCGAGATCCCAGTTACCGTTGTCTCAGAGGTTGGCCCGGGACACCTTAGGCCGCTACTCTAGGTTGCAGGTTGGTTCAGAGAGGGAATCACGAAAGAAGCCGCGTAGGGACATTGATTGGCTCCTTAGAGCCCTAGTTTCTGGTGGGCCCCGTAACATTTGTGTGTTACGGAGTTTTGTGGGCATGTGGCATTTAGTAGTTGGACCGAGGCCGAGCCGACTAGATCCTTTATCAAGTGCTACGAGAGGCTGGGTTCTTTTGATGGGTTAGGCAAGATGAAGGTGTCGACAGATGATGTTAGGAGGTTTCAGTTGACCGGGTTGAGTGGTTTGACGATGTGTTCTACGACGGCTTTGGATGAGAACCTGCTGAGCTCTTTTATAGAAAGTTGGCAGGCGAATACGAACACATTTCATATGTCGTTCGGGGAGATCACCATTACGCTTCACGATGTGGAGGAGATTTTTGGGATTTGGCCTCTTTGTTCGAGGGTGTTTGTGCAGGATACGTCGGCTGCGGGTTCTTCGAGGGAGGAGATGGGTTTGAAGAGGGACGTGGCATGCTTTTTCGGTATACTTCCCGACGATGTGGCACCATTGTTATATAAGGATGATGGCTTGTTGGTGTCGTCTTTGAGGTCTCATGTCACGGAAGGGAACGGGCATGACTCCCTCCGTGCTTATTTGTTGTTGTTGTTGGACAGACTTTGTTTGTGGACAAGTCAGAGGATAGGGTGTCAGCTCAGTTGTTACCCTTGCTTGATGATCTCGAGCGGGTTAGTGAGTATGCTTACGGTGCCGCGTGTTTGACGCATTTGTACCGGCAGCTAGGCATGACATCGCAACGAGAGGCTCGCGGTGTTAATGGGTGTCTACCCCTATTGCAAGCATGGATCTACGAGTACTTCCCCCAGTTTCGACCACACGGGGGAGGTTATTTGGAGGGGAGGCCATGGGTCGATGCTTGGAGGCACGTTCCTCGCTTTAAGGGCGACCCTGACCATTTTCAGATGTACCGCTGGTTGGACGAGCTTAGGGCAGAGCATGTCACATGGATGCCTTATTGGACGCGTATGCCGAGTTCTTCGAGATACTTTCGCTATTCTGGCTATATCAGATTTTAGTCCATAGTTGAGTCGTACCAGCCCGATCGGTGTATGCGCCAGTTTGGGTATATTCAGACTATCCCGATGCCGATGTCAATCCCATGTACCGAGTATCGTCCGACGAAGAACGGTTATACTGTGGACTTTGGCCACGAGCCCTATACGATGTGGGGCCACGAGACTTCCGTGGTCAACTTCAAGAGTCGGTCCCGACGAGCTATGATGCCTTTCGAGGTATCTCGAGACTACGTGAGATGGTACGATGATATTTCTCACCGATTCTTTTTTCCACCTTCAGATCGTCTCGAGTTTAGCCGTCCACCTTTTCACGCTGAGCCGGAGGTAGCCCTCGCACTTAGTCGCTAGTTCTCAGATGTCTATCGGCACCCTACTGTGGAGATGCAGCGGCAACAACTAGATATTTTGTTTAGTCAGATGAGCATGTACTACGATACCCATGATGAGGGTAACTAGTACCGGATAGTTATGCATCAGGTTTGTTTTTTATCTGGTTTTTATGTAGTATTGACTTATCTTTTATTTTTTTATTTTATTAGTTTTTTTTATGTAATATTGACTTATCTTTTATTTTTTAGTTTTTTTTATTGGCCACAACATGGAAACCCTAGCATTTTCTCTATTTAAACCCTTCACCCAACACAAGTTTTTCACACAACTCACTATCTTCTCTATACTCTTAAAATATATAACCTCTCTTATCCTCTATTTTAATCATAGTGATGAATAACATACAACTAGTATATTGAATTATTATCAAAATAAAATTAATGAGGTAGTTACCGAGTTTCCCTTACTATTCGACCACCTTATGATTGTGTTGAATAATCATGTATTTAATAATTTCATAAGTCGTGGCAATCCTCCCCTTTCCTCGCTTCAACTAATGCGTGGACCTATTTACGGTCTCAACAACCCTTCAATTCATCATAGGAACGTAACAGTAGGTATCATTACTTTTAATCTGTTAACTAATTCATCTAATTAATGATTTTGTGGACATTATTATGACGATTAATTTTGTATACATATTGTCATCTTGAAGCGAAGTGAGTGGGAAAACGTGAGGTTGGAGATAGTTGAACTGTTCAAGAGGTGTTTGACAATCATTCCATGTAGGACCTTACACTCTCTATGTTCGGGGGACGACCGAATGTTCGTGGGGCCATTTCAGATTCTTAACACCTATGAAATGTATGTAACTCACGAAGAGGAGGAGTTTTATAGGCCTAATGGTTCTTCATCCGAAGTATATTCAACTGATTAAGTGTTTGGCTTATCTAATTAAGTGTATTAAGAGGAGGAGTTGTTCATAGTTTGTTTAGTTCTAATTATTAAGAAGTTGTTGTTTAGTTTTAATTATTAAGTTGTCTGCAATCAATGTTTAAGTTTTCATTATTAAGTTGTACTCTGCAAAAATTGTTGTAATATTTTCAAGTTTTTTAGTAATGATTAAAGTTGTCAGTTGAGTTGTCCAATGAGTCAGAACTTTATTAAAGTTGCCAGTTGACTAGTCCAATCATTTTATTGATTAAGATTAAACTAATTTATTATTAATAAAATAAGATTAACCAAATTATATTACAAATATTAATAAAGTTGTTAACTAAAGCTCAACTTCCTTGCAACTTCATCATCAGTGCTGTCATTTCTTCTTCTCCGACTTCTTCCCGGGGTGGATCCCATGCAAGTGTTCCAATTCTCAATGTTTCTTTGGTACAAAGTATCGAGGTGACTGACACTCTCGTGTCTGTAGGTAAGCCAAGTGGGGAGCAAGTGGTGGAATGGCAACATCCTCCTATGACCCTATTGAATGCAACCGCATCCAATGACTATGGTAGTTTAAAATCCACATAACACCAAATGGTGTTTGACCTAGAATCGAGGCAATTGTCTCACAACTACCGGCCCAAATTTTCTCTCCATTGTCGCGACGGAAACAACCGATAACACAAATAGTCCAATTGAAGGTGGTTGCAAATGCATGTAAGTAGTCACCACACATCCAATGTTCCAGACCACATGAAATCTCAAGAAATAAATCGACACGCCTCAAAGTGGACTCAAGCCCTGTCAAACCGGTCGTAGCCAATAGATGACTATCGAACAAGTGTTTGTAGACTTCGTCGCTCCTAAGCTCTCGGCCACATCACATCCTCATCTCAACGTAGTCCCCCTCTTTCCCCCGTTGGGCATGAGATATAACCCGGAAACCACAGTGACCATCGTCTTCGACATCTACCCATCCATCAAACTGGCCCCAAAGCACCTTTGGTACGCCGTACCGTTTAGCCCAAGTAGAGATAAGGCCGATGGTGTAGTTTCTTTCTAGCTGAGCATAAGGTGGTCCTGGAGGAAAGTCCCCGAATAAGTGAGTACGAGCAGTAGATCCATCGGTGCTAGGTGTCCCATATTTCCTTTGACTATGCTCGAAAGCCGACTTATTCAAAGTTGTAGATTTTCTAGGACGACCTTTCGAGTTATCATTAATAGAAGGTGGCATAACTTCCTCGTCCTCTAGATGAAGGACGTCACACATCTTCTCTAAGACCAACCTACGGCAAGTCGGATCACTCTTTCTAGCTTCCTCTACTAAACCATCAAACTCATCGTCATCGGTTCTCGGCATTTGATCAACACTATCAAATACCAAAGTCTTCCAAAAAACATGAACATCCTCAACATGGACCCTCCTACCTCTTCTACTCAAATCAACCAATTTGCATGCACAAGGTAGGCCATGAGTAGTCTCAAGCACACGCCAACCCCCCTCCTCTAACCCGACACCAAGACCGAGACCTCTCTCAAGCTCTTCCTACATTAACTCTATTGCCTTCGTCGACACGACCCCTAGCAACAATGAGAACAAACGACTAGTTATCCGAGGTCGACTCCTTGAATCCTCGAGTTCCTTTCTAATCCAGGAGTGTTCACTTTCAAGCATGTCATGCATCTTCGACCACATACTATCAAGTGTCAAATTTGCTCTTTTCAACCATGCATGCCTTAAGTAGAGAATGGGCCGACTCAACACGGGAAGTAGACGTGTTACTAAAATGTACGACATCTTTTGTATAACGTTGCACAAACTTCTCCTTGTATTGACCCCAAGTGTTCCCAACATAGTTTTCCAAGGGAACCCACTTGACGCGAAAACACTCCCAAGCTCTTTCAAATTGTTCCACGGTTAATGCATCGATAAACCGTATCCAACCCGACTCTGGATTATAGTAGACAACATCTATATACTATTCCGTCTTGTAGATGTTCATGGCTTTGACATTGATGGCGCGGTTCACGTGCCACCGACACAAAAAATGACTAGAACCGGGATATACCCCCTGAAGAGCGGCGATCAAACCCAACTCCCGGTCGGTGAAGAAGACAGTAGGGGAAACAAAGACACATGCGAGAATACGACAACTTCCTCAATATCCACGTGTAGGAAGCCTCAGACTCCGTGGGAACGAGTGCACAAGCAATTAGGAACGACGCCCCCGTGTTTGTCTTGTATGTCGAATCAATAAGCACAACATAAGGATAGGCTCAGAATAGTTGCACGGCTACGAAATGTGCCATGAATATATCAGAGATTGGTCGTGTCTCGGGAACACTCTCATGCCACTGCAAATAACTCGCTTCGACGGTAAGGGCAAACATTTGTTGTGCGGTGTTCCTTCCACCTCTAAATTCCCGCCTCAGTTTTTTGGTCTCGTTATAAATCTGATTATTTGACGGTTGAGGTTTACCTGGCTTTCTTTGGTGAAGAGCGTTATTTATATCTCTTGGGAGCACACCGACCTTCACATATGCTTTCTCCTCGTCATCCAAAGCCGCAAAATACTGATCACCGTCCTTGTAAACCACCTCGCCATGGTTTTGAAACCCTTTACCCTATGCGGTGATAATGTTCCAAACTGCCACGCTATTGTCATCTTGACGAGGGTAGTTTTGCACGGCTCGGATACGGAATTCGCAACCACACTTATTTGACTTATGTCGCTTCCCGGGATCATCGATTGGAGGAGGTCTACCATGCCTTGAACATCGAAAGTAAGAAGCCAACAACTCGTCCCGTCTTCTGTTTTTTGCCCCATTATTTGCTTTAACCAAAGCAAAACCATGTTCCATTTCAATCTTCTTCGCCCAATTAAAGGCATGATCACGGGTAGCAAAATCCAATGTCGTCTCAAAGAACGGATTATAATCAATGTTATTATTACCGAAATCCTCGAACAAATCCTATTCAATGCAAATAGGACGTTAATTAGACATTAAAAATTTAAAATATATTAGTAAATCATGATCTAAAAACCTAAAATGTTATTAAACGGGGTTATAAAAATAAAAAATATCTGTACCATGTTCAGACATCAAACACAATGTTGAAACCATGGTCAGACATATAATTGAATGTCCAGACCATGGCCATACATAGAATTGGATGTCCAGCAATGGCCAGACATCCATTTCCAACGTCCAGCCATGGCCAGACATCCATTTCCAATGTCTGACGTCAGAGGTTGGAAATGGATGTCTAGCCATGGTCTGGACATCCAATTATATGTTTGACCAAGGTATTTTTTCCAATTTTTTTTTTAAATATCCGCATTTGAATCCTAACTAACTAAAACGTAACGTAAATCAATAAACATAATTAATTATAAACAAACAATTAATGGATTTTGGAAAAAAAATTGACAAATTTAAGTTTTGATTAATTTGTAAACATACCGAAGATTGTTCTTCCGTCATGATAATCGATTTAAAAAATTGTTGTGATTTATTTTAATTCAATTAGTCGTGTTTGTTTTTTGGGAGAGTTAGAGATGAGAGAGAGAGAGTTTGAGTGCAAAAGGGCAATATTGTCTTTCGTAATGAATACGTCGTCGATGTTTACCAGCCGCCTATGCAAGTGGAAGGGCAAGTAGGGGTCTCCATTTGCCCTCTACTTGCCCTTCCCACTTGCATATTGTGAGAGGACACTATCCGTTTTCAACTTATGATGGATAGTACCCGTCTTCAATGAGAATTTGTGTTCTATAAAATTGCAAGCTAGTAGCCCAATCATTGGAGTAGTCCATGTAGACTAGCTTTGCTCAAAAGGACCCACCAAAACTTTGAGCTAGTAGCTCCATGGAGCTACTTGCTTAAATGGACCCACAAGCAATTTTGACCAATATGAAATAATGATATAATTAAAAAGTTTAAATTTTATGTTGAAAATTTAGAAATTGAATAAATAAATAGATAAATGTGTTATGTGAGTCCAGTAGAGCTAGTTGTATGTTGGCTAAACCATTGGGGTAAATTATAGCTTAAAGTTGTTGTATCTTGCAAATATTATGTGACAATGGTAAGCTAGTATCAACTAGCTTACCATTGGAGAGACTCTAATGGAATACCGTCGGCACAATAGATATATGTACATCCAATTCTTTCCATATTAATCTAGCTATACTATAAAAGTATAAAAATAATGGTTAATTCAAATTTAAGAGTGTAAGAAACTTAAAAGGAAAATAATTAGATTATAATAACTCACCTTAAATTCGATAATACTAACATATACTCCGGTAATAGGTAATATGTAATTAATTGATTTAAGGAAAGCTTTTTTTATTTAAATATTAAATATTGAAGTAACAATATTAACACGGGAGTAGGGAAATCAATCAATATCTATATATCTAAAATAATAATCATCATCATCATAAAAAAAAAATAAAAAAATAATAATAATAAGTGTCTTGTGCTGGTACGATGGCCATTAAGCATCGTCATAACCTCATTCACGACACTCATTTGGATATCTGCTTCAGGTATGATATTTCTGTTGGGAAGGAGGTTGACGTCGGTTTGGTTGATGGGCATGATAAGCCCCTTTGTCTGACGGATTTGTTACTTTATTCCTTGGACACGGGGCGAGATGTATGTGTCGATCTGACAGGGTCTTCTCCCTTGACTTAGTATGGGATGTCTGATTTTGTGCCCGGTCGTGTTGACGCTGATGCTGCTTAGCGTAAGTGTGCCAAGTACTGGGATTCGTGCATGACAGCGAGTTATGTTTTTCTACCCTTCTCCTTCTCTTCGCTGGGGGAGCTAGCTACGGATGTTGTTGCCTTGCTTAAGCGGATTCAGAATTTCTCTAAGTGTCAGGATGCCGGGGCTCGAGGTGCCGCTTACATTTTTACTAGACTTAGATTAGTTGTTGCTAAGGCAGTGGGAGCCTAGATAGTGTCTCGGTTTCCCACTAATTCATGTAAACTTGTTGTTGATCGTAACAAAAGTTGCGGTTTTATAATTAAAATAATAATAATAATAAGTGAAAATTGTTAATTACCACCTATTATTTACCGTATTTTACAAACTACTGCCTAGTATTTCGTTTATTACTAATAACCACCTAAATAAAAGTGTATATACCCAAACACCCACCGTATTTCATTTCTGATTATCATTTAACTTAAATCCTGACTCATTAAGTGAATAAACCATGAAATGTCGGATGTACCCTTACTTTATTCACTCTAACCACTCATTATCACTGCCATGTAATTGAAGAAAAACACTATCAAACTCTTGGAACCCAAAACACAAATACAATGAAAATCAAATTATTTGTTTGGAATCAAAATCCAACAATAATACAATGTGAATACCTTCATCTCAAAGAGGAGTTGGCATGTAATATACTTGAAATTGCTAGAATCCTTCCACATTATACAACTCCAACACCCCTTTCTCCCCCATACATATTCCCTCCCACTATCTCCTCCCATCGTCACCTAACACAAAGCTTAGTTATCACCATCCATACCGCCAACCCGAACTTTAACCCGGGATTTGCCATGGTTCTCACCGCTAGTCGACCTCCAATTTGTCGGCACCATTACCCTCAACCCGTGAAGTCGCCTTCCTCACCCACGAAAAATCATAAATCTATGGTTTTCATCGGTGGTGGTGACGGTTTCATAAATTGAGATTGGTGTTTCAGAGGAATCAATTTGTTTTCGAGAAGTTTCGTAAAGGTTATGAAGATAGGATTGCGGTTTTAATGTGGTGGTGAGATGTTCATTTATGGGTTTGGGTGGGATGATAGATGGTAAATGAATGAGGTGGGTGTATGAGGGGATTTTGTGTAAGTTTACCTCATCTTAATCGTCTTAATATGTATGTTTAATTACTGAATAAACATAAAATAAATTAAATATAGCGGAAGCGATAAAATAGATCGAGAATTAAACCTCCAGCCATTGCTAATGAATTCCTGGTCAGCTTTAATAAAACTCGTCTTTTGTACCCGTTTCCGAAAACCCGTCTTCAACGATTAACTTTGGTTCCAAACCTTCAACTCACTAATTTATATGGTGTATAATATTTAAGAGAGTGGGTAATGATGACCTTTATCAATGAAGTTGTATTGTCTTATATCTTGCTCTTGCCATCAAAGAGCAGTTATACGTGAGATGAATGTGAGAGTGGTTACTAATAGTGGAGAGTGAATAAAGACCAGTTTTAGTTCATGGGTTTGACTGCCAAGTAAATGGGTCACACAATCAGTATTATTAATTAACTGGATTAAATATTATTGTTAATAATATTTACTTAATAATTATAAAATCCAACATTCTCCTACTTGGCCCATTTAAGCAAGAGAGATTTCATATATGAATCATAGCGACGAATTCTCTAGAGCGAGAATTAATCTTTCATGTATCACAATACATTTAGTCTCTTACCACTCACACTTAACTTAATGAATAAACCATATATTTACTTTAGGTAAAAAATATAATGATGTTTCTCAATAAAATAAAATAACTAAAATGTGTACGTACATTATTTCAAATGAGAAAATATCCAACTGAATGAAAAGTTCAAAACAACATATGAATATATCACATTATGGAACCAAGTCCCATATTAACTACATGACCCTTGAAAGCTTTAGGTGACATGCCTTTAGTCAAGGCATCGACAATCATCAATTCAGTGCTAGTGTGTTCTATGATCACTTTCTTTTCTTGAACACGTTCTTTTATGGCCAAATATTTAATGTCGATGTGTTTACTTCGACTTCCACTCCTATTATTCTTAGCCATAAATCTGCAGCTGAATTATCACAATACATTCGAATAGGACGACTAATAGAGCCAATAACTCTTAGCCCAGATATGAAACCTTTCAACCATACACCATGCGAGTTAGCCTCAAAACAAGAAACTTTTCAACCATACACCATTCGGTTCGTGGAAGGTGACACATGTGGAGAGGCAATTCCTCCTTTCTCATCTATTTTACCCTTGAACTTCACTAGCCAAATTGACCTATTTTGACCCAATTTTTAACTACAATCCAAAATTAGCCCACCTTAGTCAAGCTAGTTTAATTGTTTGTATTGAGTTCGTATTTGATCGTCAGTTTGGTAATCAAATTTTGCAAAGAGAAGAGGGCTGTTAATTTGAGAAGGAAGATGGAAAAAAAAAAGATGAAAAAAGAATGAAAAAAAGAAAAAGAAAAAACACCAACACTAAGAAAAAAGAAATAAAATGAAAAAAAAAAAAAGAGTTGTTGAGTGTTGGAAAGGAAAAAAAAGAGGAATGTTTATAATCCCACGCTTGCCTTTATACATTTTTGAGGAGTCATGTTGTGTGTATTGAGTTGTGCCGAATTTGGCAAAGATTTTATTTTTAAATTGGGTTTATAAGGCGGATGAGTGTACTATTTTGTTACGGTTGTACTAGCTTGCCTTTACCTCCACATATCCAAATTGATTTCGCCCTTTTTTTTACCCAATTACCTCACCTCACACTATATGTAAGTCCTCGCATGTGTCTTGGCTCAATTTGGTTGGAATGCGTATGTACGGTCGATAGAGATATTTATCATGTTAAATTGCATGCATGTTCTTATAGGTCGCAGTTAGGTGAGTGACTACTTTTCTTCTTATCTTACAAATTTTCTCACCATGTGCATTGAATGAGTGATGAGTGACCCGTGAGAGTCCAATATATACAAGTCTTGCAAGGTCGACGGTTCAGTTTCTTTTGTCATTGGTTTAAATCGTTTGCATTAGACTACGTGCTTTGGTATTAGCTTAATTGCATTAAATGAGTTTGGACATGTTAGAAGTGTGGTTAGCTCCAAGCTTGTTCATTGTTCCATTAGTTGAGTCCATTGTCTTAGTCTTTTGCTTGCTTAGGGACAAGCAAAGATTTGGTTTGGGGAGGTTTGATGCGTGCCTTTCATATGTGTTTATTCTCATGTATGACACACATTTTTATGCTTATCACGTAACTTTTAGCTATAATGTTACCTCGTATTTGCTACTTTGGGTTGTGTTGCTTTTATAGGTTATTACCACAAAAGAAGCAAATGCAAGCCAAATCCTATCAACAAAGTAAGTTTGAAAGGATTTCAAGAGCCTTATGTCACTAGTGTCAACTTTAAAGAGCCATATCTGAAGATCTACATATGATAATCAAGTGGATCCAATTGGAAAAAAAATCTTATCCTCTTAGATTTCCAACGCCATCAAAAACGCTTGATTTGACCAAGTAATGAAGAAATGGCGGTCTCTTGAAGTTCGATGCGCATTGCAGGAAATTCGCCGAGACTTTTAGTCGATCGACTAGATGGAGTTTTTGATCGACCACTTGAAGGAATTATTCGATCGACATAGCTCATTAGTCGATCGACTAAAATCATCACGACATCCTTTTTTAGTCGATCGACTATACCATTTGGTTGATCAACTAAATCTAGTAATCATACGGTTATTTTGTGGTTTTGGCCCATTAGTTACTTAATTAGTCTAGCTTATGGATTTAGTATTTAAGCCTTGTAAGACATAATAATTAGGTTTATCTTTACCCTGTTAAACTTTGTTCTACGTTTCTTTGACTAGCAACTTTCAAATCTAGAACTTGGCAATTTATTCTTTCCATTCTTTTGGTATTAAAACTCACTCTTTTACTTTAATTCCTTTTCCTTTATTCTTCTTTCTTTGTTCTTTGTGCTTACTCTTTAATCTACTAGATTGTTAATTGTTAGTCATCTTCTTCAATCAAGTTTAATTCAGTTATTATCATTATTGTTGATTTCTTTAGATCTATTATGCGTAGCTAATTCTTTTATGCTAGGATTTTGGGGAACCACGGTTATGTGACGGTATATTGTTGAATTATTAGTTCTAGCGTAATAAATGGTATGTATTGTTAATCGTTGCATCAATTCGTAGCAAATTGGAAAAGGTAAAGACTTGTAGCAAACAATAGAATTTTCTAATTAGAGCGTAAGCTATATTAGTATTTCTAGGGTGAATAGTAGACCAAAAGGAACTATCCATTATTCTTCAAGCCACGTTTATGTTGACCTTTTGATTTTCCATTGACCGTTGTTGACCATGGTATCCGATGTCCTAGTCTTTTCTCCTATTATATTTGAATCCACTTTATTCTCTTTATTTCTCTTTCCTTCATTACTTTTAGTTTAGAAAACAAACAATTAAAACCCCTCAATTTGTTACTTAGACCACTACAAGAGAAAGCTCGTTTTGTGCCAAACATGGTATTTCCGTCGCCACAAACAGTTTTGCGACGGATTTGCGACGGATAGTGTCCGTCGCCCATTTTCGTCGCAAACAGTACATTTTGCGACGGAGTAATCCGTCGCAAGTTCTTTGCGACGGGATATCCGTCGCCAACATAAATAGCGACGGATTACAGGTGGAAGTCAAGTAAAAGAGGAAGTCAATTTTTGCGACGGAATTTCCGTCGCAAAAATTGACTGCCCCTTTGACTTGACTGCCACCTGTACAGCCAAGTCAAAGAGGAAGTCAACATTTGCGACGGAATTTCCGTCGCAAAAATTGACTTCCTCTTTGACTTGGCTGTAAGTCAGTCAATTTTTGCGACGGAAATTCCGTCGCAAAAACACCTGTATTTTCTAGGAAATGGTTGTTTCCTGCATCCCCTCTATACGCGTTAAAACGACAAAAAACCTGCAAATAACAGAATTTTTCCAGCAGTTACGCGTCCAACAAAGTTACTAATGTAACACAAAACCATGCATGAACAAAGTTTTGATTTTATATCATAAAAGTAAAGTCTTACAAATAAAAGGTTTTAAGTTCAAAATAGTTAACTAATCACTCAACCACACAGAGTGAATGGAGAGAAAGGGGTAAATGGGTGGGGCCTAGCATTATCGCCGCCATCATCATCAAAGTCGTCTCGACCCTAGTTAGAACCTCCAGGCCTGCAGCTGTGAGTAGAATTTCTTGCAACCTGACTCAAGTACTCTTCTATAGCTGCAATCCTTCGAGCTTGTTCGTCGCGCTCTTGCCTCAGTGCCGCATTCTCCTTTGACAGCTTAGTAGCCAAACTTGGGGTGCACTGAGTCGGGGTTGAGGTAGCAACAGAGTGCCTATGATGGTCAAACAAATAATCCGCCGCTGGTCCCAATCCGTAGCATCTTCCTTTCTCGTCAAATCCAGTTTCCTCATAATAGATCTCATTATCGTCGATGTTTTCGACTCCTTGACTTTGAAGCTCAGACTTCTTTGACATGATCTTATTCTGCATCACAAACAAGCTCAGAATTAGTAATTGTCATTTAAATTAAATAGTTAATGTAATTAAATATATAAATGACAAACATAAATGACTTAACAAAATAATGCATAACTTACAAAGAGTTCAGCTGGTTTTTTTGATAACCATCCACGGAACTTGTGCTTCTTTGTCTTCTCTAAGACTTGCACGGCATTTGGAATACCAGATGAATTTTTCTCGACCTACAATAATTTAAATACTTGTTAGTATAACATATATATATATATATATATATGTAAGTATTAAATTCTAATTAGATAAATAAATAAAAAATGAAAGAAGATTTATATATACCATTTCGTCCATGATTCTCAAGGTGTTTTTTCTACCCATAATGTGAGTAGACAACGTCTTTCCCTTCTCTTCACATCCCGACCTACGATTAGCCGAGGCTGATTGAGATCTCGCAACGAAAGAAGGATCTTCGACAGGCCTATTCTTAAGCTTTCTAAATAAGTCCAAAGGAATCCACTTCGGCCTGTGCTCCTCCTCTTTCTGCGAGGCTCGGTAGATCATATGACGTAAACGGGTCTTCATGGCCTATTCCCAAGCTTTCCTTACCATATATGTATGGTAAGGATCGAAAGAAACCCTTTGCTGTCATGATACCCCTGTATTTTTTCGAATTCTACGTGGTACCCCTTAGTTTTTAAAATTATCACTGGTACCCCTTTACTTAGTAAACTACTAAAAATCGACTTTTGAAACGGTTAATTTTTACAAAGAAAATATCTTTATGATTGTCTAAAGGATATTTATGATAACGACATGCAAAATTATTGTCAAAAGATTTATGAAAAATGCATAATATAAACGTTTAAAACAGACAGATTAGTGCATTATGGGTATTTTAAGAGGTTTTCATTAAATTTAGGGGTATCATGTAGATTTTGAAAAAACGAGGGGTAACATGTAGAATTCGGAAAAATAAAGGGGTACCATGTAGAAAAACCCATAAACTACAAAATAAAAAATCAATAACAAATATAAATTGATAAAAACAAATTTAAATAGATATAATTATAATATTTTAAATAATTATACCTTAAACCAATTCCACCAAGACGCCCGCAAAACATTTGACACCTCTTTCCAATTTGGCGCGTGTTCCTTGTACCCGCATGTTATAGTATCCGAAATCAGTTTAACCACATCTGAGTCAGTGAACCTGAAATTAATTATCATAGTTAAATACATTATATATAAAAATTATGATATTTTAAATAATCATAATTATAATTAAACAATTAAAATAAAAGTGAACTAGTCTTACCATACACCTGTTTCCTCTTCCGGATCGAGGCGGACTCTGCGAGTAGTAGTATCCATCTGTGTCGGTTGCACGTTCCCGTCATTCACTTGTTCATTCTCATCCTCCTGCGCTTTGTTTTGTACATTACTACAACTACCTCTTCTTCGTCGTCCGCCCGCCATATAGAGAAAAACTAAACTATTCAATGTTGTCATGAATTAACAAACATGTACAATTAAATGACAAGAAACTATATATTCTTATTAATGAATAATAAAAACAACTGTCAACAGCTGAAATGAAATTGCTTTGCAAACACCCATACATTTAGAAAAACTAGTTTAAACTAATATAAGAATTAGAAATAATCTTATTCATCATCACTACTTGAATATTGGTTTTCAGAAATGTTGTATTTAAAAAGAGAGTCTATAAAATCTTCTTCTTCCTCTTTATCTTCCTCTTTATCTTCTGGTCCGTCTTCCTTCCGCTTCTACTCATCCTCGTTCTCCTCCTCTTCTACCTTCTCCTCATTATTGTCCTCTACTTGAGTTTCTTCTTCCTCTTGCTCTATAATTTCGTTATCATCTGACACTTCAATTATTGATAGTAGTGTCTCACTACTCATAACATCTTCTTGAAACACAGATTCGACAATAGGAGCATCAACATGCGATCTTGCTTTACTTTTGAATACTGCTGACCACTTATCTTTATTTCTTTTGATATTTGGATATGAAGTATAATAAACTTGTTCGACTTGATACGCCAACACAAATGGATCGTATTTCGGAAATTTTCTGCTTCGATTAACATCCACAAGTTTATAATCCTTATGCATTTGCATTCCTTTTTCACATTTGAATAAAATAACATTTTATGTGCTTTTTTCGCCCGTGTACGACAATTCAACAACTTCATTGAGTGTTCCATAGTAGTCAGCTCCCTTTGTCGAACTTACACATACTCCATTATTAATTGTAGATTTTTCCAAATCTAACCCATCTTTGAAAGTGCCAAATTTGTATCCATTAATGAAATAACGTTTCCATGTTCGAACCCTTTTCGAAGGACTTTGTGCTAAGGCAATGAGAACTGGATCTTTTAAGTTGTTTACCTATCATTGTTAAATTATTGTCAAATTATAATACCTTCAGGTATAATTAAAAAAAAAAAGAGTAATCTGGTGTTAGTATGTAGTATGTACTTACTTGTCCTCTAAACCATTGGGGAAATCTTGTGTCAAATTTGTTCCAAATATCCTCGGCTGTGAGAAATTGAGGATATTCTATTTTGATATAATTTTTAAACATCCTACATTCATTATAAAAAATGTCGAATTAAGTAATAGTGTTTACATGTTGTTATAATTAATTATTAATAATTAAAGTTCCAAAGGACGATTTTTTTACTTACTCTTCGTTAGGCTTCAATTCTTCTAAATCACAGTTAGATAAAACATATAAGTGTGCACGCTCATATTCGTTGTCTTGTAAAAATCTTTCACGACACTTTCCAGAACTAATTCCCCCGTGATCTTGAAACATCTCAGGTAAGGTAGAATACGTAGGCTCTTTCAAGCCTACGTCGAGATCCTTGGCTTTTGTGTCTACGTTATCTTCAAAATAAAAGGAACAGAAATTGGCAATTTCTTCAAGCAAAAACGCGTTGCATATAGAACCTTCAACACGCGCTTTATTTCAAATCTTTTTTTTTCAAATGATTTAAGAACCAATAAAAAACTTGGTTAAGATAGAATGAAATTAAAGTTAAAATTGGATAGTTGTAGAATTAATTACCTCTCAAAAGGATACATCCACCTATATTGCACTGGACCACCCATTTTCAGGATATACGGCAAATGAATTGGTAAATGCTCCATTGAGTTTAAAAAAGAAGGTGTAAATATCTTCTCTAACGTGCAAATGATTTCGGCAATGTTGTTCTCGAGAGTAGTCATTTTTTCAACATGTATCGATGAAGTACACAAATCTCTGAAAAATTGGCTATTCTCAGTTATTACATTCCACTCATTCTTCGGGAAAAAAAGCGTTAAAGCCAATGGAAGTAAACGCTCCATAAACACGTGACAATCATGACTTATCAATCCATGTAGTTTCAACTCGTGTTTATCAACACATCTACTCAGATCTGAAGCATAACCGTCCGGAAATCTCAAATTGGATATCCAATCACACAACACCTTCTTTTGTTCTTTATTCAAAATGAATGAATCCATTTTTCGCTGTTTAGAACAAACTCTTAACATGTCCTCTTGTGCCTGTGGGGTAAACTTTGTCTTGTTTTTCACATCCATCACCGTGCGAATCAGTTGCTCCAAAACGTTTTTCTCGATATGCATTACATCAAGGTTATGACGAATTAATAGTGTTCTCCAATAAGGAAGTTCCCAAAAAATGCTTTGTTTCCACCACCCGATTCGAGAAACTTATACGAGTCCAATTCAGCTTTACTTGCATCCACAATTTTGGGAAAATGCTTCACACAATCCCACACTTCTTCACCCGTTAATCTCGTAGCAGCAAAATCTTTCTCTACTCGTCCTTTTCGAAAATTCACTTTATCTCTGCGGAAAACATGATCAAGTTGTAACAACTGTCTATGACAATCAATCCAACTCCATTTTCTACTTTTATAAAGCCAAAACGACTTAGTCTCCTTCTCCATACAATATGGACACGCATGTTCACCAGCAGTTGACCAACCCGATAACATGCCGTAAGCAAGAAAGTCAGTGATAGTCCATAATAGTACGGCTCTAAGATCAAAATTCTGCTTTCTAGAGACGTCGTATGTGTACAACCCTGTCTCCCACAACTGTTTCAACTCGCGAATTGACGGTTGTAAATAAACGTCAAGGTGTTTTTTGAGACTCAACGGACCGGGTACAAGTAATGATAGAAATATAAACTGTCTTTTCATACATAGCCAGGGTGGTAAATTGTATGGAGTGAGCATTACCGGCCAGCAGGAGTGCGACTTTCTGTATTGACCGAAAGGTGCGAAACCATCGGTACAAAGACCAAGTCGAACATTTCGAGGCTCACTTGCAAAAGAAGGATGAATGCGATCAAAAATGTTTCCAAGCCTCACCGTCATTTGGATGAGAAATTATCCCGCTGACACGTGGATTTTCATGATGCCACCGCATCTCTGCCGCAATTAGTTTTGTGGCATAAAGTCGTTGCAAACGCGGTCCTATTGGGAAATAAGTTAAAATATTTTTCCCAACCCTTTTGCCATTTTCATTCTTTTGTTTTTTATATCGATCTCTACCACATTTTCTACACTTATCGAGAAGACTATCATCCTCCCAAAACAACATACATCCTACATCACACGCATCTATCTTTTCATAAGGGAGTTGAAGAGCTTTAAGGATATTTTTGGTTTCATAGAAGTTACGCGTCATAACATGATTTTCAGGAATAATGTCCCCTATAAATGACGCGATACCATCTACACATTTGTGGGGTAAATTGTATTCACATTTCAAAGTTACCAACCGTGAAGCTGACTGCAACAAAGAGAGACGACTCCCTTCATACACCGGTTTATTGGCATGTTCCAACATTTTGAAAAAGGCTAGTACATTAGGATTTAGAGTTCATCAACCACTTCGGCGTCAACATTTTCAATTATAATTTGATTAACGTTGTCGCGCAAGGCATCCTCCACCATATCCCTATAAGGATTGTTAGACCTCTCCTCAACGGGAAAATTCTCACCATGGCACACCCAATCATAATAGTCATTGCAAAAGCCCCAATGTAACACCCGGAAATGTACCCTATTTTTCTAGAAGAAATATTTTACGAAATCGTTTCAGCAAATTTAAGTTTTAATTTATAATTTTAAGTTTCGAGTCGAATTTAGAATTTCCGAGTTCGTATTTGGAATTTCCGCGAGATTCCATGAGAATCCCGTCTTAAGGCGAGTTTGACTTTTTGTTGACTTTCCCTTATATATACTCTAACTCGCTTAACCTAATTCATTACTCCCAAAAACAAACACATTTCTTCCTCTCTAAGAAAGATCAAACCCTTGCCTCCCTATTGTTTTTCGATCTTTGATTCGTCCTAGCTCATTCATTACTCGATAGAATTCACGTAAGTTCGTCTTATTCTTCTCCCCTTGCCTTCCTCTATCCGTATTGATAATAAAATTATCGTCTTTCTCGCTTTTCAATTTTTCCGTCTTTCTCAAGATGAATTTCATTCATCTTTTATGATCTATATGTAGGTGGTGACCTCCAAGATCCCGACAAAGACTACTACCTTATTGAAGAGGAGCTTGACGACTAGTAGAGACGCTTAAAGGTAACGGTGAAGGGTTACTCGGTATCATTTACGCGTTTTATGTGATTTCTAGGATAGAAACCGTGTTTAGATTATAGTTAGTAAGCTTATGACTTGTATTATTGTTGATGGATGTTGTTTATTGAGTATTTACATGAGTATTGATGAATTAGAATGATAGTCGATAATTATCAAAAGTCGACTTTGATGAAACAAGGCATTTTCGTGTACTGCTGACCTCAGCCGGTCGACCGGCAGCCGGTCAGACCACCGGCTGGGGCAGTGGCTGTATATTTTGGCATTTTTACGTGATTTTGAAATGTGAAGTTGGGCTCAGCAGGTCGACCGACAGCCAGTCGACCGGCAGCCGGTCAGACCACCGGCTGAGACACCCTTCTTTTCCCTTTGTTTTTCATATGACCCTTTGGTCCCAGCCGGTTGACCGGCAGCCGGTCGACCTGACCGGCTGGGACACACTGACAATTCATGTTGATTTTCGTATTGACTATAGGCCTGAGCCGGTGGACCGGCAGCCGGTCAGCCTGACCGGCTGGCTCCTGCTGGACTTTGTTTGTGATTTTGTTTACGGTTTTTATTTATAATATTTCTAATCATTCATTTAACGTATAATTTTACGTAGTGACTTATAAAATGAATGTGTTGAATATATGATAGTTCACTCGCTTGTATCACATGTTTTGTGACGGTTTTTGGTATGTTCCCACTTTGAGTCGGTTTTACAAATGATACGATTTGAGCACTATTTTATCTTGTGCTTTGTATTCTCATTCCCTTGGCTACCTTCCCGTTCGTAAGGCTGGAATGTCGGAACGGAGAGGTATCCTACTGCTTAAATGCATGTATTAGTGGGCATACGACGACGTTGTTGGGAGTTGAACGCTATGCGTTGTTCGACTCGGCCGTCAAATGTTGTGTACTTGCGAGGTGGTGTTATTTGCATGAAGCGTACCGCTTGTTATGAGGCTTGAGCTCTTTTCCGCCTCTTTCGTGAATTGATCTACCGAGAATGTGGGTACTCGGCGTTTTCGTTGTAAGACCGAGTCTTGGGTGCGAAACGTAATCGCATATCGAATCGGAAAATGTGATTCCGAGAATCAGGCCAGGTTTAGATTAGGAGCCTTATCGTTCCTACCAGGAGGAAATTAGTCTACATATACGAAATGTGATCGTGTATGAGTTCAGAGAAATGTGATCTCGTGTATGCCTTTTAATCATACTTGCCATGTACACGATGCTAGTGCGTTTCATTTACCGTGAGAGTCGTCGTCTTGTGTCGTCTTTGAATGCGTGATTTCATGATATTGTTCATGGTCATTGCATGATTGGACACCGTCAATGTCTTGGTTCGTGAATGGATGATAATATGTTGGATCTAATGGGATCATCGCATGACTTGACTTGGTTTGTTTGTCGAGTCTCAATCTTATCAATCTTATACCGCTAACAGTGAGATGTAAGCCCTAGTGAGCGTATTCGGTTGCCTAAAAGTGTCTTCCCCGAGTCTTTGAATAACATGATGGTTTCGGATTTTGATTTCCACATGATCTTATCACTTTTGTATTTCCTTATATGTACGTTTGATGTGATATGGCTGGGAGAACCCGGACTTACTCCCCACTGACTGTGGCGTTCATGTTTTTCTTGAATGAACAGGTTGCTTGCATTGGATGACTTTTTGGATATGATATTTTGGGGTTCGGGTGTGAGCTAGCGGGCGTTGTCCCTGGAAGTTCACCTCTAGTCGAATTTAGCTAGTTTTGTTTAACACTTGTTCTTTGCTAACATTTTAAGAGACCCCGTCTCTTTGTTGTATTTCCGTATTTAGTTTGTAATATTTTGACACGCCTCGTGTTATATAACTTGCATGTTTAAAGGTTTTTTTTAATACCGTATTTCCGCATATTATTTCACATGCTTGTATGTTTTATATTTCCGCATTCGCGAGGGTTGTCACACCCAAAGTCCTAGGTGTTTTCGTACTTCTTGTTTGGCTAAACATTTTCTATTTCTACACTTTAAACATGGGCACCTAATTTCTTTACATCTACCATAATCTTCTTGTTTCTTAACATAATTAATGAATTCATTAACGCCCATTACAAACTCCTGCCTTAATTTTTTATTACAATCCTATGTTTCATACATCCACGCCCGTTGTACTCTTTTCATTTCAAATCTACATACACATTTATAATTATTATTATCGACTTAAATAAATATTCAAAACAATAACAACAAGAACTAAAAGTTTACTAATAGCAACAATTACAACAATAACTAATAATACACAAAAAAAAAAAAACAACAACAACAACAACCTCAAACAACCTCCAACAACATCAACAACAACAACAACAACAACAACAACAACAACAACAACAACAACAACAACAACAACAACAACAACAACAACAACAACAACAACAACAACAACAACAACAACAACAACAACAACAACAACAACAACAACAACAACAACAACAACAACAACAACAACAACAACAACAACAACAACAACAACAACAACAACAACAACAACAACAACAACAACAACAACAACAACAACAACACCATCAACAACAACAACAACAACAACAACAACAACATCAACAACAACAACAACTATCTAACATCTTCAACCTGCAAAAAAAAACAATATTTCAAGCTCATGGGTCCTTATCTCTCCAACCTAAACCCATCTTTGAATCTTTCATACCATTAGTAAATACTAATCATTTAATTTATTGTTATGAGACAAAAATTCGGCAGCAGTTCCCTACAGTTCTCCAAATACACAATGTTGAATGACTTGTCACTCGACATATGTATTCAGAGAACATTAAAGGAACTGTCAACCAAAATTAATCGTCAAATAACAATTAAAAAAATAATTAGTATTTACCACCTAAATGGCATGAAAGATTCAAAGACAGTCCCAAAACAGAGACTATTCAAGAATTACACCTAATGTGTAATTCTTGAACGGGTACTAAGTCTATCATATATGAACAACATTTCCTTAATAATTGTGCCAAAAGTAAAGGTAGACAAATGACCGGGACAGAGGGAGTAATAATTATACTATATTAATAATTATAAAAATTTAAAGGAGGGACGGAAAGATGGGGTGGGTTCAAAATAGCAGAAGGGCAGGGTGGTGATGGCGGCGGCAGGTAGGGGGTGGCGGCGGCAGGGAGGGCAGGGCGGCGCCGGCAGGGAGGGAAAGAGAAGAAAGAAGGGAAAGGGGAAAAGGAGGAAAGGGGAGGGGGTAGGTGGCGCCGGCAAGAGGAGGGGGTGGGTGGCGCCGGCAACGGGAGGAGGTAGGTGGCGCCAGCAAGGGGAGGGGGTGGTGGCGCCAGCAAGGGGAGGGGGTGGTGGCGCCGGCAAGGCAAGGCAAGGCAAGGGTAGATCTGAAAAACCAATTTAAAGAAGAGGGAGAGAGAGAAAGTGGGGCGTACCAAATGAAGGATCTAGTGGTGTAGGTGGTGGCTCAGGTGGTTATGGGTTGGGTTGGCGTCGGTGGTCTAGGGGGTGGCTCTGGTGAGATGACGATTGCTGAAAAATTTGGGGTTTTGTTAAAGGAAACACGGGGAGAGAGAAAGTTGATGTTCGAATATATCAACAATATCTACGACAGAATTTCCGTCGCAATTCCGTCGCAATTTAAATAAAAAAAGCATTGCGACGGAAAATCCGTCGCAATTCCCGTCGCAAAAAAAGTTGCCACTTGTCTTTCCCAGTTATAAAATTTCGGTCAGTGATTTGAACTTGCGACAGAATATCCGTCGCAAATTCCGTCGCAAGTAAGTAATTTGCGACAGAATTTCCGTCGCAGATATTCCCACCATGTAATATTTTTAGGCGCCATGGCTGAAAACTCTGCTACGGAATGTCCGTCGCAGGTTTGGATTTCCGTCGCAGGATCCGTCGCAAAGTTTTTTTTGCTACGGAATTTATGTCCGTCGCAGTTATTCCGGCGCTAATGAAACCCTTTCTTGTAGTGTTAGAAATCTTTACGGAATCAGTCGTCTCTTAAATGTTGGATCCTATAAAGGACATCACCTTGTGGTAATTATGACTGTTGACCATCGTTTGATGAATATTTTGTAAGTGGAGATCGAAGTATTTTGAGCTAAGATGAGCTAGATGAGTTTAATGGTTGTCTCATTGCCTTGGGTTTGGTAATATTTATGATTTGGGATCTGGTGATTGCTTTTATAGTATTACGATTTATGGATAAGAAATCGTATTGGAAGCGTTGGATATTGAGTATTCAGTTATTATGGATTAGAAAGTTAGAATAGTAAACTCATTCATCTTGCGGTTAGTAGTAATTATGGTTTGCTAAATGTGATTATTTTTATTTGTGGTTTTAGTTATAATAATGATGGAATTAAGGATGTTAGAGTTGGTTAAAGAAGTTTTATATGGATCGGTGATTGTGGATTCTACCTTCTCGAGAGATCTTAGTTGATGATAGTTCGATATAAGGTATCAGGGTTAGTGGCTTTGATCGTGTGATTGTAAAGAATGTCTCTGAAATCTAGTGATTGGAATAGTTAAGATGTAACTAAGAGGAGTTATATTACCTTGAGGATTAAATTATTAGTGGAGTTGGTGATGCTGATCTGAGGAAGCTCCTTGTATTGATGAGCCTATAAGATAGGTTTGTAAAATTACCCGAGAAGTCGATCAGGATGGCTTTGGTATTTGGAGTAGAGTGTTTAAAGGTTTCCTAATGCATAAGTCCCCCTTCTATCTGACCGTAAAATCTATCGCTCATTAATCTCTTATTCGCTCATTACTCTCTTATTTATCTTTTCATGCTTTCTTTTGGGAATAAATATATCTTTGTATATCATTCCTCTGTCGTTGTCTTTCCAGTTGACCCTCTATCTAATTGTTGTTCTTAGGACTTCGTCCTTCATTCCGCTCTTGCCCTTTCCGATAAGCTTTTGTTGGTATTTGATCTTGCTTTCGGTAAAAGATTATGATTGTTAACCACGATGAGAGGGAAGGAATAAGACGAACTTTAGTGAATTTGAGCGAGTAATGAAGGAGTAGCGATGATCTTAAGATCGATCAACAATGGAGCTTAGGTTTTGGGTGGTTACTTGTTGAGGAAGAAGTAGTAACGTGAATGAGGGTGAGTTAGGGTTTGAGGGAGTGTTAGACTGTAAGGGAGTAAGTGGAAAAATTATGGGAAAAAGCCCATAAGCGTCTTAAGACGTAACTTACTCGGAATCTCGCGTAAAGTCCGAAAACGAACTCGGAAATTCTAAATTAGACACGGAAAATTTAATTCTAAACTAAAGGTAAATTTCGCTGAAAAGTATCCGTAAAATATTTTTACTATAAAAAATAGGGTACATTTGCGGGTGTTACAAAACATGTGAACAAGGCATAAGATAAATGTAACAATGATAACCAATAGTCAATACATGATACATAAACATTAGACAATGTTTAGAAAGCTAAATCAATAAGGAACATAAATCTCATCGCTAAACAACTTGTTTGGAAACCATCAAAAACAAGGGTCAACATTAAACGGTCGTAAATAAAGTTAAATATATGAAAGTGCATAAATTCTAAGTGGAGGTGATATCTTACCCTCTTACGGTCCCGACGGTAGGTCACACGCCCCAAACCGACTAGTAACAAAGGAGATAGGACAATTTTACGAAAATGGGTCAATGTAGGAAATTTCACAAGCCCGGGTCGAGAGTATTCTGCTGGGGTTTAAGCGCTAACCAGCCCGGGTTGGACTTGACTCGTTGGGGTTCATCTCAAATCCACAAGGGTTCAAGCCAAAATTCACCCAATTTCATTGTAACTCCAATGCAACTTCATATAACTCATATTAAAACACATAAAAACACATGAAAATCAACCAACTTAATCATACAAGTCTAAAAAATAATCCTTCATCCATAATTATTGATTTTCGAGGCAAACACAACACGAAGAGCTCATCTTTTCTATACAAAAGACTAGATCTCAACTTGATACCACACCAATCATCCTTTAAAACATCATCAACAATTTCAATCCCACAAATCTCATCAAACATCATTCAAAAGTTAAATCTAAACATACAATCAACTCAAAGATGATACATTAACAAACATAATACCACCATTTATCAACATCCAACAATTCTTAGTAATTTAATTAAACAACTCATTCAACATTCAAGATACTTAATTTCATGATAAAAATAACAAAGATACCATCTTTATCATCAAATCCTACTCTAAAACACATAGAAAACACGTAAAATGCGATATCGAGTAACCCGTCTACATTACCTTAATAGCACTCCAATTAAGCAATCCTTTAGCAACCTAATGATATCAACAGACACTACAAGAGAAAGCTCAATTCGCGATGTAAAATTTGCGACAGACATAAAAAACGTAGCAAAAGACATAATACGACGGCCTTTGCGACGGATAATTCACCTTGCGACGAACATGCGACGGAAATCCCGTAGCAATGCTTTTTCCCATGGCGCGTCTAAAAAATCATATGGCGGGAAAATGTGCGACGGAAATCTGTCGCTAAATCCCTTTATGCGACGGAATTTGCGACGGAAATTCCGTCGCAAGTCAATAAAAATTGACTTCTTGTTTGACTTCGAAAGAGGGCAGCTAGCAGAGTATATGCGACGTAATTTACGACAGAAATTCTGTCGCAGGCTTTTTAATGTGCTAACAGCGCAAATCTTTCTCCCCGACATTCACTTTTACTGTACCAAATCAACATTTCCAAATCGATATTCCCCAAACGACGGAGCCACCCCCAACTCACAACTTCACCGGAGCCACTCCTAAGACCACTGGCGCCACCCCCAGACGGTTGGAAAATCCCCTACACCACCGGATCTAACCTAGGTACGCCCCTTTTTCTCTCTCTCTCTCTCCCTCTTCTTTATATTCTGAAGTTTTCTAGTTTTAGCCTCGCTGGCGACCGACGCCACCTCTTGTGGCTGACCGACGATCGTCGACTGCCGTGCCACCTTCCCTTCTCCCCTTTCTCCTTTTTCCTTTTCCCTTTCCTCTTCCCCTTCTTTCTTCTTTCCTTTTCTTCCTTCTTCCTCTCCTCTCTTCTTCTACCCGCCCCCCCACCATGCTCTCCCGCCGGTGCCACCCCCTCCCTCCGTCGGCCGGCGCGCCACCCTCCTCTCCCCTTCCTCCTTTTCCCCTTCCCCTTTCCCTTCTTTATTTTCACCTTTACCTCCTTTTTCCTCAGCTCTCCTCTTTTGCCGGCCCCACCAACCAGTTCTCCCGCCGGCGCCACCCCCTCTATGCCTGCGCCACCCTCCCCCCTGCTGACCCCACCCCACCTTCCCCTCCCTCCTTTAAATTGTTATTATTATTAATATATTATATATGTTTTATATATGTTAGTATAATTTATGTTAGTATAGTATAATTTGTATAGTTTATTTTAGTATAGTTTATATTAGTATAGTATAATTAAATAGTATAGTTTATGTTTGTATAATTTATGTTAGTATAGTATAATTAGTATAGTTTTATGATAAAAATATAATTTATGTTTAATTGTCATTGTTCAGATTATTGTTAAGGCAAATTATGTTTATTTTTAAGTTTAAGTTTGCATTATTATTGATTAATTGTGTTGTTCATATATGATAGACCTTAGTACCCGTTCAAGAATTATATATTAGGTGCAATTCTTGAATAGTCCTCGTTCGGGGACTGTCTTTGAATCTTTCATGCCATTTAGGTGGTAAATACTAATTATTTTTTTAATTGTTATTAGACGATTAAGTTTTAGTTCCTTTAATGTTCTCTGAATACATATGTAGAGTGACAAGTCATTCAACATTGTGTATTTGGAGAACTGTAGAGAACTGCTGCCGAATTTTCGTCTCATGACATTTAATTAAAAGATTAGTATTTACTAATGGTATGAAAGATTCAAAGATGGGTTTAGGTTGGAGAGATAAGGACCCCATGAGCTCGAAATATTGTTTTTTTTTTCAGGTTGAAGATGTTAGATATTGTGGTTGTTATTGTTGTTTTTGGAGGTTGTTGTTCTTGTTGGAGGTTGGAGGTTGGAGGTTGGTTGTTGGTTGTTGTTGTTGTTGTTGTTGTTGTTTATGCTTGTAGTGTATTAGTAGTAATTGTTGTTGTTGTTGCTATTAGTACACTTTTATTTCTAGTTGTTACTGTTTTGTATATTTATTTATGTCGGTCATAGTAATTATAAAAGTGTATGTAGATTTGAAATGAAAAGAGTACAACGGGTGTGGATGTATGAAAGATTGTATTGTAATAAAAAATTAAGGCACGATTTGGTAATGGGGCGTTAATGAATTCATTAATTATGTTAAGAAACAAGAAGATTACGGTAGATGTAAAGAAATGAGGTGCCCGTGTGTAAAGTGTAGAAATAGAAAGTTTTTTCGCCGAACATGAAGTACGAATAGACCTAGGGCTTTGGCGATAACTATTATGATTGGGTGTGTCACGGTGAGAATTTTCCTGTTGAGGAGAGGTCTGACAATCCTTATAGGGATATGGTGGAGGATGTGTTGCGTGACAATATTAATAAAATTAGAATCCTAATGTAGTAGCCTTTTTCAAAATGTTGTAACATGCCAATAAACCAGTGTATGAGGGGAGTCGTCTCTCTTTCTTGCATTCAACTTCACGGTTGGTAACTTTGAAATGTGAATACAATCTATCAAACAAATGTGTAGATGGTATCGCGTCATTTATAGGGCACATTATTCCTGAAAATCATGTTATGATGCGTAACTTCTATGAAACCAAAAATATTCTTTAAGCTCTTCAACTCCCTTATGAAGAGATAGATGCGTGTGAAGAAGGATGTATGTTCTTTTGGGAGGATGCTTTTCTTCTTGATAAGTGTAGAAAATGTGGTAGAGATCGATATAAAAACAAAAGAATGCAAATGAGAAAAGGGTTGATAAAAATATCTTAACTTTTTCCCAATAGGACCCCGTTCCCAACGAATTTATGCCACAAAACTAATTGCGGCATAGATTCGATGGCATCATGAAAATCCACGTGTCAACGGGATAATGTCTCATCCAAGTGACGACGAGCCTTGGAAACATTTTGATCGCTTTCATCCTTCTTTTGCAAGTGAGCCTCGAAATGTTAGACTTGGTCTTTCTACCGATCGTTTCAAACCTTTCAGTCAATGCAGTTTATGAAGACACAGTTTATGTTTGCTTACTCCATACAATTTACAACCTTGGCTATGTATGAAAAGACAGTTTATGTTTTTGTCATTACTTACACTCGGTCCGTCGAGTCCCAAAAAACCTTGACGTTTATTTACAACCGTTAATTCGCGAGTCGAAGCAGTTGTGGGAGAGAGGGTTGTACACATACGACGTCTCTAGAAAGCAGAACTTTGATCTTAGAGCCGCACTATTATGGACTATTGATAAGACGTATTTTATTCATATTTATACCCATTTTCTATATATTTTTAAGACCGTCTATCATGTTATTTGAGGTACTTGTTATACATTTGCTAATTTCATGAATTTTATCACTTAAGTATTATTTTATCCATAAATGAATTAAACTATTCTTATTTCGGATTAACAGAAGATGACTCATTTGAATTGAACGTTGAAGACGGACAAGTATAGCAAGATTTTGGGCCACGTACAATATGAGTCCAACAATGCAATTGAGAGCCCGATTCCAAAAGTTGGCAACTTCACGTGAAATAAGTGGGAGCCAAAACAAGACATAAAAGCCTAAGGATTAAGGCATGTACCCGTATGTTCAACACAAAGCAAGCAACACAATTAGAAGAAGAGACCAAGAGAAATATAGAGAATAAAAGAATGGAAAGCAAAGTGGAAAATACGAGAAGCAGGAGTCTTAGCTATGAAGACTCCAACTCCGTCTCAGTCTCAAACTCTATCCCCTTTCTACATTTTATTTACAAAATCTATCCCGTATATTCGAATACAAGTATATAAATACCCGTCTCAATATCAGAAAAGAGGAGGAAGTGAATACCCATATATTTAAATAGAGAAAGATGAGCGGAATGAGTGACGGTTCAATCGTTTGGGTCACAATTAGAAGATGAAGCGGTTCTCGGACGTAGTCTTAGTACACGTCCGAGTACGGGTGGATTCCGGGTCGATCGGAGGCGTGATATCCGAGGGTCGAGTTGCGGGTTCCGGGCAATTAAATAAGTTCTTCTTTCTTCTTCTTTGTACCTAATTTATGGTTGAATTCGTTGATTAATTTTAGTATTAAACCGTTAGCTGTTTATTGTTAATCTTTAGTTATTTGTATCCAAAGTTTTGCTCGTTTTAATTATAAGTTGCAATTCATTTTATTAATTTGTTATCTTATTATAATTGGAATTGTATGCTTCTGCTAATTGTGTGATTCTGGCTTAGTTCGACTTACATAATCCGAGTAGCAACTAGCTTTAATTAATCTCTGCAAATTGGGGTTAGTTTAGTTAGGAGTAAAATTTGGTCAGTTAATTAATTAGGTAGTGACGACACTTAAATGGTTAACTGGATTAATGACGTCTTCTTGGTTCAATACTGCTTCTAATCCGGTCTTTAGTAGGGTGTGACAAACTTACATCGGTCGGTTAGTTTAGAATCGGTCTAGGCTTAGTTCAGGTCGGTTGTAATTAAGAGAAGATAGGGAGTTCTTGTTATCTTGAATTCTGCAGTTAATCTATAAATAAATTAAAGAGTTGACGTAAACAAATATCGGTTGCCAAGCTAAAATTACCATGAGAATATGTGCTTAATCGGGTATTCAACTTCACTTTTAGACTTTAGTATTTAGTTACGTTAGTTTATTAAAATCACAAATGAAACCCCCATTTATCGTAAATATGTTAATAACCGTAAATAATAGTACATATGTAAAGTTAGTTAATAAATATTACTGAGTAGTTAATTAGTTTTTCCAGTCTCTCCGTGGGATCGACCCTACTTATCCTTTACTATGTTTATATTTTTGAGGGTAAGATAGGTAAATAAATTGTTAATTTGTATGCGCAAACGACACGTATCAATTCACCAACACCACCATCATCAGACATCGCCACACTATTATGGACTATCAATGACTTTCCTGCTTACGATATGTTATCGGGTTGGTCAACTGCTGGTAAACAGGCGTGTCCATATTGTATGGAAAAGGAGACTAAGTCATGTTGTCTTTATAAAAGTAGAAAATGGAGTTGGTTTGATTGTCATAGACACTTCTTACAACCTGATCATGTTTTCCGCAAAGATAAAGTGAATTTTCGAAGAGGACGAGTACAGAAAGATTTTGCTGCTAAGAAATGAACGGGTGAAGAAGTGTGGGATTGTGTGAACCATTTCCCCAAAATTGTGGATGCAAGTAAAGCTGAATTGGACTCGTTAAAAGTTACTCGAATCGGGTGGTGGAAATAAAGCATGCAACGCTCGCTAGCTCACTCATCAAAATCCCATGCAACACAAACATGTAACCTGTTCATTCATGAAAGATGAATGCCACAATCATTGGGGAGTAACCCAGAGTTCTTCCAGTCATATCACATTAAAACGTACATAACAAGAGCATATAAACATACATTATCATCATTAAATATAAATAATATCATCATCACATATATATAACATCATCATCATATATAAAAAATATCATCATCATATATAAACAATATATTTATTATCAAGTAACAAAGACTTAGGAAAGACTCATCTTGGAAGCAATATCGCTACTAAAGGCTTGCATCTCACCGTTAGTGACCATATAGTCGAAACGGTTGGGGACACGACTCACAAGAACGCAAAAGACATTTAAAAATTCACTTCAACATACACCAATAATCATGATTATGCAAACACACTCTCACGGTAAATGATACGCACTAGCATCTGTACTTTGCAAGTATGACCACTAAGCCCACGGTATAAACATTTCCCTGAATCGTATACAGTATACATTTCTTATAATAAAGACTCATTTCTTCCAGATAGAACGACGATAATATAATACGATCCTAGTCTAAACCTAGCCAGTGTCGCGGGACAAGACGTGTACCCGATTCGACATGCGATAAACATTTTACATCCAAGACTCTATCAACCCAATGGACGTCGAGTACCCCAAATTCGGCTAAAGTACGCGAAAGAGCACAAGCACTATCTTCCGGCTAAACTACGTGGAAGATAAGATCCAGAATAAACAAGCAAATACGCTACATGCAATTACACCACCTCGCAAGGATACAACATTTGACGGTCGCGTCGATCAACGCTGTAACAACCCGAAAAGTACCCAAATTTTCTAGTAAAAATATTTACTAACACTTTTCAGCAGACTTAAGTTTTTAAAATAGAATTTATTGTTTCGAGTCGTATTTTGAAATTCCGCGTTCGTATTTGGAATTTCTGAGAGATTTCCTGAAAAGACCGTTTTTAGTCATCTTTGACTTTTCTTGACTTTTAAGTCGTCTTTGACTTTTTCTTGACTTTTTAAAGTCGTCATTGACTTTTCTTGACTTTTAAGTCGTCATAAACTTTTCTTGACTTTTAAGTCATCTTTGACTTTTCTCGACTTTTAAGTCGACTGTGACTTTCGTTGACTTTTTCCCGACTCGCCTTATAAGTTTGAAGACCGAAATTTTATTTAAAAAAATAATATTTTTGATTTATTTTATTTAGATTTATTAGAATTTATGATAATTTAATAAAATTATTTTGAATTTATTCGGAATTTATAATAAGGTTTTACGGTTTAAACCCGGGAATCATTTAACTATTCCCGACTCATTGTAAATCCCGAAACAAACCCGAAACTCGACTTTGGCATGAGTCACACGCCCATGTCATCGTTTTCCACTCACTTGAGATATTTTAATTGTTTCGATTAAACTAATACAAATATCTTAGATATTTGTTACTTTATCGATCCGTCAACGGAAATTACGCAAATCGTTTACAAAACAGACCCGACAAGCACAACATCACACGACTCCCTCTCCTCTCTTAGACCTTGATATTTTCATTACTTTTGATTACAATAACATAATATCTTGATAATTGATTTAATTAACTTAATATTTAATCAATTATCGTAATATAATTATTAAAACCGAGTCAATTCCGTAACAACAATTTCAAAACCCGACTTCCTAATTCTTCTATATGTACACGGCCCAACCACTCATCATTACTCACTAACAACTTTTCATTTTACAATAACTCAAATTAAGATCAAATTAATCGTTCTTCAACGTTCTTCATTCGTTCTTGAGCGTTCTTCATCCGTTCTTCGTCGTTCTTGAGCAAAATCATCATAAAACCTTCATTCCTTAATTAAATCCGTCCTAACTTATATTTCTAGAATCTCCTCCTCGCTCTCCATCTTCTAGTACGGTTTATTTTCAATTCCGTCAAAATCGTTTTCAAAACAAAC
>JAIUZE010069944.1:0-82291 GCA_022085475.1 Heliosperma pusillum | reverse complement strand
GTACTTAAAGTAAAATATCTTATAATTTTGAATTTTTAATGTGAGAATGAATGTTGTTTTATCTATTATACTTATCGTATTCCAATTGTTATTTATTTGATTAAACATTACAACTGTTAAGAAAAATGAGTAAACAATATTTTAATTCTTAAATATTATCATTATTATTATTTTCATACTTAAAAATATAAGTATTTAAATATGGCTAGCATTACTTATTATTTTTATAATATTATTATTTTAATAAAGTTGGACAAAGAAAAATAAGTAAAATATCTTATAATTTTGAATTTTTAATGTGAGAATGAATGTTGTTTTATCTATTATACTTATCGTATTCCAATTGCTATTTATTTGATTAAACATTACAACTGTTAAGAAAAAAGAGTGAACAATATTTTAATTCTTAAATATCTATACAATAATATAAAAAGGCTAGATTGAGTAGTTAATGGAATGACACATGGCGTGCTACAATTACATGATAAATCAATCTTCTTCATTTTTTTTTTAAAAAAAAAGATAAAAAAATAAAAGATGAAAAGGCAAAGTAGTAATCAATATACTAATTACTCATATTATGTAAATTTTCATTTCTCAAGCATTAGTTCCTTTCATAAACATACTTCAATGAAAAACTTTTCATATTCTACGGTTATGAAATCAATTTAATAAGTTTCAAGTATAAAACAAAATCACTTGATAAGAAGTCTAGCACATTCCTAAGAAATAAAATTATAGAGAGTAAACCTATTTATTTCATTTGATTTTTCAAAATTAAAAGTTTCATATCTTTGCTTTGTCGTGAGTCGTTGAGATCAAATAGGCAAGAAATGAAGAGATAAGAGAGAAGTAGAGCTATTGTCGAATTTTAATGAAGACACTTGAGATCGTCGATGATTGAATATAATTATCTATGAAGGGGAGGCAAACTTTGGTGAATGAAATCCTAGCTTGACCAAATTAGAACCTTAGTGTTTAGTCTCATATTTATAATAGTATATGATATAATATTTTAGAATGTTTTGTATATTCTCTATATTTTGTGTAGTGAATTTGTTGGAATTGATATTAGCAACACATTACAAATATTGACTAAGGTAAGTTTTAACACAAATATTGTATATTCTCTATTTTTGTATGAATTTGGTTTAAAGGGTAAATCTATACTTTCATTGCACTTAAAGTAAAATATCTTATAATTTTGAATTTTTAATGTGATAATGAATGTTGTTTTATCTATTATACTTATCGTATTCCAATTGTTATTTATTTGATTAAACATTACAACTGTTAAGAAAAATGAGTGAACAATATTTTAATTCTTAAATATTATCATTATTATTATTTTCATACTTAAAAATATAAGTATTTAAATATGGCTAGCATTACTTATTATTTTTATAATATTATTATTTTAATAAAGTTGGACAAAGAAAAATAAGTAAAATATCTTATAATTTTTAATTTTTAATGTGAGAATGAATGTTGTTTTATCTATTATACTTATCGTATTCCAATTGTTATTTATATGATTAAACATTACAACTGTTAAGAAAAATGAGTGAACAATATTTTAATTCTTAAATATTATCATTATTATTATTTTCATACTTAAAAATATAAGTATTTAAATATGGCTAGCATTACTTATTATTTTTATAATATTATTATTTTAATAAAGTTGGACAAAGAAAAATATCATTCTGACTTCGAGCAAAAAATGATATCATTCGATTACAAATGTAAAGTGAGAATAGGTTACTACAATAACAAAAAAAAATATTAAAGAAAAAAGTGAATATCAACCCACTATTCAAACAGTAAATAAAATTTACGTGAGCAAACAATTATTAATCCAAAATTAAAATATCCCGTGATTTTCACAGGAAAATAAACTAGTAATAATATAAAAAGGGTAAATTGAGTGTTTCTTGATGGGTGTTTCTATGTTATAGATATGGACCCTAATACGATGCCACGTGGAAAAAAGGAAAAAAAAAACATGTATTGCAGTTACTATCGATTCATATTTACTATGGTCAAATATAGTTGAACGACACTGGAAACTCAAGAATCCGCTCTCATCGTCTCCTATTGATGTTTTCTCCATAATCAATAACCTTCACATTAGATACTCGATTAATATAATCAATGACCTAAAATAAGAGAGTATTTATGCATATGAGTGACCACTGTTTGTTTTCTCATACCTTGACTCTTTTTCATTTGTTCGATATTCATTTAGTTTCTCAAACAAACCCTCTTCGGGTAAAACTCTTTTTACAACAATATTTCATTGTTCAACGTATAATTACGGAATATAGAGTTGTATCTAACTTGGTCTTTGGGTTTGTATAAGCTTATTATGTAGCACTGTAGCAGTTAGGAAATACTCCCTCATATCCAATCCAATGTACCCATTTGCTTTGAATGCGTTTTTATTCCTTTATATATAAAATTATTTTACTAAAAATATAATTTTAGGAAAGATATTTTCAAGGATTTCGTCTTTCAAAGTTCTATATATTCCAATTTATAAACGGTCAAAGTTTTGAAAGTTTGAACTCGATCTAAAAAGTAAATTGGTATTTTAGATTGTATAGGAGGGGGTATGATTGATTCTCTTCATTTGATCAACCTGTATTCACTCCATTTCAATTTGATTGCAATTTTCTCTTATTGTTTTAGGAAATTTTATCATATTTTTTAAGTTTAATTATTTCTATTTTGAGCAAGGAAAAGTGGATTTTTGGTATTCTCCCTTTTCCATCAAGGCTTCTAAATCATTCCAAAATACAAGTAAGACTTAAAATGGGATTAGGGTAGTACATAACTACAATATAAGGGCTAGGAGTTTGTTTGGTCATATATTTGATTTGTTTGGATCCATAATGCAGAGGTGTTGGGACATAAATAGTACGTTATGATAAGTTTGGACTGAGAATGGAGATGGAGTACATACATTTTTACGTCAAGATGGAGTACCCTATTTTGTGTTGTCCCGGTCATTTGTTTACCTTTATTTTTGGGGAGGGGATCCTTTGTAAGTAGGAACATTGGATGATAAGTGAATAATAGCTCTATTGGGATATCAAAATACCCAAAAAATACATCTTTAATATATAATGTTAAATAAATGAATAAGACACTCTAAAACAGAAATAATAAACAAATGACCGGAAATAATTAAGTTCACTTATACAGTTTTACTAAAAAGAATGTTGTTTTGTTAAAATGACAATGGTCTTTATTTTTGAGTTTGAGATGCTTCTGGAATTATATAAATCTCAAATGCACAATGCAAGCACACAATCATTACCATTACAAGGACCTTATTTTTCAGGCAAATTCTTTCCCGTTAAGAGATTCATTTTAAGTTCAAGACATATTAGTTATTTCTCAATATAGCTGGCAACAAAATACAAACTAAGTTGATTAAGGCACCAAATTTTAGAATTCCGTGAATTTCACGGGTACCAAAACTAGTTAAAGATTACAAAGGGGAGATTCGAGATCTCAAAATACATCAAAGACCATGTTACCATCATTACGATAACACAATCTACTAAGGCCACACTAAGCAATACAAATTACAACCTCTTGTAAAAATACCAAAATAATCCATTCATCCATTCATTCATTCATTCAACAAAATAAAATGCATCAACAAAATAAATTAAACATTCAAGACATAATTCATTAATTATGATGATTAATTTATCCAAACCACCTATAAAATGATCAAAATTATGTGACAATTCCTTAATTGTACACAACAATTTTAATCAACCATAATCCAATTTAATTCATATTATCGGGTATAACATAAATTAAATTCAACATTATTTTAAACCTTTTTAAAATAATAGGGTATCTATCATTGTGAACTTTTTCACAACAACAAAACAACATACATTATCTTTATAATGCAATAAACAAAACAAAAAAAATTATTTTTTTTTTCACTATTCACGGATGAACAGTACCCGTGAACAGTAGCAGGTAAAAAAAAAAAAATTTTTTTATTTTTCTCGGTTTAAAAAAAACAAAACAAACACAAATTAATCTTATTAATTTGATCATGCTAATAAAACTAGATCGGTACAAACATTCAACATCTAATCATTATTAAACATTGATACAAACTAGATGATTCAAATTAACCTTTTAAAATGAATATCTAAATCATGATTAATCGATTATCAAATTACTCAACTAATCATAATTATTTTGTATATTCATATCGAAAAATTTAGCACAATGAATGTTCTTTAACATCCAAAACAAATTCCTTTTACATTTCAATTTAATCCTCATTAAATCAAAATATCAACAAATTCATTATATTATTATCTTAACATATTAAAACAACAACATATATGAATCAAAAAAGGAAAAACAAGGCAAAAAAAAATTTTCCTCACGGCTGAACAGTGCCGTGAACAGTACCAAATTTTTTTTTCCCTTACCGTGAACAGTACCGTGAATAGTACCAAAAAAAACACAAACCCTAATTTTTTTTTTCTTCTTTCAGCCGAAACAAAAAAAAAAAAAACAAAACAAAAATTTCTAATCTTATATTTCATCAAATATGAAAACATATAAAATAATTTCATAGCCAAATGCTCTGATACCACTTGTGGGAAATATCGGTATACTTCCCTTTAAAATTTCGGATTATAATGAAATTATAACTATATGAATTTCTAGTCATAAATGAAATTGCATAATATAAACAAAAAGATTAAGAAATAACCTTCGGTCCTAGATAAAGGCCTAAGAACAAATACCAAAGTAGGTATTCTCCTAATCGTAACACCCAAGATGGTTCAAGAAATGCCTTCGTCGTGCTAGAACGAATACCCAAAATTACTTCTAATTTTGTGTGTATATTGATGATGAATATGAAGATGAATAAGAGAGTTCAAAATCAGAATTTTTCTTCTCCTTTTTCTCTTGTGTGTGCCGTGAGATTAGAGTCGTTATTAGGGTTTCTTTTTCTTGCTCTTAATACTCCATATGTGCCGTGAGATGGCAAGAGCAAAAGTATCAAAATCAAAACCCTAGTTTCCTTATTTATCTCAACCTATATTAGGTAGTTAGCATATCATTTAATATGTACATAATATAATATGTATTCTAATTATTACTAGTGATGGACCGTTACATAAACCGAGTAATGCCGGACCAATACACTATAATAATATCGTGTAATACATATCCGCCAACTTAAATATAACAGTTTATATTTAGTTTAGACCAACATTATATACATTGATTAAATATAACATTTTATATTCAATTACCAGCTAACATTATTTAATCGTTATTAAATAATCGTATCATCATCACATTGACTAACCTTTTAGTCAAATACATCGATTAACCTTTTAGTCATTTAAAAAAAAGGCATCAATATGATTATTTTCACAAATAATCACATCTCAAACACATCCTATAGGTGTGACTTTTAGGGATCAGTTGATCACCGTCATCTGAATGACAATAACGTCAAACTTATCTAGCAAGCCAACCGTTATTGATAAACGTTAATCAACTGATTATAATACAAAGTATACCCTGTGAACCTTAGCTGTTATCACACTAACTATGGAGGACACTAGCTCCAACAGAAACACCATCTCCCTGAGGATCGACCCATACTTCCCTAATTACATTAATTTGTTATTAGCCTAGTCTGGGTAATTATCTTTGACCAGAGCTTGCGACAGGCCCGATCACCCGCTAACCCACTTGTCCGTGGGCCAAAATTTTAACACTAGCCCGGCCCATGTCCGGCCCAAGCCCGCAGTTGAACACCTCTAATCAAAACCCTAAACAAACCTATCAAACCCATGGCCAGAGGGACACCAGCAGCCTAAGGTTGTGGCAGCTGAATAGGTGCCTCATGACTACCAACACAACCAACAACGATGGCCTTCAGTAACAGCAGTACACGATTGTCGAAACGAACCCTTTCGCAAACCCTAAATGAACCAATAGTATACAAACAAACACAGCAGCAACCACCAAGTGACCGTGCCTTAAACCACCACCATCGGGAACGTCATACCGGAGGAGATGGTTGACGTGTGTGGTGGTAACATCAATGGTGACCACAACAATAACATCATACACGACTTACACTATCGCAAACCCTAAACTGACGAAAAACAACTGAGCCCAAAGCCATCACTAGGAAGCACTTTAGACCGGCGACGTGATGTATGATGGTCGACGTGCGTGGTAGTGACTGGTGATGACAATGGTGACAGCAACGGACACACGTGAAACAGACGCTCCTCCTCGATTTTACAAAACCACAAGAGGATGCAACACAAACAGCGACGAAGGAGTGGCGGCTGTCTCAGGTAGAGGCTGACGGTGAAGTTAGAGCGGCCTCATGCAGAGGCCGGCGTCATGCGGCATGCAACAAGACCCACGATCGCAAATCCCTCTCTCTCCCATAAATGAAATAACTATAAACTGAATTTATATGATCTAAATTTTTTTTAACTAAACTTATATAATCTAAACTATAAAGTTATAGAAATTGAACTTTTCTGAATTTATATGATTTACAATAAATCTTGCTTGTGACGGAGCGACCCGTCGTAAGTTTGCGACGGGTCAAGAACCCCTCACAAAGATCAAGTGACAAGGCAAGTTGAGGGTTCCATTTGCCTCTCCCCTCCCCACTTGCTCTTTTTTAGGGAGACTTAACTCGTCGCAAGCTTGCGAGTTGCGACGGATCGCCTCATCACAAAGGTTGCGAGTTGCGACGGATCGCCCCGTCACAAAGGAGAATTTGCTTATGATTTGAACTGAAATTAGAAAGACATATTTTTTTACGGAATTACTTTTTCACATACGAATTTTACTCTTTCACATACGCTTTTTTATAAACTTTCCATATCATACCCTTTTTCTAAATCTAATCTAATTAACTCTTACATTTACCTTTTTTCCTTAAAATCGAATCTAGTTGCTCTAACTTGAAGAATGGATTAAAATTCTCCAATTAATATGATAATTTTATTATTAGCAATCATCATTATGTTTGTTGAAAATATTAGGGTTACGTACGAACCTGATGTGGAAGCCGTTGAACGGATGATCGTACAACCAACGCTTAAAGAAATGATTCACAATACTACATACTACGGAGTAATCAAGTTCGTAAAGTATAGCAGTAAATGAAATGGAAACAAATAACATTCCACTAGAATTCGTGTAAAGTAGCAATAAATGCAATGGAATAGGTTTCATCCTGCATATGAATCTTAAACACCATCTGAATGGGTTTAATGATGGTATTGTTGTCATTAATTTTAGGGTTTTTTGTCAGAAACTACCTATTATTTAGGGTTATTTGTGAACAACTACCTTTCATTTTATTTTTGGCTTTCAACTACCTTTTATTTCTTCATTTTGTAAAAAAACTACCAAAAATCCACTTCCGGCGAGAAAAGTGAACTTTTCGGCGTTGACTTGCTCTTTTCTCCGTTTTTCAGACATCTAGCCGATATTCTTCCTTTTCTTCCTTTAGCCGGGTAAGATTTAGATTGTATTGATGTAATCTTTTCTCCCTTTAATCAATCTCATTAACCAATATAAATTTTATTTGTTAAATCTTATATATATACATGTATTAGATTGACTTGCTCTTTTCTTCCGTTAGTCTACCTTTCTTACATCCACCATCTTCATCATGAAGAGTTAAAGAGGGTGGTACTTTAATATGATTGAGATGAACATTAAGTTAATCAAGAGTAGTCTATAAGATTGTTAGAATGTAAGGGCCGAAGTGAAGGTGACGGTAAAGGTGACGGCGCAGATAAAGAGGGAGATTGAGATGCTTGATGTTTTGATATTGCTTGGAAGAGATTTTTGATAAGGTGTTGGACATGGAAATAGAGTTTTTTCAGATTTTATTGGGTGAATAAATGGAAAAATATAGGTAAAATGTGTGAAAATGGGAGAAAAGACCAAGTCAACGCCGGAAAGTTGACTTTTTTAGCCGGAAGTGGATTTTTGGTAGTTTGTTACAAAAAGAAGAAATAAAAGGTAGTTGAAAGCCAAAAATAAAATGAAAGGTAGTTGTTCACAAATGACCTTAAATAAAAGGTAATTTCTGACAAAAAACCCTTAATTTTATGCATAGTATAATGTCTCATGTGAATTGCGCGTTTCTTCGAGACGACTTTTCTCATATATGAATGTGTTTTAAGACTCTTGCCGGTACTTCCTCCATTGTGTCTTATGGGAGTGTGGTGGTCGAAGGTAGGAGGTGTTGGGCTGACTACGGTTGCCGGAGAAGGGAAGCCACTGTCGGCCGGAGCGACTGGACTGACGGAGCGGGGTGTTAAGCGGAGGCTGTTTTGGTGGTGAAGGGAGACAAGGGAAGGAAGAAAAAAAATCAATTGGAGGGAATGAAAAACTGACAAGGGTAAAATTGTAAAACGTGTATGTGAAATAGTAAAATCCGTATTTGAAAAATCACGTCCCATTTTTTAAATCTAAAAGAGCAGATCGTCAATGTCAAGTAGCCACTTTATTCTTCACCCCGGGGCGAAGAACGGGGGTATGGTGGGTTACCAACCCCATGAAAAAACAAAATCATATGATGTTGATGAGTAGTGTGACTGATGACATCCTCGAAATCATCGTTACACACCAACGACGCCTTCTCTTCGGAGCTTCCAAAGCCATTATTACTTTTATAAATATCACATTCTACTTCTTTCTTTCTTTCAGCCATTTCTTCCAACACTCTACTCCCCTCTAAAAAATGGCTGCCATTAATGGATCTCTTGTCAAATCTTTCATTCACACCGCTGATCATACTTTCTCTCTTATGCCACAACCTCATTCCATTTCTCTAAAGTTTGGATCTTTCAAGCTTAATCCTTCCTTGGCTTCACATTGTTCTTCAAAAACACCTTCAGGTATTCTTCACATGTTTTTATTTTCATTATGTATGGAGTTACATGTTCGTATCGAGATCATACTTTGTTACATGTTGCATTTCATTTCATTTTGTTTACACCATTTTACTTTTTATGATCAAAGTTTATCAAGTACAAATGTTTAGTTGGTCACCTACTCACTTCACCTCAAAATTTGGACATGGTTCATTAGGTCCATTATTTGAACACTCTCCTTTCTATAATTCTAGAGTAGGATGCTCTTGGTAGTTTGTTAGAACATGCAAACGGGTCGGATCACACCCAAACGGAGGAGAGACGGACCACTTGACAACACAAGTAAGTTTTCATACTAAAACCAATTGGCAATAGGAGGAGGTAACCCCCTTGGTTTATATGGGACACTCACAGGCAGATTTATATTCCAATAGTTGACTAAGAGATGGAGGCTTGGTTGAATGGTTGTCAATACGCTATCGTTTACTTTAAAGATAATGCATCATACTCGTTCGCAAGCAATGTTGGCTGCTTATATACCCGAGTTGTTTGAGTTTGATGTATAAAACAGCATACCGGTAATGTTATGAACTATAATGGTACAGGCCGACTAAGAGCTCAAGTTGCCACAGTTGAACAACCCGTGACTAAAGTGTCACAAAACGAGGAAGCGCCTGTTGTTGTAGTCACTGGAGCATCTCGAGGTATTGGAAGAGCAACGGCATTGGCCCTAGGGAGAGCGGGATGTAAGGTACATCAATTATATTTTTTCTTGTTTGCTCTTTGTGAAAATGTTTCCAAGCATGACAAACTTTAGCTGTAGTTAATCCAGTTACAGAAGGTTAAAGACTGGATATTGTACTTATCAATACAGTTTTGGATCATCTCATTGCTGATCACTGCTATTTTTTTCACCATTGGTCAGGGGATTTGGATAATTTTTTTTGCGATAGTTACTTATTTTTATTTTCATGAACTTTTTTTCCTAAAGCCATATTTTGGTTGCCTTCACAAGCGATTGTGATTTGTGAATAATTGGATCTATTTACTAGATTCGTAAATTAACAAAAGCAAAATGTTTTTAGCACATTTTCACTGCAATACTGAATTGCTTTGATTTTGTAATGCAGGTTCTGGTTAACTATGCAAGGTCGTCAAAGGAAGCTGAAGAAGTTGCAAAGGAGGTTTGTTTCAAATAATTTAATGCATTTTTATGTTTCATATGTAGTACATCTGAGTATTGGACATATCGACCTTTGCCATAGGCGGCAGCCTTTGAGACACTAGGGTGATGTTACCATTGTTTTTGTACTTCATTCTTAAGCTATTGTTGGTTTACATACTTCATATTAAGTGAAGCGCGATTGCTACTTTCAAATACTTTTAAACAATTGACGCTGTTATATTTCGTCAGTTACGTGTTTCTAGCTTATTTTGTTGTAAGCGCTCATTGGTTTCACTTATGTCTTCGTTATTAAGCAGGGCCATCTCAATCTTAGAACATTGAACTTGAGTCCAAAGCTTAGATATACTTTGGTCACTGGAGTTGCTTTTAGTTAACATTCACTGAGTTTGTGCGTATATTATTGAGGCCAATTTTCAGATTGGTCAATTCTCTTGAACTCTCCTGAACCCTGGTCTTATTAGTACCTCTCTCTATTGCTTTGCCCAATTGTTTTGTGTTTATCTCTTCATGTCATTGTCATTTTGTACCAACAAAATGACTAATATCTGAATTATAAATTTCTTTTTAGATTGAGGCTTGTGGAGGGCAAGCGCTTACTTTTGGAGGTGATGTATCTCAAGAGGCAGATGTTGAATCCATGATAACGGCTGTAAGTTCATTCCACAATTCTTTCTCATCTTCATTATTTCTTGATCTTTAATATCTTCTTTTTGTTTTTTATTCCATTTATTGCATTTCATCTGGTCCTACTATTACAGGCAATTGATGCTTGGGGAACTGTGGACGTGCTAGTTAACAATGCAGGTACAGATAACAATTTTGTGGTTTTTATAACCGCGTTAAGACAAGAAAGTGTAAAACCATACCCATATATGTAAGCACTTAGAGAAAACATAATTTTTTGGGCGAGTAGAAAAGATAAGGTTTCATAGAAACATTAAAGTAAGGCGGTTTTAGACAAATATCTCTGACCATTTTGTGCATACTCCAGATTACTATGTTACATAAAAAACCTACTATAGATGTCTTACTAAATGTTTATACTTGTAGGAATTACAAGGGACGGTTTGTTAATGAGAATGAAGAAATCTCAATGGCAGGAGGTCATTGATTTGAATCTTACCGGTGTATTCCTTTGTACACAGGTTGCTAAAAATAACTGATGACCTTTCACATTCTTATGCTGCATCTTTATTTAATTATTTAGCTGATCCCATTTAACTTGTTGTGGTAATGCAGGCTGCAGCAAAAATAATGATGAAAAAGAAAAAAGTAATCGCTATGCGCCTGACTTTCCTACGTCTCTTTTCCAGTGTTAACTGGTTGTTAGTTATCAAATGAAAAAGGAATAAGGGAAATTTCTTGGATATGATGAAAAAGAATAAGGTAAATCATTGCTTATATATTTCAGGGAAGAATTATCAACATCACCTCTGTTGTTGGCCTGATTGGCAATGCGGGGCAGGCCAACTACAGTGCTGCTAAAGCTGGGGTTATTGGCTTCACTAAGACAGTTGCGAAGGAATATGCAAGCAGAGGAATCAATGTATACATCTCAATCATTCTTGACCCTTTAAGCCTGGTGTACATCATACATATTTTTTTTTTACTTACCATTTACGTCCATATTTTTGAATTTACCCCATTTTCCATTAGCAGGCAATTCTAGAATTTGTCGCCAATTTCATTAGTAGGCCATTTTCGAAAATGTTCATATTTACCATTACTCTTTGACCAACACATGGAGTATATTTAATGTACCATTTAGTTTACCTCACGTGCGCCCCAACTTTCATTTTTGAATTTTGTTTCAGGTCAACGCAATTGCACCAGGGTTCATTGCGTCAGACATGACGGCGAAACTAGGACCAGACTTTGAGAAAAAGCTCTTGAACTCCATCCCCCTAGGTACAGTAATAATTGAAGTCCCAATGTGCCCTCATGATGCCCATGGGAATGTTGATTTGTCCATTCTAGTTGATTTTCTTCCAATTGATTAGTATCATAGATGCCATATCTTCACTGAAATTGGATGTCATGTTGCACTATCTTCATTTAATCATATAACTTCTTTAGATTTTAGGTTAAATGAAGTAGATGTCAATTATGATTATAGGCAAGAATAAAGCATCTCATGACACACATACACCCCCAACAATATTGTTATTGCAGTGAATTTCCATAACCAATGGGGGAGCAAATTTTACTGCTGTTTCAATTCATAACCGCAGTATCTTTTTAAGTGTAGCTAAAAGATAATCCGGAGTTTCTGCTCCTAATCTCCCATCCATAGCTTTTACAATGCACCACATTGTTTGTTCAATGCAATGTACATAGTACACCTCTGAACTTCAAGCAGTCTCTGTACAAGCACACTAATGTGGGAACAGAGCTTGTAGATTTATATCACTACAAGAAGTTTCTCTCCCTGTTTCTTGATCACTGTTCATGTATTTAATTACCCGACAAGTGTTTTGCCTGATCTTTGATTCTCCGACACTTTATTTTGGACGTGTGTCTGACACTGGAAGTCAGTTTAAGTGTCCGACACGACAGAACACTTCAATACTCATTTTAGACCAAAAACGAAATCTGCGAAAATTATCACATCCGACACCATGTAGTGCCCGATACTTGCAGCCAAGTCAGAGTAATGTAAGGTTCTGGCACCAATTTTCCCATCAATTTCCTCAAAACAACAATATGAAGTATTTCCCATAAAGTTTCCTCTAATATTTGCATGAAATACTAGTAGCATTCTGTGATGTGATCAACAGACCTTACATCTAACAGAACTTCTTCTGGAAGTTCATAGAGTAAATACACTGATGTAATTAGTCTACTATTTGTGAATTGTGGGTTCAGGAAGGTACGGCCAACCAGAACAAGTAGCCGGACTGGTAGAGTTTTTGGCACTTAATCCTGCAGCCAGTTATATAACCGGACAGGTTTGCCAACTTCTGCCTGAACTATTCTCTCATCTCTCGCACATTTCCCTGCATCATATGAGTTGTGAATTTGAGACAAAAAAAAATCAAGGCACTGAATGAAAAAAGACACTGTGGAACTATCTCTTTTGATGATTTCTAAAATTTGATTTCGACTCGTTTGTACATGGCATACAGGTGGTCACTATAGATGGAGGAATGGTAATGTGAGGCCCTTAAGACACATCAGACCTCAATTGCGTTGCTGACTACATTTAGTCAAGCGGCAGGAAGAGTTTCTCATATGTCGAATAGGGTGCTATACTGCTGTGTTAACCATTTTCACATTTGACTGGCGATGATGACGCAATTGTGATCGGTAATTTGCGGATCAGCAAAACAAGTACACCCACTCACCTTTTTCAGAAAATATAGAAACTGTTTTACTTTATCAGAATAGCAGCGATCTTTCCCACAGAAAATTGTTCATTTTCGTTAGTTAGTAACAGTTTTTGAGGTTTAGTATGAACTTTGGAGATGATAATGATTAAACTAATTGTACTCCTTTTTAATGTGTCTTTGTATACGTCGTTTCCTTTTCCTCTATTTACTCTTTTCATATGGCTTTTATGCATTTTGTTCGATCTTTCTTGCGTTTGCACTAGTCGTAAAACAGACGAGAAGGACTTTCTAATAGGCTTTGAATATGGTCGGAAAGCCAGGGGACTATCATGTTGTCAATCAGCACGGCGGTGTACAATACGCACTAAGTGCGGTTGCTAACAGACCTAAACATAAGCGATTAAAGAAACTGCATCTAAACAAGCATAAAGTACAATCTAAGGATGCAAAGCCGTAAAACCCCAATGCTAATTGTTAGTTACAATCCAGTTTAGGTAGTTTTCAACTCTACATTGTCATAGCGTGCAAATGTTACAATTCCGATTCAAATGGAATTTTTGCTTCGAAGGTTACAAATTTTGCTATAATAGAGCTCGGGGTGCTAATGAGCCGAGCACGAGCTTGGCCATGCTCGGCTTGTGCTCATGAAATAAAACTTGAACTCGAGATCGAGATCGAGCATAACTCATCCAAGCTTGAAAAAAATGAGCTCATTACCATGCTCGTGAGCCTTAAAATGAGCTCTTTACCATGCAAAATAATAATCAAATCTCAAAATTTGTGATCAATTCATTCAGTTTTACATTTGAATTCCGTGTTAGATATATTATTACCATACTCCGCCCATCTAGAAATCTTGGTTAAAACACTTTTGATGCTTCGTCTTTGCATTTATTACAATTCTTTCTTTATGAGTATCATAATCGGAATAGTCTTTTAATTTTATCACACATGTTCGAGACGCTCGCGAGCTTTTTGAGTTGGTCTGACTTTTTAAGTTATCGAGATGAGCCTGAGCTCGAGCCAAAGCTTTGACCGAGCCAAGCCCGGGCTACTCATGAGCAATCTCGGTTCATTATCACCCCCTAAATAGAGCTATGCTATAATCCCTTGGGCGTTACTCTTTCAAAGATCTTTCAAGTGTAGATCATTAATTATGATCTATCCTAATAACATGTACACATTACATAAACAAAAGTTATAGCTCTTGAGTGGTGGCCGGTGGGTTGTGACTTAAAATATGCAAAATGTTTGACAAAAGAGATTTAATGTTTGACACTTGATTTTTCAAATTATATGAGAGATCTATATCTTCAAATTCTGAGTTCTAATTAACCTACAGATGATATTAGATGAATATAAAAATATATTATTTAAGTATGAGAACTCAGTCAAATATGGGATGTCTACATCACATGATAACAATATAAAATGCCAATGCTGCAGGCTGCTAACCTTAGAATCTAATAAATTCATAAACTAGCTCTTACATAGCAGTAATTACAATAATCTAACATCTACTGCTAAATGCATCAGTCTTTGACATCTTGTTAGTACACACCAAATCAAGAAACACTGAATGAGTCGGACAGGGGTACGGATACCGTCTCAAACCATGTAATCAGTTCTGCTCCAAAAGTTCACATATTTGTTGAGCCCATAAATCCAAGAGTGAGTAATTCTCCGAGTTCATATTGAAGCTGCCTTTGACTCTATGACAGGCAGAAATGAATGTTTGCTGGTTGATATCTTCTTAAATATCCATTCTAATGTATCTCAACTTCTCATACTGTTCATATCCGAACGATTGAAGCATGAGCGGTCTCTGGGCTTCCCCTGTAATCAAGCTCCACAAATGTACCACCTCCTATACCCTTGGCTAATCTCCCAGGGTTCACACACAAACATTTAGCTGCATCTTGTGCATCGCCATTGAGAGAAAGCACCTGTTTATTGTGGGTAGAAATTTCAAATATTAAAGCACTCCCCATGTTTCAGCCACCAAGAGTTTTTTCCCCCACGAGTAGTAGTTCTTCCTTTTACTATTTGGAAGGATAAATTCGAAGAGCTTTACGTTTTGTCTACGGCTCTACGCTTCTATTGTTGTGAAGTAATAGTAAACTGACTCAACTTTTATTAGTTAACCAGAATAGTCTCTTCAGCGCACAACACTAGGACAATGTTGTTGTCTAATGTCGTCGCACTTTTCAAAGATATTGATTCTACAAACTTCACTATCAAAATGTGTTTGCGCACTTCAGACTCAAATGACATGTAGAAAGGTCTTAAGAATTGTTACCTTCACGAAAGGAGCCAAGTCAGATGGTACAACAAGTACTTGTGGCGTAGAAGGAATGTTCAAAGCTTCTGGAGCAACTGAAAAGTCCAGGGGAACTCCCTCAGCTGGTGGATATAAAGGATAGAAGCTGTCAACAGGAACAAGAAAATTTGAATCAAAATTGAAAAACCAATCCCATTTCTGTCAGACAGAGACAGCTAGCTACTTGGCAAAAAACTTCCTGAAACAAGGCATAACAAACCTGTGTTGGCCAATAATATGGGTTGCCAATCTACTTAAGCGATCTTTTGATGTTCCGTCTTTAGGATTCCTCGAGATCTCTTCTCCGCTAAGATGTTTTAAGATATCCACGGAGCAGCATCCAATTGTCACCTGCAAACCCAAACCTTTGCACTGTAAAATCTTATCCAGAATTACTTCAAGCACTTCTAACGAGTTCATCATCGGATGAACATAAGTTGATGGAGTAAAACCACTCTCCATGTGATGAATCTGAAGAAAGTGTACACTGTATTATTGTAATACATCTCAGTCAATCAGCAGGAAGCAGGGTCAGGCAAGACTGCATTCTTCACCTTATTTTTGAAGCATAAAGCAAATGGTTTAAGGAGATTAAAGTTCTATTGGACCTGATTGAGTGGCCACTGCTTAATGGTTCAGAAGTAGCGCAAGAACTCACCTCATCAGCATCAAATGTTCCTGGATTTGTGAGACTAATAATCTGCCAAAGCAAGGGATAGCAGTTGTCATATTTTTACATGAGAATGACCTTGAATAGTAATAAAAATAGAAATTATATATTAAAACGTGGAGTTACCTGATCTTTAAGTTCAGGGGGATATATTTCGAAAGGAGGCTGAGAAAAAAAATAGAAACCTGGCTTAATCATACTATCTTCAATCGCCAAATATACATTAGAATATTCGATCACAAAAAAGCATATGATTCAGAAAAAAAAAAAATGGCTACCTGAGGAAAAACAAAATCATGGTTAGCATCACGTATAGATGGAACCAAAAGTACGCGGGTGGAAGAACCCATGTATTCAACATGGTCTCGTAACTGAAAAATAAGTTGAAACAAAATTATTTTACTGTCAGTAACAATCATTTTCTTCAACTCCAAACATAACTAAAAGTTGGGCACAAAGTAAATACCCTAGTAATGATTTCTTGGTGAAATACTTCATCAAAGCTCCTGTCAAAAGTAGCTTTCCTAATCTCAGGATGTTCAGAATCAACAAAAGGTCCAAACTGAAAAAAGATGCCCCATGCTTGCCATGTAAGTTCAAAATTTCTAAAGAAAGTACGAAAACAGAATGGAAGTGCCTATACCAGTATCAGCAACTGTGGCTGCTTTCTACTTGCGTATGCGAGCAATTCTGAGAGAGGCTCGAAGAACAAATTGTCTGTTGTTGTGAAAGGGCCAGCCGCCATGATCTGTTCATATTGCACACCGCATGAAATATTAAATTGGAGACAGCTGAAATGCTAGACAAGCTTGATCTTTAAGCAAAATATGCCAGATTTTAATCATATGTCCATGTAATAACCAAAGGCTTTTATAAGGCAGTTATTATTCAGAGGTTTAATAGGGCAGATAAGATACACGGAGTTAACTGAAATGCTAGTGAATTCCATATAATATCCTGAATCGATTGACCACCCCCTCTAATCTCCCTGTGTATCCTCCTCTCGACAGTCCACCCTGCAAAATTCTCAAATCTGATATCTCTGAAAATTTATCTAGTGAGTTGTGAGACTTGTGATTATGTGCATCAAAGTTTATACAGTTTTAAGCAAGCCAAGTGTGAGACTAACAGCCCAAAATCGCAAAAGCTACTATGCTCATATGCAACTTGGACAACATGATAACACAATGGAAAGTGAGTGAATGAGTATGCTTTCCTCTTGCCTCATTTGTAATAACAGCTATTAATACAGATATCATCTTTCTTACCACTGACAGTCCTGATAGGGTAACTGATTGCAAATTGGATAAACCGTCTTCATCAAGCGCTTGTCTCTTAACAGGATGAAGATCACAGTCAGAAGAGGCCGGGAAGGGAATCAACTCCTCCAATTTTGAGGCAACTAGACAATGTCCACTTGGGTTATCTCCAACTATACCAATGACCTTGAAAACCGTATATCTAATAAGCTTACATTGCTTTAGATGTCCAAAATGCATTAATTTAATTACGCATTGTAACTCTTGAACTATACCTGCCCTGGAAAAATGGAATATTGGCGCACTTTTTCCAATTCAAGGCGCACACGTTGTCCTCCTGAATGCTCAACACTGAGAAACAATAGAAAAACAAAGCTTCAAAGTCAACCTAAAGAATATGAATATCCTTGATGATTCACTTAGAAATGCACTTCCATGTCTCATTCCCTCAATATCTAGAAAGCTCATTTTTGCGGTCTTCATACTAATGAAAGTTTTGTAGCAGCATATTCAATGCCAAGTCTCTACTACATAGAGGGACATACTCTGTACTAAATCACTATATAAAATGACAAGAGCTTACCCTTTTCAGGCTTATTCTGATTAAACCTGAATCTATGACCACACATAAATACTCTTTTAAGGTTTTCTTGTTATAGGTTACCGCAATAAAGAATTGACATAATACACAGTGATATGCAGCCAAGTGGAAACTCTGCTACATGCCTACATAGCAACTATGTACATACACAAAAACGTAAAACTGAGCAAGTAGAGTACCTGCTCTGTAGCAAGACGGATTTTTCATTCAGGCGGCCTTCTCCATCACAGCAAATCATTCCAACAGAAAATATACTTTTCTGGTGAATAATTGAATAAAAGTAAACATTTAAAGCTTTACACATTAGAGAGGAAAACGTTGATGGGTATACGTGAACATATATATTAAGAAGTTGCATTACCTGAGAGGCTACCGTAGGATCCACAGGGCCTTCATATAATCCCGAATCAACAAATGCAGATGCATGCTTAACAATGCGGTTCTCAAGAAAATGAAACTGCATTACCAGAAAACCATTACTCAAGTAATTCGATCAAACACATATTACAATTCATTACGGAGAGCATTGCCTACCTTGTCCTCAGTTCTATCATACATATATCTGCAAGCAGGCTCTGGCTTGGATCCATGAATCAGCAAAGAACACCTCATTTTTGATTGAGTCGTTCGAATAATTTCATCTTCCGAAATTTCATCCTCACATTCTATTTTTCCAGTTTCTTCAATAGGCTCAGAATTGGTCTTGAACTGAACCACAAACTTGTTTGTACGCTGCCCAAAAGGTGTTACAATGCTCGACTGTTTACTGGTTGAGAGAACGCTTCCATTTGCTCGAAATCTTGAATCCCCCAAGTCATCATACTGGCTAAAAGGTCGGTCTGTCGGGGTGTCTAAAATGCCAATTTTTGTATCTTCTTGTTCATCGTTTAAGATCCTGGACAGAATTTCTAGAGTAAGAATGTAAACCATTCATGTTTCATGCTTCACTTCTTGAAAATAATATATTTTTTTAAATAATTGATTTCTTCTGAAAAACATTAAAGTCAATGGAAATCTTGGGGTTGCATCAATATAAGCTCAATATATTACAACTACGCAAGCCCTAATTTACAAACTTTTACACTTCCTTGTGTGTTTATAAATGGACTACTGTAACATAAATTTAGGTCTAACACAGTTGAAATTACAACTGAGGCGAAGAAGCAATAGAGAATGCTAAAGGTACTCACATATCAACATCGCGCATGGAGTAGACAGGCGAACCAGGCTCTTCTTTGATCAGTGCTTCTTTCTGCTCATTTTGCAGGTGCAACAAAAAACCATCCATTTCAGATTCTTTTACAGTGGGTTCAATCAACTGCCTGGGTAACACATATATTTAGTCAGCCAGACTCGACCCAAGACTCAGTATGAACGGGTTCTTTCCGTAAAATTATACAGCAACAAATACAATACATGAAGATAATAATCCATATAAAAAGGATCCCATGATCATTTTCACCAAATGAACAGCTACAGCTCTTAGTTATATACTCACTCTGTCCCAGTCATTTGTTTACCATTTCTATTTTATGGTGTGTTGTACATTTGTTTACCTTTCTATATTAGGTTGGTTTTCTATGAGTAATTTGAACTCCCATGGGAACTATTGTCCGCTTGTCATCCACTAAATGCAACCACAAATGTTCCCCCGCTCTTTCCTTGGTCTTTGTGTCAAAAGTTAAGGTAAACGAATGATGAGGACGGAAGGAGTAGATCCATGTTGACAAAGACATCTAAAATTTCACATTAGGAGAGCTCGTGAAGCAATATCGACGTTCTAGTCTATTCCATGTAGGCTACTCAACGCTACAAAAACCAGCAACATCAACTTTGAGCTAAAATGACAGTAAAAAGTCTTAAAATATAAAAAATTGATATACAAAGTTAAAGAAACTTGCAAGATTATGATTAATGGAAATGCAACAAAAAATACAATAAAAGTAAAGACCTGTTGAGATAGTAAAGTTCCCAGCTTGAAACGAGATCCGACGGCGAAAGCTTGTAATTGGCACAAAAAGTGATACCTGAAACAAAACATTAACTTGCATAAGATAAAGATGAAACAATGCATCATAATAAGAATTAACAATAAACGGAAAATTAAAATAAGATTTAAAACCCCAGCAAAATAAAAGTGATTACATTTAGGGAGAACAGCATCGTCGTCGTGGATAGTAAACCCACTTCTCTTGAATTCATCTTTGATTTGGATTTCCATTGGGATGATTTGTGGAATTCTAGGGTTTTTAAAATTTGGGGATTTTGTTTTGAGTTGAAGTGAAGAATGAGGAGGTGAGTGGTGAGTATAGTTTTGGCGGGAAAGTAATTGGACAACGGTTGCACAATTGTGCCATACATTTATGTAGACGTTCCCTTTGTTTATTCTCATCAAATGGCCCAAGCCCATCGACCTGGTCCGACCCAACCCTCTTTTATGAAGGGTTTGGGCCTTTTATTTTACCCCCAAAAGGCCCATGGACCGGCCCAAAAAAGCCCTAAGTATTTTTGAGCCAGGTTTGGGCTAAGTGTTCGGCCCAAATTTTGGGCCAGGCCGACCCATATTAATTGATAAATAAATATTTTTCTTATAAAGTTTGTTTAATTAGTATTAAAGTTATAGATAACTCTTTGCAAACATATGTAAATATTTATTGAGATTTAAAAGTGGTGTTTACATAGCATATACGGAGTATCATATTTACTATACATCATTAAGCATTTTAATGTGCCGATAGTTGTATTTATCATATTTTTAGAGGCGAATTCATATGCGTTTCATCATATTTTGTACGTTTTTATAAACTACTAGTATTGGTGCCCGGCTCCACCCGGACTACTTATATTTATCATTAAAATTTATTTTAATTAAATATACTTTAAAGTTTTATAGCTCATAAATTTATCATCAATAATTTTCTTATGACATATCTTAAAATTACGATAAAATAAATTATTACACAATTCATTAATCCCACTATTAATATTTTACTTTAATCAATTGGTCGGCTAATTGTTCATATATTTTTTTTTATTGTTAGTATTATTTCTTTTATTACATTCGTTATTACTATTGTTACTTTCACTACTCCCGTCGTAATTATTGTTACTTTCACTACTCCCACCGTAATTATTGATACTTTTACTAATGCCGCATAATATTGAAAATCTCACTACTTCCGTTGTCGTTCAATTACTTTCATTACTCCCTGTTCTAATATTGTTACTTTGACTATTGAACTGAGTGATTATTATAATTTGATTATCTGATGATTAAACATGCAATTTGAGTACACATGCAAATTTAAGAGGTTCATATATTTATATAAATATATTACATATATGTTAAATCAATTTAAAAGAATTATGCAATATTATATCTTTTGAAAACCTAGTTTGATATTTACCTTTTAATAGTTTCCAAAATATTATGTGTAAGTTAAATAATTATAAGTTTTTAATTTAATGTATATTTATGTTACTAATTAATAACATAAGTGGAACATGTTTATTTTAAGGAACTTCATCCTATTTTGGTATTTTCTAAATTGATACTTCAACCAAAATTATACTCCTATAATATTTACATTGAAATCCCTTGATCAGGTCTATCACACAGCGCTATTGATTAAAAACTGTATAGTATAATTAATTTGTATAACTTTATTTAATTACATGAAAGTCCATTGGTTTCAGGATTTAATATATAGTATTAAAGTATGTTTTTAAAGTACTAGTTGAAGGTATTATGCTTGTTATCTTGTTTGGTAAGTAGTAAATTTTAAGACCCAAACGCTCATTTAGGCCCGAAAGCCCGGTTTAACCCATAAGAGTCGGGCTTAGGCTCGCTAAATAGGCCCATACATTTGGCCTAGTCCAGCCAAGCCCGCACATAGGGGTCGTTTTCATTACCCTGCCCCGACTTAAGTCCGCATGGGCCCGGCCTATGATCACTTACAGTTTTTTCTAAATCGAATCCTACTTTTTTTTGTTCTTGGGTGCATAGTGCATCCATAATTTTTACCTTTATTATTCAAGGGCTTGCCGGGAATCTTTAATTTATTTAGTGATAAATTTTAATTGGGGATAATTGCTTGGGAAGCCTATTACTTGAGTAATTATTCCCTATATGATATGTTTGGCATTACGGTGATGAATACTAAAGTAATCTTATACCCCATAAATCATACCGGTGGGTGGGTGGGTAATACATTGCCCTTCAACGAGGGTAATAGATTCTCGGGATAGATAATTACCCTCATACCAAACATTTGAAAAAGTACCTTACATATTACTCCCTTGTTCAATCCCTTATTTGTACCCTTAATTTAAGTAAGCCCTAAATAAAATATTTTATAAAGAATATAAAACGTAAATAAGCGAGTAAGACCGAGTAAGTATTTCATTTTAAAAAAAATCTAAACCTATGACTTTCAACCATTAACCTAATACTTATGCATGTGGGAATATCTTCATTAATCAGAAATATATAACTCCTCAATATCAATTAAATATCTCTTCATTCCGCCAGCAGACATAGTTGTCACATCGTTAGTTAACCACGTAAATTTGTTTGTCTGTTTGCTAAATAAATTAGAACTATTTGATGAGTATTATGAAAATATTGAGATAAGATCTATTAAATCCCTCATAGTACCTTTTTTTTTTGAAAAAATTAATGGGAATAATCTATATTATAAGTGGTATTCCATTAATAATCTAAATTTCATTTTATCCTACAATAAAACTAACTCAATCTCCTCTATTTATATACTAAACTTGGTCTCTTGGGTACCGGTTGTTTCCTGTTAAAAGTAGTCGTGGGGCCCTTTTCTCATTTTATTATTAAGATGTCTTTCCTTTTTCTTCTTGTTGCTTCATCTTTCTCTTCTTCTGTTAAATTTTCTCATATTCTTCGATCACCACCTACTGGGCTTGGACAAGGCTTCCCCTTGCCAATTTTTCTCATGTTCTTCAAGCACCTCCTTTCATTCAAATACTCTTGATATCAATTCCAAACCCTTCAATTCCCTGACCCATCTTTCAATTCAATTCCCAATTCTACAATGTTAGAATATTTAATAACATTCAAGTGGCCTATGTGTTTCGGGTTTAAATAATAGTTACGTTCATATTAAATATTACGACTTTAATATAAAAGATGACACTGTGATGGATCTATCTCAATTAAAGTAATTAAAGTCGGGAATTATTATTCCCTCTTACCTTACCCTATTATAAGTCGTCATTCACGAAAAGGTACGAACGGGGTTGATTGTGAAAAGGTACGACCCATCATTATATATTTATATGATGGGATACTGTAAGAAGCCAATTATATTCACTCTGACAAAACAGAGAAACGTACAATTAAAGAAAAGATAAGACAGTTTCCTATCTCCATCATCAAGGAATATCAAAGAAGGGTTAAGGAGGAGAAACAATCGTTTATACTTCTTATTATCTTATTGATTGTGTCTGTAAGACATGGACCAAGGTTAGTCCTTTATTCCGTCTTATCAATTGTATTAGGGTTGAATTAATTCAAATCTATATTGATTCTTGGGACTGATTTCATTATCGAAATCATAAATTATATCTTACATTTGGTATCAGACCAGTATAGATTTGATTAATTTACCAATAAGATTGTAGCATTTTGAGCATGACTATCAAAGTTCAGAGTATTCCTATTAAATAATCCTAATAATAAAAAGAATTTAAGTTATAATTTTCAAATGGACGAAAAAGTGGATTAATAAAATGTAAACTTACACCCAAAACTAGGTCCAAGAAAGATCGAGATCCTCCGTGATGTGAAGGCTCAGCCGCTCCATCTTTCTTTCCTCCTCTTTTATTTATAGATGCTTGGGCCGACTTAGCCTGAAACTCCGGAGTATCACGATATTTAAGCATTTTTTCATATGCACCACCTACAATTTAAATTAGTATTATAAAATATCAAACAATTGTGTTAAATTATAACTATATACAAATAACAAAAAAATTAAATACCTCTCATATGCTCCGGCTCCTTCTTCCTCTTGGCAACCTTATACATGCTGTCCCTTAACCGTCTAGTGCATGTCTCATTGTACCTTTGACGTACAATATACTCTAATCCCGCCGCCCAGTCAAATGTTTTCTACAATTTAAAAGGTAAGTATTAGTAAAATAAATTATTAATTGAAAATTATAATAATATGACAAATTATAAACAAAAATATACCCTAAACTTATTGAACCATTCCTCTTTTTGTGTGGATGTAGCCTTTGTCCAACAAGTAGAAGCAACCCCCGTCATCTTCATCTTTGTACTTTGAGTACAAACTCGTACAGCCTTTTGAGACGAAAACCTGAAATATATATATATATATATATATATATATATATATATATATATATATATATATATATATATATATATAGAATAGGGATCAAATGAGTCCACCCCAAAAGCTTGAGTCCATGAGTCCTCTTAGAGGCCCTTGGATCTTGGAGATGGATGGCTTAGATTAAAAGAGGAAAATTGTCATTAACAAGTGTTTAACCCCCTTCTCTCTCATCCATACTAATTAAACAACTAATACCTCAATTCCCCTAACACAATCCACCCACAATTCATTCATCCTACAAACTCCACCTTCTCTCTAAAAACACTCTCCTCCTTCTCTCTAAATTCAAACACACCCACCAAATCCAAAAAAAAAAACCCTAGATCTAAACAAAAGCCACCCAGCCGCCACCTCCACCACGCCACCCAGCCGCTACCTCCACCACGCCACCCAGCCGCCACCTCCACCACGCCACCCAGCCGCCACCTCCACCACGCCACCCCCTCTCTTCTTCCTCACTGCCGGCCACCCCTCTTCTGTCACCACAAAACCGGCACACCGCGGCCACCAACCACCACCTATAAGCCTTCCACCGTTCTCCTTCACCACCAAGAACCAACATAAAGAAACCAAACACAAAAAAATAAGTAGATCTGGAAAAAAAAGGTGATCTACCACTACTACCCTCATCTCCACCGCGGCTCATCCTCCTCCTCTCCACCGTGGAGTCATGGCCTCCACCGCCTCCTCTTTTCTTTTTCTTTTTTTTGCCTTTTTAAATCAAGAGTTCATATTTAGTAATATTAGTTTAAATTTTTTTTTTTTTCAGATTTAGTTTAAATTTGTTTAGATTCATGGGTTTATTGTTCATATTTAGTATGATTTTTAATTTTATTTTTTTTGGTTCAGATTTAATGTTACTTTTATTTTCCTTTATTCTTTATTCTTTTTCTCCAATTTTAGATCTACTAAATAAGTAAATTTCTGACAAAAATATTTGTGGTGATTATTTGGTGTTATGAGTTCCGGCGACGGACGTTGTTAGTCGACTGAAATTACAGCCTTAATGGACTTAAGTTACACATTCAAGGGACTAAAGTTACACTCTGAATATTCAAAAGTTACAGTCTGTATAGACTAGAGTTACACTTTATATTTGTTGAAATTTCAAAATAAAATGCATTAAAAGTGGGTGGTTACAGTCTGTATAGACTAGAGTTACCTTGAGTTCATGAGTATTCAAAAGTTACACTCTGTATATTCAAAAGTTACAGTCTGGCCCCTATCTTCAAAAGTTACAGACCACCAGTTTTTTTTTTCTTTCAGATCCAAAATGTTGGGTCGGTCTGGTTGTTTGTCGAGTAGTGGGGCTGAGGTGTTGGGTAAGCCGGGTTGGCTGGGGTGGTGATTGTGAATTTTTTTCCGATTTATTTTACAGATTTTGTGTTTCTTTTTTCCTTTTGTTTTACTTTTTTTGTTAGATCCATGGATTTTTTGTTCATTTTTCATATTTCTCCACTTTTTTTTTTCAGTTTTGGTTTTACTTTTATTTTCATTTAATTTTTTTTCTCCACTTTAGGTGTATTAAATAAAAAGTAGATTTATGACAAAAATATTTGTTGTTATTATTGGTTGTTTATTTGGTGTTATTGGTGATGGCGACGGAGGTTGTTGGTCGGCTGAAATTACACCGTCAATGGATTAAAGTTACACTCTCAACAGACTAACGTTACACTATCAATGTAACAAAGTTACACTATTAATGACTAAAGTTACAGTCGTAAAAGTGTTAAGTTACACTATTAATGACCAAAGTTATACTCTCAATATACTAAAGTTACATTCTGAAAAGGTTAAAGTTACACATTAAATTAGATAAAATTCAAAATTCAAAAAAAATATGCCAAAAAATTACTTGTAAAATAAAATTACATTATTTTGGATTAATTAAAGTTACAATTGTAAAAGGTTAAAATTACACTACAAAAATATGAAAAATGTCGAGAACTTGTCTTAAAATCACTTTTTAGCATAAAATTACACTATTTTGTATTAAAATTATACTCGTAAAAGATCAAAGTTACACTCTAAAAATACGTAAAATGTAAAAAATTTGTCTTAAAATCACTTCTTATTATAAAATTACACTATTATGGATTAAAGTTACACTCCAAAAATACGTAAAATGTCAAAAACTTGTCTTAAAATCAGTTTTTAGTATAAAATTACACTATTTTGGATTAAAGTTACACTCGTAAAAGATCAAAGTTACACTATAAAAATACGTAAAATGTCAAAAACTTGTCTCAAAACCACTTTTTAGTTTAAGGTTACACTTTTTTGGAATAAAGTTACACTTGTCAAAGGGTAAAGTTACACTCTGAAAATACGTAAAATGTCAAAAACTTGTCGTAAAATCATATTTTAGTATAGAGTTACATTATTTTGGATTAAAGTTACACTTGAAATGCGCTAAAGTTACACTCTAAAAATACGTAAAATGTTAAAAACTTGTCGTAAAATCACTTTTTAGTATAAAGTTAGACTATTTTGGATTAAAGTTACACTTGTATAAAGTTAAAGTTATACTCTAAAAATACGTAAAATGTACAAAGTTTGTCATAAAATCACTTTTTAGTATAAAGTTGTACTATTTTAGGTTAAAGTTACACTTGTAAAAGGCTAAAGTTACACTCTAAAAATACGTAAAATGTCAAAAACTTGGCGTAAAATCGCTTTTTAGTATAAAGTTACACTTTTTTTTAATTAAAGTTACACTCGTAAAAGATAAAAGTTACACTTGTAAAACTGTACACTTGTAGAAAAACAAAATCTATACTTGAAAACAAAGTCTCACCCTAAAAATGCTAAAATGTCATCAAATTTAAGCTAGAGAGAGAAAGACAATTAATTAGTGGATAAAGAATGGATTAGTGTATTGGTTACTTTTAGCTTATAATCTCAACCATCCATATCTAAAGATCTAAAGGCTCTTAGAAGGACTTAAGGACTCAAAAGATATGAGGGACTCATTTGAACCTTTCTCTATATATATATATATATAAATATATAGAGTCAAATTCTTTTAAGTCCACCATTTCCATAGAGTCCTTGAGTACTCATCCTAGCCATTGGATGAGGGAGATGGATGACTGAGATTTTGTAGATTAAAAAACACACTTATCACTAATTAATTACTTATCCACTAATTAATTAACTTTCTCTCTCTAGCCTTTAATTAATCACTTTTGAGCACTTTTGAGCTGCTGAGATTTATGAGTGTAACTTTGATGCTTGCGAGTGTAACTCTAATGTTTTACAGTGTAACTTTAACTTTTTAAGGCGGTTTGTATGTAAAAATTTGAATTTAAACAATTTTAACACCTTACGAGTGTAACTTTGATGCTTTTCGAGTGTAACTTTAATATTTTCGAGCGTAACTTTAAATTTTGAAGACGGTTTTGTATATAATAATTTGAATATATATAATTTTAACATTCTACGAGTGTAACTTTGCTGATTTTCGAGTGTAACTTTAATTTTTTTTAAGACGGTTTTGTATATAAAAATTTGAATTTATATAATTTTAACATTTTACAAGTATAAATTTGATGATTTATGAGTGTAACTCTAATATTTTATGAGTGTAACTTTAGTAATTTTAGGTCATTTTGAGTGGAATTTTTTGAATTTTATTACATGTTGAATTTATGTAATTTAATACAAATTTATGAGAGTAACTTTAGTCCTTTAGGAGTGTAACTTTAGTCATTTAGAAGTGTAACTGTAGTAATTTATGAGTGTAACTGTAGTCATTTATGAGTGTAACTATAGTCCTCTAAGAATGTAACTGTAATAATTTATGAGTGTAACTATAGTCCTCTAAGAATGTAACTGTAATAATTTATGAGTGTAATTGTAGTCCTCTATGAGTGTAACTGTAATCCGACCACCACAAACCAACCCACACTCACAAAAACAGTAGATCTAGGAAAAAAAATGAAAACAAGAGTAAAAACTAAAAAAAGAAATAGATCTGACATCAACAAGTGTAACTTTAAAGGTTATTTTGTGTTACTTTAATAAATAATGTGTGTTACTTTAATAGACGATATATATGACTTTAATAAATAAAATGTGTAACTTTAATAGACAATATATGTGACTTTAATAAATAAAATGTGTAACTTTAATAGACAATATATGTGACTTTTATAAATAAAATGTGTAACTGTAATAGAGAATTTGTGTTACTTTAATAGAAGTTATTGTCACTTCACACCCCTTTTTCAGATCTAGAATTAAAAAAAAAAACACAAAACCAGACCCTAAAATAAATATTAAAAAAAAAAAAAAAAAAAGAGAGGACTAAAAGACTAAAAGAAATCAGAAAATTTAACAATTTAACCAAAAAATAAAATAAAGACAGATCCGAAAATTTAAATTAAAAAAAAAAAAAGATAAACAACAACAACGACACCACAACCGCCCTAACCCAGATCCCCCACCAAACCAGCACCATCACGGAACTGAAAGTCCTAGACCTCTAATTAGACTCCTCTAATTAGTTCATTAAATTACATTAACTTAATGATTTAGGATCTAGTTATCATGCATGCAAATATAAAAGCATAAAAGAAAAGATAAGACGAAAACATCTTTACATGGGGTATTTTCGGTTCAATATGGGCACAATAAGAACTCCTTCTTATTGTTCTTGAACATGAAATTAATGGATGATCCTCCATAAAATAACCTCCAAAGTAGAAGGTCTCCTTCTAGTTGCACCCAAGATTAAACCCAAATAATCTTAACTTATTATTAACTAGATAATAAGTAAGACATTATATTAATAATATTATTGTATTACTACACTAGTAATAAGACATGAATATTAGTGTTTATGAGAGTTTAGAGAGAAGTTGAGGATTTTAGAGAGATGTGAGAATAAAACACCAAAATGAAGTAAACCAAAAATGAACAACCATTGCTCTTTTGAAGGCTCTTTGGCCGGCACCTATAAGCCCCATGTGGCCTCTAATTTTGATAATTTATTCTCATGCAAATATGTGGAGTGTAAGTAAGGTAGTGATGATTAGAGTTGTCATGTAATGTCACAATCACCAAGTGAATTGTGAACATAAAATAGAACAATAATCATGCCCTTTGCATATGTACAAACCGGTGCACATATGTCCATTATGGACCATTTTGATGTTTGATATTTGTCCCACAAATACTTATTAATCATATGCTTAATTATCTTGTATAATTAAGTGTTAATTTGATCATATAACAATTATATGACTCAAATTAATAATCAATATACACTCAACTTTTAAGTGATATTTAACCATTATATCAATATATAATGGGTCCCACAATGTCCAGTTAATTTATTTTACAACTCTTTGTAAATATAATTAACTAATTACCTCTACCTCTAAATATATGCATAACCTCAACTAATTTAATGAATTAACGATTAATCATTAATTTAATGAATTAATGATTAATCATTAAATTAAATCTTATTTAATCGTATTAAAATAAGACGTAAAATTTATTCAGTCAGTTATCGTATAATTGACTAATAAACTTAAGTGGAATGAGTTCCCAACTCAATTTCTAATAAATAACTCTCGTAACTAAACGTACATATCAAATATATGTAATGCTCTAATTAAACTGTATCGTATACAAATAATTAGTATTCTATTTGGGTCTCATCCTATAGGTGTGACCTAAAAGGGATCAGTTGATTACCGCCGTCATACGACAATAACGTCAAACTCCAGTCAGCCAAGCGTTACCGATTTACGTTAATCAACTGACGTGGAGTATCAAAATATACTAATCATGCCACGTATATTCCAAATGAGATTTATTATATAAATGCACTATTGTGGAGGACACTTACTCCAACAATCTCTTACTTGTCCGATACAAGTTGTGCATGTAGTAACACTATTGCGGAGAACTCCTACTCCAACAATATCTCCCACTTGTCTCGACAAGTTGTGTGCTACCGATTCTCTTGTCTCTTTTGTGTCACATCCTCCCACTCATTGCAAGGTGTCTTACAGGTCGCACTTGCAATTGAAATTATAAATAGAGTGGTTTTCTCGATCTGGGAGAGTAACTGTCTGACCGGAAAATCTACCAGAGATCTCTTCCGAGCGTGGCCACGCATTTCCAGTTACTACTTCTCGAGTGGCCCAAAGATGTTAATACTCAACGTGGGTGGACAATTCCTGTTGACCCATCTTACACTGTATGATGCAGATCACCATGACCCAGAAGATGTCCATCGGCCTCCTTTCACGGCATGACCTAGGATAAAAACCAAAGTCAATCGTAAACTACACCGACTCAGGTAAATGGTCGCTAGTCTAAAGAATCGACTCATAGGAATAAAATAGAAATCCCCGCCACGACTAGGCTTCAACAATTTTGATAAGGGACTCTATTATGGTCACTGCCCGACAGAGTGTCTCAACAGTCTGTCTATGTAAACGACCAGTCATCTCCATGACCCCATCGGTGCTGAAACAAACATCGATCGGACTTACAATTTCTAGTCACTTCGAGACGTCACCTCAAAAATGAGTGACTAGGGACAAACACAAATAAGTTCCTCCTCACTTGAATTGAGATTCTGAAGGTCCACACAAGACTTTAATTAGACTCCTCTAATTAGTTGCTAAATAACTTGTTAATTTAGTATTTAATGCTCTATGTAACATGCATGCAAATATAAAGACATTTATATAAGAGAAGAAATTTCCTCACATTGATATGGAAAATATAAGGGCACAACAAGAACTCCTTCTTGTTGTTCTTGAGCTACAAATATGGATGAACACAAAAAATCTCCAAAGTAGAAGATCTCCTCTAAGTTGCACCAAGATAAACCCAAATAATCTACCCTTATTATTAACTAGATAATAAGATAGATATTATACTACTAATATTATGACTATATTACTACACTAGTAATACTTAGTAAATATTAGTATTTGAGAGTTTTTAGTGAGAAGAAGAAATTTAGAGAGAAGTAAACAAATTGCACAAAATGAAGTAGTAGTATAATGAACAACATTTGTTCATTATATAGCCAAAATGGTCGGACCACATTGTCCAAAATTGGACTATTATTTTGTTCAATTTGATCACATGCATTAGAGTGGAGTGTTGTAGTATAAGTGATGATTATTTCAACTTGTTATGTCACTTTCAATTAGTAACCAAAGAGTGTAAACAAGAACAAAAATCACCACCTTTGTAACTACATCATAACCGGCCACAATTGTCTAGTTAGGTCCATTTTGATTTTTGATATTTGTCTCGCAAATACTTATTGATCATATGGTTAACTATCTTGTATAATTAAGTGTTAATTTGATCATATAAGAATTATATGACTCAATTAAATAAATAATATATACTTAACATTTTAAGTAATATTTTACCATTATATCAATATATAATGGGTCCCACAATGCTTAGTTAATTTATTTTACAACTCCTTGTAAAAATAATTAACTAATTACCTCTATCTCAAAACCTCAACTAAATTAGTAATTTAACGATTAATTACTAAGTTAAATCTTATTTAATCGTATTAAAATAAGATATAAATTTATTAGTCAATTATCGCATAATTGAAAAATAAGTTTAATTGAATTTGAGTTCTTAACTCAATTTCTAACAATTAACTCTCATACATATCGAATATATGTAATGTACTAATTAACTGTATCGTATACAAATAATTAGTTACGATTTGGATTTCATCCTTTAGGTGTGACCGAAAGGGATCAGTTGATCACCGCCGTCATACGACAATAACGTCAAACTCTAGTCAGTCCAACCGTTATTGATTTACGTTATCAACTGACTAATCCTATATATAGGTCCCCAATAATAGTCCCAATTCTATTCCTTAATAAAGATTCAATATGTGGCGCACTATTGGTTGGGAGGACACCTACTCCACGGTTCACAACCTTTCTTTCAACCAATTCGGATAAACCAAGTATTAAAATTTAGAGTCAAACTAAAAAAGAGTTTTAATGAACTCTAACAATGAATGCGATTATCTAATATGTGGAAAAATTGATACGTTATCAATACTTTCATATCTCATAATCTCTAGCAATTCAGGTACATATTTCAATCCCATTGAAACGACATGACTATCATGTTCAGCCTGCAAAAGGCATGGCTAATGGATTAGCAATACTTGAATCTTTCCCACCGTTCTGATTGCTATTTCTCTTTGTCTACGTAATCTCATATTACATAAAACTTTCTGAGTACATGTCTAGGTTAGAATCTAGACTTAGGACTCTTGGCCTAAAGGTAGCTCCCACTGTTTTACCAGTATAATGGGATAGGATATACAGCTATAGGAACTATTTCTAGTCCCTCCAATACTGTCGAATCCAAGCTACTTTCATATGCATCATCATATGACGCAATGTACTCCATTTCCGTTGTTAAATCCGCAATGATAAACTGCCTGGAACACTTCCAGCGGATACATGACATTTATATTTGAAAATGTCATTCCTACTTGGAACCTTTCCAATAGTCTTTTCTGCTTGGAACTCTTCCAACAGATAAATCTTCTATAAAACACAGTCAGTTCGTGATTTCAAATCACTTTGATCATTTTGGAAACTGAAGTCTGTGTAACCCCTTACACACAACTCACTGTAAACTCCAAACACATGGAACATATCTTTAGTCTTTCGCAAGTACTTAAGGATGTTCTTTATGGCTATCAAGTGACTCTCACTTGGATTTGATTGCAAACGACTTCTCATGCTCAAAGCATGCGAAATGTCGGATTGAGTATACATCACAGCGTATATAATTGATCCCGCAGCGGAAGAAAAAGGAATCAATTATCATGTGTTCAACTTCCTTGAACTAGTCAAAGATCTTATCAATATAAGAATTTTGACTCAATGCTAATATCCTTTTAGATTTATCTCCACAAATCCGGATATCTAAAAGATGTATTCTACTTCTCAAAATCTTCTATCATCTAAAATGATCAATATGTCTCCACATATAAGACTGATGAAAAACATATTACTCCCACTAAACTTCATGTATAAACATAATTCCTCGAGATATCGAGAAATATTTTTTACAACATGATTGGTCCACACTAATTCCAACTCTTTAGTGCTTACTTAAGACATCCTCTTAAGCTTGCAAAATTAACTTAGGATAGTTAGGATCTACGAACCCACAGGTGAATATAAAATGTACTACCTCTTCTAGAATCGTATTCAAGAAGGTGGTTCTTGAGATCCAATTGACATCATACTATTATGATATGTTGTAATCGCTAAGTATATTCGAATGGATCGAAGAATTAAGGTTGGTGCAAAACTCTTTGCCTACCCATTTATCTTTGAAAACATTTTAATGTTCATCCATGCAAATTTCGATCTTTAAAAATCAATTTACATTGAAGAGGTCGTACTTCTTCAATTAAAATTTACCAGGTCACATACCTGACCATCATGCATGGAGTCCATTACGAATCACATGACTCTAAGCCATAGCAAGAAGTTAGGACTAGAAACAGTCTTTTATAAGTCACTGATTAGAATTCATCACTATTAAGGAGTGATAAAATTCCTCCTGACCTCTTAGGGTTCCAAAGAAACAACTACTGAACAAACAATGAGGAAACTTTTTACTTTTTCCGGACCATATGCTTAGTTTGTGGCTCTTGAAACATTTTCTCCCACTCTGTCTTATAAAGAAATAATCGTATTTTTTTTATTGAAAGACAGCATCACGAGTCACAAACGCTTTGTTCTCGTGGTCAATGTAGGATTATTGAGCACTTGTTTCATTCGGATAACTTACAAATTAGGTACGCTACCCACCCATATCGTATATGGAATGAAATCAGACTGTTTTAAATGTGTTTTAATATGGTGGGAAAAGAAATAGCAGACAAAAATATTAAGATCCCAAGGTTAGTCAAATGGCTCATTTTGACTTGACAAAGACAAAACCATATCGTATAAGGTTCTGTTTCTCTATTTAACAACGCCTTATCTCATAATGTGTGTTAGAGAACTTAACTCGTGAAATTATTACACAATACTTTTGGTGAAAATCAAAGTCAATACTTAGATAATTCTTGTTACGATTTGGTCGTAAGTCCACTATCTAATATTCTTGGTGGTTAACTACTTCACATTGAAGCTCTTTGAACTTTTCAAAGATTTCTCTTGGCACCTCATTAAGTAGAATCAAACACAATATCTACTTAAGTCGTCGGTAAATAAAGTGAAGTAGTCATCACCATCTCCGGTTGTGCATGTTATTGGACCACACATATTCTTATGTAATATGGCCAATAACTCACTGGTTCGATTTTCTTTTCAATAAAAAGGGCACGAATCATCTGGCCTTGAATACAAGATTCACACACACACCATAAGATTCAAAATCAAATGTTATAAGGATACTAGTCAATACTAGCCTTTTAATGTACTACACAGTCCAGAATCAAGATTAGATATGGGTCACCAATTTTGAGCCTTTTACAATCTATATGACAAGTAATTTCTAGTTTAGGTCAAGAATATAATTACCTTTGATTGGTATGGAATAACCATTGACCAAGTATAGGCATTCAACGCTTGTTCCATTCACAAAAGTGAAACACTTGTGTCGTACACTAAAGTGGATACTATATTCTTTATTTAGAGGTCATGAACATAATAACGTTTATTAAAGTATACCTCTAAGTCCAAAACTAGATTGATCACATTATAACTTTTATACGTCTCTATAGAAATAAAACTACAATAGTTATATTTCCCTTATAGGTCGACATTTAATCATGGTTAGTCGTCGCACAAATCATTATTATATGCATTGAATACATCAATGAAAACCATAATGGGTATCTAATACCCAAAAATTGCATTTAGTAAAATAAATGTCGATCATATAGATATTATGGGTGAAAATAGTACACCCAATTTCTAACTCTTTAGAAAACCTGGGGCAGATTCTTTTCTTGTGTCCTACACTGTAAGAATTGAATCATCAAAGGTTGGGTTTGACACCTTGCTTGGATTCTGAATTTACTATTCAAAATAGACTTGCCTTTTTCCCTCGCCTTGTGCCAACATCGTGCCAACCTACTTTTGAACCTCGTCATATTCTTAACAATTAAGAACAAAACATCTTTCCTAGAACTCCCACTCACTTTCATGAATCTCTACTTAGATATGTAGATTAGAGTTATTATGAAGACTATTCTTCATTTCATTCATGGTTTTACCTTCAAAAAGGATAAACCTTTCGTGAAGTGACTACGGTATTTGGTTGTTCACGATTTCAAATAAATCGATTAACCTAGTCATCCCAACTGATTTGGCCTCTTTTGAGGTAAGCCTCGATAAGGAGCATTATGACAACATACCAAAAAATTACAAATATTTTCGTTTGAGCAAAAAGATTGATGCAACGTTGTAATAAGATGACGTCACTAAAACAAAATCAAAACATTTTTGACTAAGTATGACATATTCATATACTCTTCATAAGAGACATTTGCAATGGTAAATATGAGGATAAAAAAGAAAAATTCATTTTGTCATTAGCTACGGTGGTTTAAACGGAGATCGCAATCAAAATGCTACCGAATAAAATAATGGAAACTCCTTTCCACGATTGAACGGATTTACAAGTTCATAGAAGGATAAAATATATGTCATTTGCGCGTATAAAATAAATCTCAACGGAAAATAAACATTCATTGCTTATATATAATTTACTTGTAAAAACAATTTTAAACAAGTCACTCATATAATGACCCCTCACGAAATTATATAAGTGATTCCAAGACCCATATTTAGACAAAAATAGTTATCGCATGCTACCTTTATCTAAAAATGGTAAGTCAATACTTGACTAATTCTACAGTTAGAACTCTTGGTTGACGGATTTCTGTTAAATCCATCTCCTAGTCCCAAGATAACGCTTATCTCAGTGAGTCCAATCCAATTTTGGCTTGTGATCGTATCACCCTACTTACCCGAGGTAAAAAGGGACCCACGAGCGTGGTAGCCCTAATGAACACGGGGTTCATAGGTGCTTCAATTGGTAAGGCTAAATCTCAATTTTTAAGTCATGTGAGAGGTCTTGTCAATTTTGTTATTAATTCCCTATAAGCGAACTAAGTCGGTGAATTTTGGATAACTTTGAATTGACAATCGAGAAATAAAAAAAAAATGCATGTTGGCGATTTTGGCATGTGCAGAAAAAATAAAGCAAGCAAATAATAAATCCTAGTATGGCCACCTAGCTAATCTAATTAACTAGTAGATTACAAAATCGGAAACCAACTCCTTGGCCCCTTGCCTCTTCATGGCACCGTCTTTTGGAACACCGACTTCGAGAGTCTCCGTCTTAATAATAATTAATTACAAAAGATACAAATAAAATTCCTATTATACATTTGATCTAGAAAATGAAATTAAATTATTACAAACGGCGATACGAGATCGCAAATAAAATTACAACCGAATCGGTATTCCCTTACATTACGGGTAATACCAATTAAAATAATCTAGGTCATACTAGGTACAACTTGCATTAAAATTTAAACAAATGACATTCATTCATTCAACAATAACAACATAAATAAAATGCTATAAAAATCATACCAAAATCGCCCTTAACACTTATCATGCTAATTCAAGCTCGGTTTTATGGATTTTATCGATTTTTAACCATTAAAAATCAATAATCAACACTTAAATCGTATTTAAGCTCAAAATAATTATCTAAACTGATTTAGAACTCAAAATTAGTCCCCACTAATTTTGTTTATATTTAATTAGTTTGAATTGATCGTATTTGCTAAATATAGAGGTTTAATCATAACATTTATGAAGTAAACCCAAAATAAAATATAAAAATCATAAAAATTTGAAACCAAAAATTTTGTACATTCTGGAACATTTCCAGGAACTCTAAAAAACCAGAAACATTTGCCCAAAAAAATTGAATAAATTTTATGAACAAATAACTTAATATTCAACGGTTTTATCAAATAAAAAACCATTAAATATAGTAAAATAGTGAAACAAATTATAAAATTTCACCAAGATGATATAAATCAGATTATAAAATGTACCAAAAATTTTCAAGACCATAAAAGGACGTTTCAATTTTATGAACATAATAATCTCACTTTATTGACTTTTATCTCATAAAAATCAATAATCATGCAAAACTTAACTCAAAGTCACAAAATTTTACATACAGTATGTAAAACATGCATGTGAGATCATATAAACATTTCATGGCCAGAATCAACATGCAACTATTTTTAGTTAACTTTTAACATAAAACATGCATATTAACATGATTTAAAGGCCATAAATCAAAATAAATAGCAAATTAATCCCCAAAATCACCAAATTTGACCAAAACCATTTTGAGGTCAGTAGGTATGCATGCAAATCAAAAATTTCGTGCAAACCAATTTTTAACAGAAATTTTCAATATTACCCAAGTTATCGTATAACTCGATTTTAATGCTTAAAATCGACATGCATGTAACAATTGAGCTCTGATACCACATGAAAGTCCTAGACCTCTAATTAGACTTCTTCTAATTAGTTTATTAAATTACATTAACTTAATGATTTAGGATCTAGTTATCATGCATGCAAATATAAAAACATAAAAGAAAAGATAAGAACTCTTTCTTATTGTTCTTGAGCATGTAATTAGTGGATAATCCTCAATAAAACAACCTCCAAAGTAGAAGGTCTCCTTCTTGTTGCACCCAAGATTTAACCCAATAAAACACTATATTTATTAACTAGATAAATATAGTATTATCGCTTAAATGATACTAGAAATATTACTACATTAGTAATATATGAAGTATATAATATTTATCTGAGTTTTAGAGAGATGAGTGCATGAGAAAAAAATTGAGCAAGCATGAATTAAAATTTGAAAAAAGAGAACAACTCTTGTGTCCTTTTTCTTCTTTTCTCACGGCACCCTCAACACCAAATAGGTGATTATGGGCTCTTATTTTATTCACATGCATGAATGTTGAGTGTTGGTTAGTATATAATCATAAGATGTCATAATAGGCTATCATGACATGTAGCATAATAGGTAATCATGGCTAAATGTTGAGTGTAGACTTAAACAAAGCAAATTGTTACTACAAGCTATTATCAAACGTCCACCATATGCATTATATGGTCCATTTTGATTTTTGATATTTGTCTCACAAATACTTATTATCATATGCTTGATTATCTTATAGAATTAAGTATTAATTTGATCATATAACAATTATATGACTCAAATTAATAAATAATATAAACTCAACTTTAAAGTGATATTTTACCATTATATCAATATATAATAGGTCCCACAATGCCCAGTTAATTTATTTTACAACTCCTTGTATATATAATTAACTAATTACCTCTACCTCAAAATATATGCATAACCTCAACTAATTTAATGAATTAACGATTAATCACTAAATTAAATCATATTTAATCGTATTAAAATAAGACGTAAAATTTATTCAGTCAATTATCGTATAAATGACTAATAAACTTAAGTGGAATGAGTTTCTAACTCAATTTCCACTAACTAACTCACATAACTAAACGTATATCAAATATACGCAAGGGACTAATTAAACTGTATCATACACAAATAATTAGTATTCTATTTGGGTCTCATCCTATAGGTGTGACCTAAAGGGATCAGTTGATTACCGCCGTCATACGACAATAACGTCAAACTCTAGTCAGCCGAGCGTTACCGATTTACGTTAATCAACTGACGTTGAGTATCAAAATATACTAATCATGCCACGTATATTCCAAATGAGATTTAATATATAAATGCACTATTGTGGAGGACACTTACTCCAACAGAAGCAACCTTGAAAGATTGTAACTTTGGTTTAAAAATTTGAATCTTTTGAGTGGAATTTGGTTTATTGTGTAATTAGAACATGGTTTAATGTTTTATTACATGATTCTAGCTTGTTTCTTTTGTTTTGTTCATAAAGCTTGCATCTTTGATTGTGCTTATGTTTTAATAAGTATTGGTTGAGTTGTAAAGGGTCAATCTTGGTTGATTTAATCCTTGTTGACTAATTTCTTAGAAACTTGTATTAGATAATTAGAGAAGAAAGGAAAGGAAGAGTCTTTACGTTGTTAATTGTTGGGAACTTGGGAAAATTACACTAAGTTGTTTCTCCATATTTGAATATTTGAATCTTCAGTTTTTGTTGGTAATTTTAGACTTGCTAATCAATTCTCATGTCAAACTTTCTCCCTATATGTTATCCTATGTTTTGTCATTGTGAGTATCATAGTTTGTAATTAATTTAAGCTTTTGTCTTAATTAGTGTCTTAATTTGTGATTAGAGTAATTAATTAGTAATTAGTTTTGTTAATTGGCTTTTTGCAAGAGTCTAGATTAGATTAATTTAGTTAATACCGCATTCTATTGGGTTCGACCCTATTCTTACCATTTTACAACTTTTATTTAAGATAGTTTGTGTTTTTTTAGGAGTTATAAATTGTTATTTGATCGTAGCTAATTAGCGGAATTAGCGACACCGCTTTTAAGCTCGTCAAATTTGGCGCTGTTGCCGGGGAAGGCAATATAGCTAAATATTAAATTGAAACTCTTGTTAGTGTCATAACTTGTTTAGATTGTTTTTCAAATGTTTTTTTTAGTTTATTAGTTACTTTGTGTTGAAGTTACTAATTTGTGCTGTTGAGTTGTTTTAGAGTTTATGCCTAGGTCACAAGAGGAAATTGGCGACCAAGACATTGATCCATCTTCAAGTAGCATATCAAATTGGTTATTTTAAAATCCCCTTTATAGGAGACCTTTTTGGAGGGAACCTAGTGAAGAGGAAGTGGAACATAATATTTTTCAAGAACAACCGGAAGAAGTGTTTGAGTCACCACCTAGGATACCATCTCCATTGAACGTTCTTTACCCACCTAATATGGCGGAGGATAATAGAACAATCGGTGAGATTCGGGCAAGGAACTATGAGGAGCAACCCCTTTGTATTGCATATCCTCCCATGGGGGATGTGAACTTTGAGCTCAAGGGTTTCTTTGTCCACAACTTGCCTAGATTCCATGGCATGGTGGGGAACGACCCTAATAGACACTTGGCCGAGTTTCATATGATTTGCCAAGGTGCTATTCTCCAAGGAGTGACCGAGGATCAATTCAAGCTAAGGGCATTCCCTTTTTCTCTTCATGATGCGGCGAAAGAATGGCTCTTTTGCCTCCCGGCTCACTCCGTTACCACGTGGGTGGGTTTGAAGAAAAAGTTTCTTGAAAAATATTATCCGGATTCAAGACACAATCACTCCAAGAAGCTTATCAATACTATTGAGCAAGAAATGGGAGAGACCCTTTATGATTATTGGGAGCGTTTCAAAAGTCTCGTGGCAAGATGCCCATACCATGGCATGTCGGGAGATGATTTGTTGACGGCTTTCAATGAGGGGTTGTGCCAAAATGACCAAAGAATGATCATTGTCGCCACCGGAGGAGGAATTGATACACTTAATGTGGCCGAGGCTAACAATATTATCGAAAAATTGGCAATGAACACAAGAAGCTATGGAAGGAAGAGTGAAAGGGGAGGAAGCTCTAGGAATGTATCCTCCATGGAGGATCCTTATGCTTCTAAAAACCACAAGATCATGCAAGAAATGGGTGAACTTAAAAGTATGATGTCAAACTTGGTTGTTAACAAAGGTAAGTCATTCTCTCAACACCCCGAACCCATTGAGTGCTCATATTGTGGGGGTGACCATGCCACCAACACATGCTATATCATGATTGAACAAGGAGCAACCATGGAAAGTGTTAATGCTATGGGGTATGGGAATTACAATTCAAGGAACCAAAGTGGTGGGGGAATGTACAACCAAGCGGGGAACCGTGACCTTTTGGGATGGGGAGGGGATAAGTCGAAAAGCTTTGAAAACGGTCAATTCAATCACTTGAGAGCCCAAAATCCCACCCAAAACCGGAGCTCCAATTTCCAACAAAACCCACAAAGAATTTAAAACAATCAAAGACCCAACAATTCAAATTTCCCAAGTAACTCTCAATCTCAAAACAATGCTCAAAGACAATCAAACCAAGGCCCCATTCAAGGAAATTCTTCTTCTCAAGGGAACTTGAGTGATATCTTGAAAACACTCCTTGCCAATCAAGAGAAAGATAGGGAGGAGGCAAGGAGAAATCAAGAGAAGGCAAGGAGAGATAGAGAAGAGGAAAGGAAGGATAGGGAGGCAAACAACCTTAGAGTAAGCAACTTGGAAACCCAACTATCCTAAATGGCCTCCAATATGTCAAAATCTCAAGCCTCAAGCTCCACAAGATTCCCATCTCAAACCATCCCATCACCTAGGGAGAATGCTAGTGCCATGACCTTGAGGGGAGGCAAGGAGTTGGAGGTACACCTCCTTGGAAAAGGCCTTGGAAATTGAGACCTTGGAAATTGAAGACCAAGGAGAGTTAGTAGTTGTTCATGAAGAACTATCAAGGAATGGGGAAGGGACATCCACAAGCAAGAACCCCAAGGGAGACACTTCAAAGATGGGTAAAGACATTATTGATGATAATGAAGTAGAGGAATACATACCGGAAGTCCCATTTCCTAATGCTATGATAAGCACAAGGAAGTATGACAAGGAGACCGACTTGTATGAAACTTTCCGAAAATGTGAGGTAAACATTCCTCTTCTTAATATTTTGAATAGTGTCCCTAGGTATGCAAAGTTCTTGAAAGAACTTTGTACACCTAAGAGAAATCCTAAGAAAGGAACCCATAGGGTTAGGGTGAGTGAGCATGTTTCGGCAATTTTGAAACAAGAATTACCAAAGAAATGTGGAGACCCGGGCATGTTCACCATCCCTTGCAACATTGGAGGGCAAAGTTTCAAACGTGCCATGTTAGACCTTGGGGCCTCTATTAACGTCATGCCCCTATCCATCTATGAGACCCTAGGCTTCGGACCTTTGTCTAAGACCGGGGTGGTTATTCGATTAGCCGATAGGTCTAGTGTCTATCCCAAAGGCTTGATAGAGGATGTGCTAGTAGGGGTAGATAACCTTGTCTTCTCGGCGGATTTGTATGTTTTAGATATGGAGTCTAGTTCAAGTGCCACTCCCCTTCTCCTTGGTAGGCCATTCATGAAAACCTCTAAGACCAAGATTGATGTGTCGAACGGATGTTTGACAGTGGAGTTCGAGGGAAAGAGATTGACCTATAATACTTATGACTCTATGAGACACCCTAGTGATGTTCAATCTTGTTTCTTCTTAGATATTTTCGAGCCTTTGGTACATCAAATGTACAAATTATGTGATAGGGACCCACTTGAGGTGGCCCTAACTAACAATGTGGAAGAAGAGGGTTTGCGCTTTTTGTTGTCGGTTGATGTGCAGGAAAATCTCAAGGACTTGGAGAAAGAAGAGCCACTAGACACTTATGAAGAACTTAACATCATCGAGATGCTGAAAACATGGGACTTCAGTGGCAAACGCTGCCAGCGCCACACGATGCTGCCAGCGTCCCACAACGCTGCCATCGTCACCCAGCGCCGGTAGCGTCCTGCTCTGGAAAATTTGTCCGAGCTCTTTGCTTTGAGCATACCACTCCACAAGCCACTTCCCTCAATTGTGAAGCCTCCGAAGGTTGAGTTGAAGACTCTTCCTAGTCATTTAAAGTATATCTTCTTAGGGGACAACCACACCCTACCTCTTATCATCTCAAGCACACTCAACGAGGACCAAGAGGGCAAATTGGTAGCATTGCTTCAAAAACATAGAGATACATTTGGGTGGAGCGTAGCGGACCTCAAGTGAATTAGCCCGGTGACTTGCATGCACAAGATAAGACCTGAAGTGGATGCCAAACCAGTCCAACAAACCCAAAGGAGGCTCAATCCACCAATGGCGGAGGTAGTGCAAGAGGAGGTAATTAAACGTTTACAGATGGGCATCAACTTCCCTATTTCCGACTCCCGTTGGGTTAGCCCAACTCAAGTCGTGCGCAAAAAGGGAGGAGTTACGGTAGTCAAGAACGCACAAGGAGACTTGGTCTCCACCCGACCACAAACAGGTTGGACGATGTGTATTGACTACCACCGCTTGAATGCGGTTACTTTGAAAGACCATTTCCCACTACCATTTATTGATCAAATGTTAGAAAGACTAGCGGGAAAAGCTTTTTATTGTTTTCTTGACGGGTACTCGGGATATTTTCAAATCCCAATCGCACCCAAGGACCAAGTCAAGACCACATTCACATGTCCATTCGGTATCTTTGCATATCGCCGAATGCCATTTGGTCTATGTAATGCATCGGGAACCTTCCAACGGTGCATGTTGAGTATATTCTCCGACTATGTAGAAAAGATCATAGAAGTATTCATGGACGATTTCACCGTCCATGAGAACTCCTATGATGCATGTCTAAAACACCTTGCTCTTGTTTTAGAGCGATGCCAAGAGTCCCATCTCATCTTAAACTCCGAAAAATGTCATTTCATGGTGACTAGTGGCATCGTTCTAGGACATGTAGTGTCGCAAAGGGGGGTTGAGGTGGATAAGGCTAAGGTTGACATTATCAAAACCTTACCTTATCCATCTAACACCCGAGACATTAGGTGTTTTCTAGGACATGCCGGTTTCTACCGAAGATTTATTAAAGATTTTTCAAAGATTGCTAACCCCCTATGTAAGCTTTTGCACAAATAAGCAGAGTTTGTCTTTGATGCCTCGTGTAGGAAAGCTTTTGATGATTTGAAGGAGAGATTGGTCACCGCACCAATCATTCAAGCACCTCAATGGGATCTTCCATTTCAAATCATGACCGATGCAAGTGACTACGCATTGGGAGTGGTTTTGGGTCAAAAGAATGACAAGAGACCCCATGTGATTCAATATGCATCTACACTTTTGAATGACGCTCAAAAGAGCTACTCTACAACGGAGAAGGAGTTCCTTGGTGTCATTTATGCCCTAGAGAAATTTCGATCCTATCTCTTGGGCACAAAGGTGATCATCTACACCGATAATGCCGCCATTCGATATCTTGTGGCAAAGAAGGATGCAAAACCAAGGTTGTTGAGGTGGATCCTTCTCCTAAGTGAATTCGATGTAGAGATAAAGGACAAGAAAGGAGTGAAGAATGTGGTGGCGGATCATATAAGCCGGCTAAACCTTGAAGGAAGACTATCATGCCCTCTTGATGAGGTTGAAGGAGGTCTCCCTCATGAGTCCCTATATGTCATCCAAGTGGAGGAGCCATGGTATCCTACCATGGTCAACTATTTGGTGACAAAGCGGCTTCCAAGCCATTTTTCTTCCCATCAAAGGAGCAAAGTAAAGTCCAATGCAAAGTACTATATATGGGATGACCCATACTTGTGGAAATTTTGCCAAGATCAACTTATAAGAAGATGTGTTTCCGAGGGGGAGATTCCATCCATCCTACATCATTGTCATGACTATGCATGTGGAGGACATTTTGGCCCATAAAGAACCGCAAGGAAAGTCCTTGAATGCGGTTTTTTTTTGCCAAGCCTTTTCAAATATGCGCATAAATTTGTGAAGACTTGTGACTGATGCCAAAGGGTGGGGAACTTGACAAAAAGAAACGAGATGCCACAACAACCGCTCATCTATTGTGAAGTCTTTGATGTATGGGGAATCGACTTTATGGGCCCCTTTCCTAACTCTTGTGGGTACTTATACATCCTCTTAGCGGTGGATTATGTTACCAAATGGGTGGAAGCAATTCCCACCCGCACCGATGATGCAAAAGTGGTAGCAACCTTCATCCAAGAGAACATATTTTCCCGCTTTGGTTTCCCCAAGGCCATGATTAGGGATAGAGGTACTCACTTTTGCAATAAGGTGATTGGAAGCTGTGGGAAAATATCCGTATATTTTCCCTCTAAATTTCAGGATTATAACAAAATTATAAGATACGAAATAATGAGTCATATATGAAAATAACAATATGAATAAGAGATAAAAATCAACTTTTGGTCCTTGCAAATTGGCCTAAGAACAATATCAAAGGTATGATATCTCCTACTAGTTGCACCCAAGATGCTCCTTGATATGCCTTAATCGTGCTAGAACGATTATACAAAATTACCGCTAATTTTTATGTGAGGTTTGATGATAGATCTAGAGAGAAAAATCACCCTAGTGTTTTTTGTGTTTGTGCCGTCACACACACCTCCAAAAACCTAGGTATTTTTCTTTTTTAATCTCACCTCATCATACTAGCTAGGTTTTCCTAAAATAAGAAATTGCAATTAGGATACTTTCCAAACCCATTTGGACCGAGTAGATATATCCATTTATTGCTTCATATTTTTCGGTCACACCTAGTAAATAACATCCATTGTATTATTATAATTATCGTCACTAATATCGTTACTAATATCGTCATCTTATTAATAAGTCCACTCAACCTTTTGCAGTCGATTTATTAATACATGTCTGACAATATTTACTATAATTATTACGAGTAATACATTTGCTTAATTAAATATAACGGTTTATATTTAATCACGAATTAACTGATTAGTTCGTTTAAGCTAACATTATTTACATTAATTAAATATAACAGTTTATATTCAATTTAAGGGTGGGGAACTTGACAAAAAGAAACGAGATGCCACAACAACCGTTCCTCTATTGTGAAGTCTTTGATGTAGGGGGAATCGACTTTATGGGCCCCTTTCCTAACTCTTGTGGGTACTTATACATCCTCTTGGCGGTGGATTATGTGTCCAAATGGGTGGAAGCAATTCCCACCCGCACCGATGATGAAAAAGTGGTAGCAACCTTCATCCAAGAGAACATATTTTCCCGCTTTGGTTTCTCAAAGGCCATGATTAGTGATAGAGGTACTCACTTTTGCAATAAGGTGATTGGAAGCCTTCTCAAAAGGTATGAGGTGAACCATAAGATTTCAACGGCCTATCACCCACAAATAAACGGCCAAGCCGAGCTCTCCAACCGTGAGATAAAAGGGATCCTTGAAAAGACGGTGAATCCGGATAGGAAGGATTGGAGCAAGATGCTAGTCCATGCTTTGTGGGCATATACAACCGCATTTAAGACCCCCATCGGCATGTCCCTATTCCGTCTCATCTATGGCAACGGTTGCCACCTCCCCGTGGAGGTTGAGCACAAAGCCTATTGGGCTATCAAATCATTCAACCAAAACCATGATGAGAGCGGTATGCACCGGACGCTACAATTTCAAGAACTTGAGGAAATTCGCCATGATGCATATGAGAACTCCTTCATCTACAAGGAGAAAACAAAGAAATGGCACGACGAGATGATAAACCGTCGGGTTTTCAAAGAAGGCGATGAAGTTCTTGTGTTCCAAAATCGTTTTAAACTCTTCCCGGGTAAGTTGAGGTCAAGATGGTTTGGACCTTGCACCGTGAAGAAGGTGTTTACTCATAGAGCAATTGAAGTGGAAGGGCCGGGGACGGAAAGCTACTCAAGGTGAATGGCCACCGCCTCAAGCATTATTTCAAGGGATGTGCCCGGGAGGGGGAAGAAGAGGTCTTACTTGAAGACCCCCGTGTATGAAAGTTGAAAAGCTTGGAGCCACCAAGTCGAGCCATCGACTCTAAATAAACGGCAAAACCGTGTAAATATTCTTTTCTTGTGAATATGTCATCTAAGTTTCATTGTAAATTTTTAACATTTGAGTTGTTTTTAAGTAGTTAGAATTTGCATCAATCAAAATATTTTTGAAGTTACTAACGATTTTGTGAAGTTTTTGCAAGTTTTCGGCCGCCTCGGGATGCGTGCCACGGGTAAAAAGTGCGGAACTCGATGAAATTTTGATATTGAAGGTTACTATGGGACATTGGAGTGAAAATCGAAGTGTAGTGGTGTTTGGAAGACTTAGCCAAAATTTGGCTAAGTACAAAGCTTGATGGAAATCTGGCAGTGAAGGACGCTGCCAGCGTCGCACGACGCTGCCAGCATCCCAGGACTCTGCCAGCGTCATAAGGACGCTGCCATCGTCAATGGGCGCTGCCAGCGTCAAATGCGAATATCAGGTCCTTGTTTCCTCAATTGCACGAGTTCTTCAACACTTCTACCTTGTATTCTCACGAACAAAAACCCCAAAAATAACCCCAATCAATAAAAAATTCACCTTTCTCCCCCCAAATCTTCACAAACCTTCATCAAAATCAATCCAATTCTTCATTCTAACCTTCATTCTACATTCAAACACCTTAAAATCAACCTAAATCACTCAAGATCTCAAAAAAATTGCCTTTAGAAAACCTAGAAAACTCTTTCTCAAAATTCGAATTTAAGGAGTTTTAGTGAGTTTTGAAAGGGTTTTGAAGGATTCCTTGCTTATTCTAATCATCAAGGAGCTAAAGTTTTGTGGAATCGGGAAGGTATAACATCATACTTAACTTTTTCTATTATTCATTGATTTTTGCTCGAAAATTAGGCTTGAATTAGTCTTATTTTGAGTTTTTCTTTTGCTCTTGTTGATTGTTTAGCTAGGATTGGTAAAAATTTTCTGAGTAAGGCATAAGAATTCAACAAACACTAAGCTTTTGAGGTGTTGAGATTGTTGCACACCAAGTGTTTGTTGAATTGCTTTTTTGAGTGAAAAACTACTTTGAGTGTTTGCTTGTTGTTGTGTTGTATTGTATTGTTGAAATTTTTGCAGAAAATGGCTCCTAAAATCTCCAAGTTGTTTGGGAAGGGAAAGAATAAGAGGGCCGCGGTGAGTGAGCCCGACACCGATGTTGAAGCGGTGTTCATGGGTTATGAGAGGTTGAGTGCTCAACATAAAAAAATCTGGGACAAACTTACCGCACCCCGACAACAACCCCTCATAACCACAAAATTCTTTTCCCCAAGCACCCTCCATGCCTTGGGAATGTTCGACTTAACAAGGGATATGCTAGCTAAAGTAGGGCTAGAAGCTTATCTCGAACCGGACTCTTGGGATCACACCTATAAGAGTTTCGCGTACGAGTTTCTAGCTACCTTGTCCAAGTTGGACGTACCTTAGGGGAATGAAAGAGCCTACCGCTTCCGCCTCAACCAAAATTGGCACAACGCCCCAATCTCCGAAATTCGCCAAATCCTAAAAATCACAAAAAGCCCCGAAGAGATTAAATGCCCCAAGGGGGAAATGCACATAATGTGGAGCAATATTACGGGTTGTAACACTGCATCTAAGGATGCCAAACTCTCCACAATCACCCACCCCGTGCTTCGACTCATCACCCGGTTCCTTACCACCATTTTTAACTCCGCGGGAGAGCCCGCTAAGGTACCGGAGAAAATCCGGTTGTGTTTGTGGACCTTGCTCCCGGGAGGGGTGGGGGTACCGGATTGGTCAGACTTGTTCATGAGAGCTTCCATTAAGCACCGCCAAAAATCTACTAAAGCAAGTATCCACCTTTGGGGGTTGATTACCTTTTTGGTGCAACATTATGAAGGGGGGATTGATGAGGAGCAAGAGGTCAACTCTTGTAAGGGTTTGACAAGGTACAACCACTTTGGGCTAGAGGAGGTACACATGTTCAAAATTAGCAAAGTGGAACCTTTGAGAGGATTTTGGTTGGGGAGTGATGGCCTTAGCTAATTGAAAATGCCTCGACTTCAAACAACCCTTTACCTAGGGGGCCAAAATCAGAGGATTTCTTTTGTCCTAGGGAAGAGAGTTTGGGGGAGAGTAGTGGTGAGGCGGAGGTAGAGGAAGTGCCCTTGCGGCAAAGAAGGAGGCTAAGGAGAGAGCAAGGTGAGGGAAGTGAGCAAGTTAACGAAGAGAGGGAGATCCTCGCAATTGAGCAAGGACCTTTCCAAAACCCACCTTTTCAACAACAACAACAACAACAACCACCACCACCATACCATTCCCAATCATCTTACCAAAGCCACCAAGACACCGACACCCCAATGTATGACGCGGAGACTCGTTCTAGAACCCCAATGGAGCCATGGCAACATCAAATGGCATCATACTTTGCTAGCACCAACGATGTGCTCAAACACATAAGTGGACGGGTGGACGACTTTCATACTTGCCAACAAACCCAAGGGGGTAGGCTTGAGACTTTAGATGATTGGCACAATGTAGTGGAGGCAAGGGAGAGGTTGAGAGAGGAGGCCGATGTTGGAGCTAGTGTCCTCCACAGTTAGTGTGATAACATGTAAAAATCTCTTACAGGTTCACAGGGTATACTTAGTATTCTTATCAGTTGATTAACGTTTATCGATAACGGTTGGCTTGCTAGAAGTTTGACGTTATTGTCATTTTAATGGCGGTGATCAACTGGTTCCTAAAAGTCACACCTAAAGGATGTGTTTGAGAGATATGATTATATGAAAAATATAATCATATTGATGCCTTATATGACTAAAAGGTTAGTCAATGTAATGATGATACGATTATAACGATTAAATAATACTAGCTGAGACGAATTAAATGTTAATTCGTAATTGAATATAAACTGTTATATCTAATTAATGTTTATAATGTAATTATTTAATATGATTAAATAATGTAAGCTTAAACGAATTAAATGTTAATTCATAATTAAATATAAACTGTTATATTTAATTAGCAAATTATAAATATACGATATTTATAGTTGACGTATATATTATACGATATTGACATAATAAATGATGTCAGACCGGTATTAATAAATCGACTTCAAAATGTTGTATGGACTTATTAATATGTGACAAATGACAATAATAATAAATACACATATTATACATTAAATAAATAAAAGAAGGAAGACTCCTATCTTGACTAGACTTTCTAAAACAAGTAGAAGAAAAAGAGGGAGCCTCCTCCCTCTACTAGACCTCTACTTGGACGGTCACAAGGAGGGTAGAGGAGAGTTTTATATAAACTCTTCTTCTCTACATGATTCATCATTCATAACTTTTCACAAAATATTATCGGTGATATTGGTGTTCATTCTAGCAAAAGAAAAGGCCTTTCTCAGAACATCTTGGGTGCAACAATTAGGAGAATATCGATCTCGATATTTGTTCTTAGGCCATATTGCAAGGACCAAAGTGTAGAATTCGTCTTATATTGATAATACTGCTATAACAAATGGCTGGCCATAATGATGTCCCTATGCAAAGTGCCACACTTGCACGCGAGTCCTGGCTTAAAACTTTCATGGACCACATGAATCAGTCCACGCGACTGAAGAATGACGGGTCCAACTTTGCGGACTGGGAGGCGGCATTACGGAATGCAGCCATCGCTGACGGCAAGCTCCAGTACTTGACTGAGCCAATACCGCCAAACCCAGGCCCCAATGCAAGAGCTAACGAGTCATTTGCTTATAAGGACTTCGTTATGGAAGCGGGTGCGATAAAGAACGTACTCATCTTTGCAATGGAAACCAATTTGCAAAGACGCTTCATTGCCCAAGGTGCAAATAAGATTTTCACCACGCTCACTAACGAGTTCTCAAAAGCACCGAGAATCGTTACTTATGAGCATACTTGTCGCTTCTTTGAGGCGAAACTCCAAAAGGGCCAACCGGTTAGCCCACACATTCTTGATATGATTGAGAATGTCAAGAAACTGGAGGCATTTGATTGCAAAATCAGTGAGAGCATAGTCATTGACCGTGTGCTTCATTCACTTCATGATGGTTTTGCCCTTTTCAGGGCAAATTACTACATGAATGACATGAAGAAAAGTCTTCATGAGCTACACTACCTTCTCGTACAGACCGAAAAGGATCTGAAATTGAGTGGGAGCATGAAGCAAGATGTTCTCATGATTTCCAACAAGAACAAAGGTAAGGGCAAGGCTCATGGCGACCTAAATGTAGGGAAGCCAAAGTTTAAGAAGTCAGGTGATATATGATTATTTTAGACCGTTTCCCCTCTTTATTTTCTTATACTTCGTTGCATTTAGTCTAGTTCGGCGTCGGTTTTATCGTGTTTTGGCCCCCATTCCGTGTACTCCCATATCATTTAATTCCGTCTCATTTTATAGGAAATATGTTAAGACAAAGACGAGACGGGATGAGAACCGAAAAACCGTCACAATAACTAGACACGAAGAAGATAAGAAAAGAAGAAGGAGGAAGACGGAAATGCCCTCTAGCCGGTCGGACCAACCGGCAGCCGACCAGACCGGCTGGGTCACGCACAAAGGGGAAGAAGACGGAGAAAGAGCAGTGGCCTCCAGCCGGTCAGGACCACCGGCAGCCGGTTCGACAGACTAGGGCGTCATTGGAAGAGAGGAAGAGCAACGAAGGCGGAGGAAAGAGCAGTGGCCTCCAGCCGGCCAGAACCACCGACAGCCGGTCCGACCTGTTGGGACCACCTACATTCATGTTGCGGGAAGAAAGGAAGAGAAAAAAACGGACAAAAGTCCAAAAAGCAAAAAAGCAGAAAGAAAAGGGGGAAAGGGACGGACAGAAGGTCAAAATGAAGAAAAGAAGACCCACCCATTATAATTGGAATTAGATTATTTTAGATTCCATTCAATTATAATTAGAGTAGATTTTTTTTAGAAGGAGATTTTAGACCGTCTCTCTAGAAAAAAAACCCGTCTCACTAGATTAGATTTTCTTAGTTAATTTCTTCCTTTAATTCTTCCCCAAAATTTGTAATAGTTTACTTCTCTCGGATTTTGTATGAAGATTAAGATCGAAAGATCGGGTTTTTGTTCAAGTTCGTAACTTTTCCGTCTCGTCTTTGTTAATCGGTAGAGATTCAATCTTTCCTCTTTATTTTCATATTTATTTACATTACTTGTATTTTAATTACTTGTTTTTGTTTATTTATCTAGTTTTCATGTTGAATATGTCTTCCCTTGTTTATTTCATATCAAAGTATCCATCTTTAATGTTTTCCTTCATTAATATGAGTGAGTAGTGTTAGACTAGGGTAAGATGGGGGATTTAATGTAAGTTTATGGGTCGATTATGGTAATTGGGCATAAAGATTAAGTCTTTTGGTAGTCTACTTGTTTTGTGCACGCAAGGTATTTGTTGAAATGCTTGAATGAGTAATTTGAGTCTTTCTCATGTTTTATTGCTAGTTTGAGCGAGAGCTTAGACTTGTATTGTTGTTGTGTGTGTGTGTGTTGGATGTTTAGGGGGAGGTTAGGGCGAGAACCCATTCGAACCTTAGACTAGGGCACGTCTCGCATCGAGAGGTGGAGGCTTGCCCTTTAATCCGTCTTACACCGAGAGGTGGAGACATGTTTAGACTCATCTTTAGACTAGTCCTAACCCCCACCATAATTAACTTATACTTGCATTAATGAACCCATCCACCCTAGTTCCTTTTTATTATTGTTTTACATCGCATCCTTACCTTCTTGTTAATCTAGTTTACGATTAATCCTCTTCAACTTGTTATTTGCTAGAACTAAACTAGAACTTGATTAAACCGCCTTAGAACCATAATCACCGTCTCTTGGGATCGACCTCCTTACCCTACTACATTAATTAGTTTGGTATTGAGTCCTATAAGTATTTATTTGATACAGGGGAGGGCGACTAACCCCGCGTCAAAATGGCACCGTTGCCGGGGACGGCGATATTGGATAAGATAGTTTAGTTGATTTTAGGCTTAGTTCACTTTTATTTGTTTGATTTTCCATTTGTCCTAGTGCATATATTAGCTTTAGGACTATTTGATCTTTCTTTGAGAGCATGAGTAGGTGTTTTATTGGACCTCTTTTCCCGCTTGATCGAGAGATTGAGAAGACTTTCCGGACAAGAAGAAGACAAGCACTTGCTTCCTTAAGAAGATCCTCCATTCTTACCTCCAGTAATACTTCACCACCCACGATTGAGACTTCAACTTCACAAACACCACCTCCCACTTTACCACCCCTCACCATACCCACAAACATTCCAATAAACACATCACCCATAAATTCACCCACTTTTTCCCAAAATTCAAACAACACCCACTCACCAAATTCCCCAATTTCACCCATTTCACCAACAAACAACCCTTTCATACAAGAAATGGCGGACCAACCCATGTGCTATTACAATAGGCCGGACCCTAATCGGTCATGCTCGGCCATCAACTACGGAGCTATTACTCCCAACACTTTTGAACTCCGTCATCATGTTATCTCATTCATTCAACAAGACATCTTTCATGGGTTGAAAAATGAAGATGCTCATGAGCACTTGGTAGGTTTTAAGGAGAAGGTGGGTACAATCAAGAGGAATGGGATTACCGAAGACCAAATCTTACTCATGCTATTTCCCTTCTCCTTGAAGGACAATGCAAAGAAATGGTTGAATTCCCATGAACCGGGAACCTTCACCACTTGGGCTAGTCTCTCAAAAGCCTTCATCACCAAGTTCTACCCCCCTCAAAAACCACAAGGATAAGACATGAAATCCAAACCTTCAAGCAAAAAGACTACGAGACATTGAGTGAAGCTTGGGAGAGGTTTCGAGATCTTCTAACCTCTTTCCCTCACCATGGTATCCCGAAATGGTTGACTACTCAAATCTTCTTTTAAACTCTAGAGCAAAGATTTCGAGACATGATAGTGGCGGCCTCCGGGGGAAATTTCGATAAGATGAACAACGCCGAAATCACGGAGATGATTCAAAACATCTCCGAGATAGAGAATAGCTATGGTTCGAGAGAGAGCAAAGGTAAGAGTGAAGGGCCTAGTAGGCTTGAGTTGGAGACAAAACTCAAGTTGGATGAGCTATCTAAGAAGTTTGATAATTTGGGGTTGGAAAGAGGCAAGGGTCAAATCCACCATATCCAAGGGGAGAGACCTAGCCATGCTAGGGTCTACTATCTTGAGCAACCAAGGTCTCCTCCAAGGACCTATTCTCAACAACCTATTTGTGACACATGTGGTGGTGGCGGCCACACATATGACTTGTGCTCATCCTTTCCAAGAGATGACTATGTTCAACAAGATTGATATTCTTTGCAAGATCAACCAAGGTATTCTTATCAACGTCATTAAACCTCCTACCGGGCTTTTCCCAATCAAGACCCGAGGATTCCCTATGAGAGTCAACCCTTGGACCCCAAATATCAAGCTCCTCATTACCAACCACCACCTAAACCCGACTACCCAAGGTCTTACAACAACAACAACCAAGGCCCAAACTCCGACTCTAGGAGATTTTCACATCAAAGCAACCAATCCTATGTCCCACCTCCATTTAGAGACCAAAGAAACAACAACAACCGAAATCAACACAACAATCACAATCCTCAAAATCAACAAAATTTCCAACAACTACCCCCCTCGAATGAACAACCCAACTCTTCCATTGAACAAATTTTGAAGGGTATGGAGAATAGGGCTATGCAACGTGAAGCAAATACGGAACAAATGATCAAACTCTTGAGATCCAACATTTCTAATGTTCAAGCTCAACAAAGAAATTTTGATTCCTACTTAGCCAATCAAGAACCCATTACCGTTCAAAAAGGGGAACATGTCCTACCAATCCAAGGCTTACACCCTAAGGATTGCCCACCACATCACCAACAATTAAATGCTATCACTTTGGTGGGTAAGAACAAGTTGAAAAATCCTCAAAAACTCATGAGTTCCAATGAAAAAAGAAAGTTGAAGGGTAAGATGGTGGAAGACCATTACCCTAGTGAAGATGAAATCACCCAACCTCCTCCAAATGTGACCCAAGATTACACACCTCCTTTACCTTTTCCCAACCGGCCCAAGGTCATGAGTAAAGAGAAGAAATTTGCAAAGTTTGTGGGAATGCTAAAGAAGCTTGAAGCCTCATCACCTTTCACCGAGGTGGCGAGCCAAATGCTACTTTACACCAAATTTCTTAAGGAGGTGTTGACTAAGTAGAGGAGCATAACCAATGATGGGCTTGTAGCCTTGACGGGAGAGTGTAGTGCGGTGCTTTTGAATAACATGCCTAAAAAACTTCAAGATCCGGGGAGCTTTTCTATACCTTGTGTGGTGGGAAATATTCCGATTTCAAGAGCTCTTTGTGATCTAGGAGCTAGTGTTAGCATTCTTCCTCTACCCCTTGCAAAAAGGCTTGGCCTTGAAGATTTGAGACCCACTTCTATGACCATACAACTTGCCGACCGCTCGATCAAATATCCTAAGGGAATTCTTGAAGATATCCCGGTCAAAGTGGGTAATATATACATCCCCGCCGACTTTGTAGTCTTGGACATCCCCGAAAACCAACAAACCCCAATCATCCTTGGGAGACCTTTCATGGCAACCAGAGGTGTCATCATTGATGTCAAGAAAGGGCACCTCTCCTTTAATGTTGGTGAGAGCAAAATCGATTTCTCTTTGATGGAGGCTTTGTCCAAGCCGATGGTGGAAAGTGTCTATTCGGTGGATGTCATTGAAGACATTGTTGGTGATTCGAGAAAAGAGAAGAGTGATGGAAGTGATGACTTGTTTGGTGTTGTAGCTTTGGAAAGTTCTAGGGAGAACGAGATAGATTGTCTTATTGATGATGAAATCGAAGCATATTTGAATTCTCCAATTCCATTTGATTTAAGCTCTTTTGAAGGTGACCCTTGGCTCCTTGACTCCTCCTCTAGTTGGGAGAGCCAAGTTTATGAGATTGAAGAGGCCATGAGGGAAAATTGCTTGGGAAGGTCTCTCCTTGATGAAGAAAACGGTGAAGTTGAGGTCTTGCTTCTTCCTCCACCTACCACTTTGAAGCCTTGTATGCCCTTGCCTCTTGATCCTCTTGAGAGGGTGAGTGTTTTCACACTCTTTACCCCTCCCGTCTACCACGATAAGCCACCCAAAATTACCAAGGGGTGTGGAGAGTTGCCATGTGAGTCTAGTTATATCCTACCAACATCTCCTAATTTATACCACGAAGAAGACGGTGAAGAGTCGATCGAGCTTGGGTTGAGTTTATCGGTGTATCATTCTTTGAGTGCCCTTGTTGTTTACTTGTGCTTGTTTATGGGGTTTGCTCAAGAATTTGATAAGTTGCTCCGGGCTTTGAGCAACGATGATGCAAAACGGAGGCAAAATTGACAAGCTTCCCTTGTGGGTACGAGTAAGTGGACCACTTCACTCCCTTGAGCATATGCATTTTGATGAATTTTATTCATTCTTAGGCATTCATGAGTTGAATATTGTCCTTTACCCCACTTTGAAAATCAACATAAAATTTCCTTGAATCCAAAGTTTTCCCCCAAACATCCAAATGCGAGTTAATCAAATTAGCTCTCTTCTCATATCAATAAACAAACTTGCATCCATGTAGTTAGTTTGCATTTATTTTAGATTTATTTTACTTTTTGCATTGTCATTTACATATTCTTGCTATTGAAAAACCCTAAAACATGTTTTTGCATTTAGTTTGCTCTTCCCCTCCTAGCTTTTGGACCATTGAGGACAATGTCCGATTTAAGTGTGGGGAGGAGATTAGTGTATATAGATTAATTTTGAAAAATTCAAAAATTTAAAAAAAGTTTGAAAAAAATCCCAAAAATTAGTTTATTTTGTATATATTGTTGTGTGCTTCCTCTTATCTCAATATATAGGTGCACCGCACATCATAAGAAGCACAAAATAGGGAAAATGAAGACGTTATGGTGAGATCTTTCCTATTCTCTTCTCCCTTTTCTCTTTTTCTTCTTACTTGTTGTTTGAGGAGGACGGGATGTGTTGATGACGATGTTGTGGATTTTTTTGATTGGCATGTGTGCCACTTGTGTGTTGTTAGGAGATAGCACTAGCTTGCATGTTATATAGTCGGTTAGAGCATGTGCATTTAGGTTGTATATATAGATTGCATCACGGCATATAGTTGCATTTAGAAAATTGGTTTTATAAATTGTCTATTTGGAAAACTTGTTGAATGTGCATAATCCCTTCTAGCTACTTTTTCATTCATAAAGTGTTCATCTTAATCGTGGAATTTTTAACGCCCTAGGTTGTGTATTTCTAATGAGTTTTGACCCGTCTACTAATGCCAAGTCATGAGTTTGCGCTTATTCCACCTTGACAACCCCAATTGATGTGAATATTCCGTTAGTTTAAAGAATTCTTAGGTGACCGTCTTACTATGCAACCAACCTTGATTCATTGTTCCTCCACTTCCACTTACAAAAAGGAAACAACGCAAACAAGCCATAAATATTGAGTCAAATATCATGTTTTCTTGTTTTCGTCGAGGAAATGCAAAACGGAACTTCTAGGGATTCCAATGGGCCCACATCTAGGGTCCCGCTCGATGCCACTACGGTGGGGATACCCCTATTGTTGGTTCCGACCTCGTGTCCTTGACGGAAACCGTGTGCTATAATGTCAAAAATTGCAATAAAAAAAATGCAACTCTAAAGAAAGAAAAAGAAAACCAAAAGATGAAAAAAAATTGTAGAAATGAAAAAATTTCCAAGCAATAAGACTCAAATCTCTTTTTCCTTTAACCTTTCTTGGATCATTTACCCTTGAGTTGCATAGTGAGACGGGACGACCCTTGTGTCTCATTTAGTTGAGAGACGTGAATTCCTTATGCTACTGTGTTTAATAACCTCACAGGGATCTCATTTCCATCTTCCATTTTATCGCTCTTGACCAAGCTAATAGTAGACGGGACTCGAAATTTTCATTAGTCTTGCACCGCTAAGAGGCGAACACTTTTCCATGCTTTATCATACTAGTGGCTTATAAGGATCATGCATTCATTTAGACGGTTTTCCTCATAGATATTTTCGTCACATGGATGAGGTGTGTGATTATTCTTTTGTTAGATGCATTCTTGTCATGGTCCTACATGCTTATCATTTGGATGTATCGCAAATTTTCCGCAAGCCCCAACTTGCCTTGCAAGGGAGTACATACCTCATTGTATTTCATTGTGAGTTGAAGGGACGGAGAAGGCCCGTTAATTGCTTTTCATCGGATTTTAGTAGTTAGTTTAGCTTATTTAAATAAGGGTCTTATTTTTTCTCACTTTCTTACTCGGGGTCGAGTAATGTTTAAGTGTGGGGAGGCTTGATATATGATTATTTTAGACCGTTTCCCCTCTTTATTTTCTTATACTTCGTTGCATTTAGTTTAGTTCGGCGTCGGTTTTATCGTGTTTTGGCCCCCATTTCGTGTACTCCCATATCATTTAATTCCGTCTCATTTTATAAGAAATATGTTACGATAAAGATGAGACGGGATGAGAACCGAAAAATCGTCACAATAACTAGACACGAAGAAGATAAGAAAAGAAGAAGGAGGAAGACGGAAATGGCCTTCAGCCGGTCGGACCAACCGGCAGCCGGCCAGACCGGCTGGGTCACACACAAAGGGGAAGAAGACGGAGAAAGAGAAGTGGCCTCCAGCCGGTCAGGGCCACCGGCAGCCGGTCCGACCGGCTGGGCGTCATTGGAAGAGAGGAAGAGCAACGAAGGCGGAGGAAAGAGCAGTGGCCTCCAGCCGGTCAGGACCACCGGCAGTCGGTCCGACCGGCTGGGACCACATACATTCATGTTGCGGGAAGAAAGGAAGAGAAAAAGACGGACAAAAGTCCAAAAAGCAGAAAAGCAGAAAGAAAAGGGGGAAAGGGACGGAGGAAGGTCAAAACGAAGAAAAGAAGACCCACCCATTATAATTGGAATTAGATTATTTTAGATTCCATTCAATTAGAATTAGAGTAGATTTTTTTTAAAGGAGATTTTAGACCGTCTCTCTAGAAAAAAAACCCGTCTCACTAGATTAGATTTTCTTAGTTAATTTCTTCCTTTAATTCTTCCCCAAAATTTGTAATAGTTTACTTCTCTCGGATTTTGTATGAAGATTAAGATCGAAAGATCGGGTTTTTGTTCAAGTTCGTAACTTTTCCGTCTCGTCTTTTGTTAATCGGTAAAGATTCAATCTTTCCTCTTTATTTTCATATTTATTTACATTACTTGTCTTTTAATTACCTGTTTTTCTTTATTTATCTAGTTTTCATGTTGAATATGTCTTCCCTTGTTTATTTCATATCAAAGTATCCATCTTTAATGTTTTCCTTCATTATTATGAGTGAATAGTGTTAGACTAGGGTAAGATGGGGGATTTAATGTAAGTTTATGGGTCGATTATGGTAATTGGGCATAAAGATTAAGTCTTTTGGTAGTCTACTTGTTTTGTGCACGCAAGGTGTTTGTTGAAATGCTTGAATGAGTAATTTGAGTCTTTCTCATGTTTTATTGCTAGTTTGAGCGAGAGCTTAGACTTGTATTGTTTTTGTGTGTGTGTTGGATGTTTAGGGGGAGGTTAGGGCGAGAACCCAATCGAACCTTAGACTAGGGCTCGTCTCGCATCGAGAGGTGGAGGCTTGCCCTTTAATCCGTCTTACACCGAGAGGTGGAGACATGTTTAGACTCATCTTTAGACTAGTCCTAACCCCCACCATAATTGACTTATACTTGCATTAATGAACTCATCCACCCTAGTTCCTTTTTATTATTGTTTTACATCGCATCCTTACCTTCTTGTTAGTCTAGTTTACGATTAATCCTCTTCAACTTGTTATTTGCTAGAACTAAACTAGAACTTGATTAAACCGCCTTAGAACCATAATCACCGTCTCTTGGGATCGACCTCCTTACCCTACTACATTAATTAGTTTGGTATTGAGTCCTATATGTATTTGTGTGATACGGGGGAGGGCGACTAACCCCGCGTCATCAGGAAAGGGTAAGAGTGGGCCTGGTGAGACTAGTAGCTCACAAGGCAAGGCAAAGATCAAGGACATTGACATTGAGTGCCACCATTGCCACAAGACTGGGCATTGGAGGAGGAACTGTCCAGTGTACCGTGAGGACATAAAAGCAGGCCGCGTCACTCCTGTTGGTATGTCATCTTATATTCATATGATTGAGATTAACCATGCAAGTTCCGGAACTTGGGTACTTGATACTGGTTGTGGTTCTCATCTGTGTAATCATTTGCAGGGCCTAAAAAACATCACACCTCTCGCAAAAGGTGATGTGGACCTGGGAGTCGGGAATGGAGCAAAAGTTGCTGCAGTCTCAATGGGAACATACGTAATCCAACTCCCGAGTGGATTTGAGTTGTATTTATATAACTGTTACTATGTACCCAGTTTATCTAAGAACATTATATCTGTTTCTGTGCTTGATAAAGACGGTTTTTCATTTTTAATAAAAGACAATAGCTGTATTTTCTCTTTGAATGCAATGGTTTATGGCAAAGCAGTTTCCATGAATGGCATTTATATCTTAGATCAAACAACAGAAATATTACATATGAATAATAAGAAAGTAAAGGTTGGTGACAAAGATCAAACTTATCTATGGCATTGTCGTATGGGACACATAAATGAAAAACGTGTAAACAAGCTCATTGAGAATGGGATTATCTCCCCATTTGATTACGAATCATTTGGCACGTGTGAATCATGTCTTATCGGCAAAATGACTCGAATTTCCTTCAAAGGTGTTGGAATGCGTGCTAATGACCTATTAGGACTCATACATACTGATGTATGTGGACCTATGTCAATTAACGCAAGAGACGGCTATAGATATTTTATCACTTTCACGGATGATTTGAGTAGATACGGATATGTCTACTTAATGAAACATAAAAGTGAGTCCTTTGAAAAGTTCAAGGAATTCCAGAATAAGGTTGAAAACCAACAGGGAAGAAAGGTTAAAGCACTTCGATCAGATCGTGGTGGCGAATATCTTTCAAATGAGTTTGATCAACACCTTAAAGACTGTGGCATAGTTTTACAGTTAACTCCACCAGGAACACCTCAATTAAATAGTGTGTCCGAACGCAGAAATCGAACATTACTTGATATGGTTCGATCCGTGATGAGTCACACGGTAGTACCTGATTCACTATGGGGTTTTGCTCTTTTGTCAGCTGCTCTAATACTTAACCGAAATCGGTCTAAAGCTGTAGACAAGACTCCATATGAGATATGGAAGGGAACGGTCCCCAACTTGTCCTTTATTCGGGTTTGGGGTTGCGAGACTTATGTCAAGTGGAGACACGAGGATAAGCTCGGCTCGCGATCGGTCAAGACATACTTTATTGGTTATCCAAAAGGAATGTTTGGTCATTACTTCTATTCGCCTACCGAACTTCGAGTTTTTGTTGCGGCTAGTGCGAAGTTCTTAGAGAAAGAGTTTCTCAAGAACAAGTCAAGTAATAGAACCTTCGATCTGTCAGAGATTCAAGAACCAACAATCGAGCAACCGATGGAGGAAGATGTTCCTTCAACTTCTGCTACGGTTAATATTCCTCAGGAACTTAGGAGGTCGGGTAGAGTGTCCATTCCTCCAGACAGATACATTAGTACGGTCGAGGAGAATGATAGAGATGACATTTTGCTCTTAGAGAGTAACGAACTCGCTACCTATAAAGGTGCCATGACCTGTTCCGACTCTAAGCTATGGCTTGAAGCCATGCAATCCGAGATGGACTCCATGTATGAGAATGACGTATGGGATCTTGTTGATTTGCCTAATAAGGTACGACCTCTTCAGTGCAAATGGCTTTATAAGATAAAACATTTTGTAGAAGGACAACTAGACACCTATAAGGCACGACTAGTGGCAAAAGGTTTCACTCAAGTGCATGGATTGCCTTATGATGAAATTTTTGCACCCGTAGTTATGCCGCGTTCCATTCGGATAATCTTAGCGATTGCTGCATTTCATGTGTAACACCCGGAAATGTACCCTATTTTTCTAGTAGAAATATTTTACGAGATCTTTTCAGCAAATTTAAGTTTTAATTTGGAATTTTAAGTTTCGAGTCGAATTTAGAATTTCCGAGTTCGTATTTGGAATTTCTGCGAGATTTTATGAAAATCCCATCTTAAGGCGAGTTTGACTTTTCTTGACTTTTGAGTCGGGCTTGACTTTCTTGACTTGGAAACCGTCTTTGACTTTTTCCTTCATAACTCACACAACTCCCTCCCTTAACCTAATTTTTCATTCATCACAAAATCAAGCACAAAACCCTTTCTTCTACCTTAAGAAACTTTCCCTCTTTGAATATCGATCTTAGAATTGTCGTAACTTCTTCGTTCTTGATAGAATTTACGTAAGTTTGTCTTATTCTTCTTCCCGTACCTTCCTCTATCCGTATTGATATTAAAATATCGTCTTTCTCGCTTTTCAAGCTTTCCGTCTTTCTCAAGATGAACTTTATTCATCTTTTTACGATCTATTTGTAGGTGGAGACCTCCAAGATCCCGACAAAGACTATTTCCTTATAGAAGAGGAGCTTGACGATTAGTAGAGACGCTTAAAGGTAACGGTGAAGGGTTACTCGGTATCATTTACGTGTTTTACATGTTTTATATGCTAGGAATCGTATTTAGAATACGATTAGAAGCTTAGAAATCATGCTATGATTAATGAATGTTGTTATATGATGATTATGGATGATATATATTGATTGTTGATGATTATTAGAATTGATTTATGAGAATTGAAATGGATTGAATATGTAAAGGAAGCTCACGGATGAAGGAGTGTTCCTGGCCGGTCGACCGGCCGCCGGTCTGCCAACCGGCTGGGAACACATCAGTAACAATGTTGAAGTTTTATGTGAAATTTGTATAGGGGCTCTGAGCCGGTCGACCGGCCGCCGGTCCATCGACCGGCCTGGACCACCTCAGTAGTGATGTTTGGATTGTTGGTAGTGTGCTCTGTGCCGGCCCACCGGCCGCCGGTCCACAGACCGGCCTGGAGCACATTTCTCTGTTTTCTATGATTTTTGGTTTTGCCTTGTGTTCTGAGCCGGCCCACCGGCCGCCTCCCTCCTGACCGGCCTGGAACACGGCTGTGTTCTTTTCATATAATTTCTAAAACTCGTAATTTATAATAGTTCGCATGATCCGTTTATCGTATAATTTTACGTAACGACTTGTAATATTCATGTTTTGGATATATGATATTCTATTCGCTTGTATCACATGTTTCGTGACGGTTTTCGATATATCCCTCTTTCGAGTCGGTTTTACATATGTTATGAATTGAGCACTAATGATCATGTGCTTTGAACTCTCATTTCCCGGCTACACCTTATACTCGTTAGACTGGAATGTCGGAGCGATGGGGTGTATCCTTGATGCTTGTATGCATGTTTAGTGGGGATATGACGACGTTGTTAGAGGTGAACGCAATGCGTTGATCGACCCGGCCGTCAAATGTTGTATACTTGCGAGGTGGTGTTTTGCATGTAGCGTACTAGCTTGACTTTTGACTATAGATCTCTTTCCGCCTCTTTCGTGAATTGATCTACCGAATTTGGGGTACTCGGCATATATATTGTAAGTCCGTGTCTTGGATGTGGAACGTCTTACCACATGTCGAATCGGAACACGTCTTATTCCGAGAGTCTGGCCAGGTTTAGACTAGGACCGTATTATTATCGTCGTCCTACCGAGAGGATTAGAGTCTTGTGTGTACGAAACGTCTTATCGTACATGATTCCGGGAAACGTCTTATCCCGTGAATTGGTTTGTCTGGGTCATGAGTATACGAAACGTCTTATCGTATACGGTTCAGGGAAACGTCTTATCCTGTGGACTTCCATTGGCTTGTCTTGCTATTGTACACGATGCTAGTGCGTTTCATTTACCGTGAGAGATGTCGTCAATATATTGGTATGGTTGGATGAATGATTATATGATTGATCATTGAATGACTTGGTATGGTTTGTTTGTCGAGTCTCAATCTTATCAAGTATATGCCGCTAACGGTGAGATGTAAGCCCTAGTGAGTATATAGTTGCCTAAGGGTGTCTTTCCCGAGTCTTTGAATAACATGATGGTTTCGGAATTGATTTCCACATGATCTTATCATTATATATTGTATTGCCTATCTTTTCTTATCGTAACTCACATGTATATCTATATATGCATGCTCTACTTTCGTATTTCCTTATATGTACGTTAAAGGTGATATGGCTGGGAGAACCCAGAGTTACTCCCCACTGACTATTGGCGTTCATGTTTTTCATGAATGAACAGGTTTGCTTGCATTGGATGACTTTTTGGGGATATGATATTTTGGGGGTTCGGGTGTGAGCTAGCGGGCGTTGTCCCTGGATGAAACACCTCTAGACGTTGTTTAGCTAGTTGCTAAACACTTGTTCTTTGCTAACATTTTAAGAGACCCCGTCTCTTTGTTGTATTTCCTTACTTAGTTGTAATATTTTGACACTCCTCGTGTTATATAACTTGCATGTTTAAAGGTTTTTTTAAAATACCGTATTTCCGCATATCTTTTCACATGCTTGTATGTTTTATCTTTCCGCATTCGCGAGGGTTGTCACATCATGACTATGAAATTTGGCAGATGGATGTGAAAACCGCCTTCTTAAACGGTTATTTGGAGGAGGAATTGTACATGGTATAACCCGAAGGTTTCATTGATCCTAAAAATCCTAAGAAAGTTTGCAGGCTTAAGCGTTCCATTTATGGACTTAAGCAAGCATCTCGGAGTTGGAATCATCGTTTTCGACCAGGTGATAAAAGAGAATGGTTTCACTCGATCGGTCGAGGAACCATGCTTATATGTCAAGTCGAGTGGGAGTAAGATTGTCTTCTTGATATTGTATGTCGATGACATACTCTTGATTGGGAATGACATTCCTCTCTTATCTTCGGTAAAAGTATGGTTAAAGAACCATTTCCAGATGAAAGATCTGGGTGAGGCACAACGCATATTGGGGATCCGTATCTATAGAGATAGATCACGACGGATGTTAACACTCAGTCAGGAGTATTATATAGATAAGATTATTGAAAGGTTCAGCATGACCAACTAGGGACACCTTCCAATGATTTCTGGGATGCATTTGAGTAAAACTCAGGCACCCAAGACATGGAAGAGGTCGAGCGCATGAGTCGTTGATAAGCATTTAATTAGTCACATTTTTCCCCTCATTTTCGTCCCCATTTTGGTCCGTTTACACGGATTTGCGTGCCCTTGATTGCATTCTGCTTCCCGTTTTCCCGTGCTATGATTATCGGTCTTAATTTGTAGGAATTAAGGCGGAAATGAAGAAATCGGAGCAATAGGGTCTTGCATGAGTCGGGATTCGAAGATGAGATGAAGAAGTGAAGAATTGAGTCATCAGGTGGTCCAGGCCGGTCCCCAGACCGGCGGCCGGCCCACCGGCCCAGACCACCACTCTACAAATGAAAGAAGCTGAAAAAGTGAAGAAAAGGCCCAGGTAGCGCCGGCCGGCCTACCGGCGGCCGGTCGACTACCCGGCCTACACCTACATCAGAAAGCCATTGAGAGTCAAATGGTGCTCCAGGCCGGTGGGGGACCGGCAGACCCCAAATTTCCCATACTTAGTGAAATTTTGAGATTTTTGAAGGCGAAGTCACTGAAGCTACTGATGTGCTCCAGGCCGGTCAGAGGGCCGGCGGCCGGTCGACCGGCCGGGAACACAAGACTGAAAATTCGCCCCCTCTTCTAATTTCTTCCTTAATTTCGAGATACCTATATATACCCCCCCTATTATTTTGTAAGCAGTCTTTTTTTTTTTACATTCCTCTTAGCACAAAACCCTAGAAGTTTGTAACCTAAATTAATCCCTAATTACTCTCCTAATATTTCCCTAATCTAGTTTAGTTTCTCATTTCAAGTTGTTGAATCTAGTCTTTCATTTCATTTTTGGGGTTTGTATTGAAGACTTGGGTGAAGACATTCCCCCTACTCATCAATATAAGTTTTGTTTGGTATTAAATCTCTCATCTTTTTTATTGTTTATGCAATTAATTTCCATTTCTAGTTTATAGTTCATCTTTGATTGTTATCTTTATTCTTCTCATAGCATAATGTTGATTGAACTCCCCCTTCCCTTTAGTGCTTTGATTCCCTTTACCATGTGTGAGTAGATTCTCCTCTAGGGTTTAGGGGGGAGCCTAAGGGAGGATCATATGGGGTATTAGGTTGGTTAATTAGTAAGTTTGTGGTAAATGATTTGGGTATTGCCCATATGAACACCAAGTGTTTGATGAAATGGGTGAACGAAAGTTGCCATTTTATCAAACATGGTTTGATTTTCTCTTAAGCGACGGTGGTAGAGACGATTAGACTAAGTGTTTATATGGGTGATTTGAGACAAATGCGATGGCTTTGTTGATGATTATCGATTGTTGAGACATTAGCAATCGATTTTACTCGAATTATTTACCCTTTGCTAGTTACCCGACTAACCCATTAATCCCCCTAAGGTGAACCCTTCACCCTAGTCTTTCCCTTAATTGTTTTCGTCTTTATTACTTAGCGATTACTTGTTTTTCCTAATTTTTAGTTAACTTTCCAATCCGTCATATTTTAGGCTAGAATAGGATTCAATCGAACTAGTAGTTGACCCCACCATCCTTGTGGTTCGACCCCGACTTCCGCTATCGCATTAGTTGGGTTTCATAAATTGTTTTGCTTGAGCGGTACGCGACAAATCGCTCATCAAATGGCGCCGTTGCCGGGGATGGCGTAAGGAAACTCGTAGTTTGTTTTGTGTCTTAGATTTAGCCAAGTTACTTGTTGTTTTTGTTGGTTTTTAGTTGTTAGATTATTTGTAGAGTGCCTTGCATTATTGTCTTTCCCTAGTGTGCCCAAAAACACACTAGGAGTCTAACTTGTTTTTGAGTTGCTTTGAGTGCATGCCTAGGGGTGAAGGTTTGTTCTTGAGCCATCCGGAACCCGAAAGGTTGTTTAGGACTCTCCGTGCCAATACACTTGCTCGGGTTAGGAATTCAAGAAGAGTTAGCCATCGACAAGCCAATACTTCAATTGCTTCTACATCCACTCCAACAATCGATTACCCACAAAACAACACCATTGAACCATATTTGAAACCCCCTTCTACAATACACAACAAAATACACCACCAAATTCACCACCTACAATACCTCAACAACAAAATCAACCACAAATGACGACTTTACGTGATCGTAACCGTCCCAACCACGATGATACCCAATCTCCAATCAATTTCGGTGTCTTGGCCCCAAATAATTTTGAGATTCACCCGGCTCAAATGAGTTCTATTGAGCGGGATAGCTTTGGAGGCCTCCCCGATGAGGATGCTCATGCCCACTTGAGAAAATTCAAAAGTAGGGTAGGAATCATGAAGAGGAATGGTGTGCCCGAGGAAACTCTTTGCCTCATGTTGTTCCCATTTTCCCTTAAAGACCGGGCGGAGAGGTGGTTGAATAACCATTCTCCAAACACTTTCACTACTTGGGATGATTTGGCTAAGGAGTTCCTAAGCAAGTACTACCCCGCTTCCAAAACGGCGATGCTAAGGAATGAGATAACAACCTTTCAACAAGAGGATGGAGAATCCTTAGGAGAGGCATGGGATCGATTCATTGACTTACTTGCCCGTTGCCCTCATCATGGAATTGCGGATTGGTATGTCACTCAAACATTCTATCAAACCCTCCTCCCTCAAACCAAGGCTATGGTGAATGCTTCCGCGGGGGGAAGTTTTGATCATTTGAATGACCAACAAGGGGCGGCATTGATTAAGAAGATGGTTGAGTCGGAATCTAGCTATGGTACTAGTTCTAGAGGAAATAGCTTGAGGAGAAGTTCTAAGTACCCAAGTGAGAACTTCTCAAATGCGGATACCAATGCCAAGATTGATTTGCTCACACAAACTTTTACTAAGGGTTTTGCCGAGCTTCAAAAAGCTCAAAATCAAAGTCAAGGCCATCATGTGAATGAAGCTAGTGGGTCTTATGCACCTCCCATGGTGGAAGCTTATCAAACCCCCACTTGTGAAATTTGCAATGGATATGGACACACCTTTGAAGTTTGTGGGAACAATTTTTCTTATAACAATCAAGGAGCTTACAACCCAAATTCAAATTTCTATCATCCAAGCTCAAAATTTCACCCAAACATGAGTTACAAAAGCCAAAATGTCTTAAACCCTCAACACACACAAACTCAACCTTCCAACCCTCCTGGTTTTTCCCAACCTAGAGGAGGAGGTCAATTTTCTAGAGGAAACTATAACAATCAATTCAACAACTCTCAACAAGGTCAAGGATCAAACCAATTCCAAAATCAACAATTCAATGATCAAGGTTACAATAACCAAGGTAACTTCCAAAACCAAGGTAATTGGAATCAAGGTCAAGGAAATTGGAATCAAAATCAAGGAACCAAAACTTCAACAATCAAGGCCAAGGTAATTTTTACCAAGGCAATCAAAACAATCAAGCAAGTCAAGGGGTTCCCGATCAATCTTTCCAAGGCCAAGGGCCAAATTTCAACAACAACCAAGGGTCAAATTTCAACAATCAAGGTTCAAGGGGGCAACAAGGAAATTTCAATAACAACCAACAAGGAAACTTTAACAACCAAAGAAGCAACAACCAAGGTTCAAGTAGTCGGAATGACTATGCTTTTGCCCTTCCTTTGACAAATCAACCCCACCAAGAGAATGATCCTTCAATAAGTGAAGTTTTGCAATTAGTCAAAAACATGGAAATCCAAAACAACTTGACTTTGCAAAATGTCACCAATGCTCACAAGAAAGAGGTGAGGGAATTAGAAGCTAGGTTAGCTTCTCAAGCTTTGAACAATCCTCAAAGGCCTCCGGGAGGTCTTCTTGCTCAAGGGAAAAGCTCCAAGGATGCTTCATCAAGCCACCATGCATGTGCGGTGACTTTAAGAAGTGGACTAGTGCTTGATAACCCCTACATGGATATGATGAATGATGAGATCCCAAATGATGGGCATGTTGAGGAAGGAGAAGAATTTGAAGAACCCATTTTGACTCCTACCTTGGAGTTAAAAGATGATGGAAAGGGTGAAAATGATCAAACCAAAGAGGGAGAGGATGGGTATGTCGAAATTATGCCTTATGAAGAGGAGATGAACAAGGATGTCAATGATGACGGAGTAGAGGTACAACCAATAGCAAAAGCTAAGGTAACCAAGAAAACTCCCATTCCAAAGGTATCTTTTAGTTCTCCACTTGTTGTTTCCGATATCCCCTACCCCTCTAGAGCTTTGAAAACTAAGGAAAACTTCAAGTTCACCCAATTTAGAAAAATGCTTGAGGGACTTGAAGTGACCTTACCTTTCACCGATGTTATATTGAACATGCCCACTTACTCAAAATTTCTAAAAGACATCTTGACTCATAAGAGAACTTTGGGTACCCAAGATGTTATGATTATGGAGGCGGAGTGTAGTGCTCTCCTCATTAATCCTAACTCTTTCAAAATGCCGAAAAAACTTGGGGACCCCGGAAGTTTCTCTATCCCTTGTGTTGTGGGGGGGTCATGATTTCAAGGGCATTATGTGACAATGGTGCAAGTGTAAGTGTCATTCCCTTAACTATTGCTAAAAGAATTGGACTTGAAAGTTTAACCCACACTTCTATGACTCTACAACTAGCGGATAGGTCCGTTAAGCAACCTTTGGGTGTGCTTGAGGACGTACCCGTTAAAGTTGGCAAATTTTTGATCCCCACGGATTTCGTTGTCCTAGATATCCCGGAGGATAGCCACACTCCCATCATCCTTGGTAGGCCCTTTTTGGCTACCGGAGGAGTCCTCATTGATGTGAGGGACGGGCGGCTAACCTTTAGGCTGGGAAACGAAACCCTTGAATTTAATCTTCCACATCTAGTGAAGGGACCAATGTTTCACAAAGCATGCTCGGTAGAAGTCATAGAGGAAGTGATTGAGAAGATGCATGAAGAAGAGAAGCATGAAGAAGAAGCTCTACAAGTGGCACTCCATGATGAGGAGATGGGAGATGACCACGAGGTAGATGATGAACTAATGAAGAAGGTGGAGGGCCTTCTCCCTCCAAAGGTACAACTTAAGCCCTTACCCCCCTCACTTAAGTACTCTTTTTTAGGTGAGGGAGAGACTTATCCCGTTATCATTAATGCTAATTTAAGTGAAGGCCAAGAACTTGAACTTTTGAAAGTCTTGAAAACTCATAGGGGTTCACTTGGATATAGCATTGATGATATCAAAGGGTTAAGTCCAATCTTTGCATGCATAGGATTGTCTTGGAGGAGGGTAGCAAACCTAAGGTAGATGGGCTACGTAGGTTGAACCCTAAGATGGCGGAAGTGGTAAAAAGTGAGGTGATGAAGTTGCTAGAGGCCGGGATAATTTACCAAATAACCGATAGCTCTTGGGTGAGTCCCGTCCATGTAGTGCCCAAGAAAGGAGGGGTAACTATGGTGGAACAAGAGGATGGGACTCTCTTAGCTTCTAGACCCGTGACCGGGTGGCGGATGTGCATTGACTATCGCAAATTAAATGCCGCCACCCTCAAAGACCACTACCCCATCCCCTTTATTGACCAAATGCTTGAAAGGTTGGCGGGGCATTCTTACTATCATTTCTAGATGGTTATTCCGGGTTTTTCCAAATCCCCATACACCCGGAAGACCAAGAGAAAACCACATTCACTTGTCCCATAGGAGTTTATGCTTATAGGAGGATGCCCTTTGGGCTTTGTAATGCTCCGGGGACTTTCCAACGGTGTATGACGGCTATTTTTGCCGATTTTCTTGAGAAGAGTATGGAGGTCTTCATGGACGACTTTAGTGTCCATGGAGACTCATTTGATCTTGGGCTTTTGAATTTGTCTAATGTTTTGCAAAGATGTGAGGAGCACAACCTCGTCCTCAATTGGGAGAAATGCCACTTTATGGTGGAGGAGGGGGTTGTGCTTGGTCACATCGTGTCTAAGAGAGGCATAGAAGTTGATATGGCTAAGGTTTCGGTAATAGAAAACTTGTCACCCCCTACTAATGTGAAGGGAGTGAGAAGCTTTCTAGGCCATGCGGGCTTTTACCGACGTTTCATCAAAGACTTTTCTAAAATAGCCAAGCCTTTAACTTCTCTTCTTCTCAAAGACACACCATTTGTATTTGATGAATTTTGCTTGAGTGCTTTTTGTAGGTTGAAGGAGGCTCTTGTGACGGCTCCCATAATCCGATCACCGGATTGGAGCCTTCCCTTCGAAGTTATGTGCGACGCCTCCGATTATGCGGTCGGGGCGGTGCTTGGCCAAGTTGTGGACAAGAAGCACCATGTAATCTACTACACAAGCAAAACTCTTGATCAAGCCCAAGTCAACTACTCTACGACGGAAAAGGAGATGCTAGCCATTGTTCATGCCGTGGAAAAGTTCCGGCAATACTTTGTTGGTGCTAAGGTTGTGGTATACTCGGATCACTCCGCTTTGAGGCAATTGTTAGTGAAAAAGGATGCAAAGCCAAGGCTCTTGAGGTGGATTCTTTTACTTCAAGAGTTTGACTTTGAAATTAAAGACAAGGCGGGGTCGGAGAATGTTGTTGCCGACCACCTATCTAGATTGACTACTGAAGATCATGGGTTGAAGGATGAGAGTGGCCCGATCAATGAGTGGTTGAGAGAAGATAGTTTGATGATGATAGGTGGTAAATCACCATGGTTTGCGGACTTGGCAAATTTGATTGTGAGTGGGTTTATTCCGGAAGAGTTGGATGCTAGAGCTAGAAGGAAGTTGAAGCATGACTCAAAACGCTATTTTTGGAATGACCCACATCTTTTTCGCAAGTGTGGTGATGGCATGTTCCGAAGATGTGTTCCTAGAGAAGAAGGTATGGAGATAGTTGATAGAATTCACAACTCGGCCTATGGGGGCCACCTTGGTACATCTCGCACCATTGCAAAGGTGTTACAAGGTGGTTTCTATTGGCCATCTATGTTCAAGGATATCCACTACTTTGTCAAATCTTGTGATCGGTGCCAAAGAACGGGGAATATTAGTCAAAGGAATGAGATGCCCCTTCAAAACATTCTTGAGATTGAGCTTTTTGATTGTTGGGGAGTTGATTTCATGGGACCATTTCCCAACTCTTGCGGGAATGAGTACATTTTGGTAGCGGTGGACTATGTTTCCAAGTGGATTGAAGCCGTCGCCACCCCAACAAATGATGCTAAGGTTGTTATCAAGCTCTTCAAGAACACTATATTTCCGAGATTTGGGACCCCAAGGGTGGTGATTAGCGACGGGGGTTCGCACTTTAGGAAGAGCACTTTCAAGTTCTTACTTTCTTCCCATGGTGTCACTCATAAGACCGCTCTTGCCTACCACCCTCAAACTAGTGGGCAAGTAGAGGTCTCAAACCGTCAAATAAAAGCCATCTTGGAGAAGACTACAAGCAAAGGTAGGAAGGATTGGTCTCAAAAGCTTCCGGATGTTCTATGGGCCCTTCGCACCGCTTTCAAAACTCCACTCGGCACAACTCCCTACAAAGCTTGTTTATGGAAAAGCTTGTCACTTGCCAATCGAGTTGGAGCACAAGGCATGGTGGGCCTTAAAGGAGATGAACTTTGATATTGATATGGCCGGAGAGCTACGATTTCTCCAAATGAATGAACTTGAAGAGCTAAGACTTGATGCCTACGAGAGCTCAAAGATCTACAAGGAGCAAACAAAGAAATGGCATGATGCCAAATTGGTTGATAAAGATGTAAAAGTGGGTGACCAAGTCTTACTCTATAATTCTAGAGTCAAGTTGTTTCCGGGAAAGCTACGCTCTAGATGGTCGGGTCCTTTCAAAGTTATCGACATTTCACCACATGGAGCTTTTGAACTTTGGAGCGAAGAAGGTGGTAATTTCAAGGTCAATGGGCATCGAGTGAAAAGATATTTTGATGGCGATGAAAAAGGAACGGTGGAAGTACTCTTCCTTGGGGATCCACTTCCCGAGGAGGAGTCTTGTTTGTAAACTCTTGTGATTTGATAGGTTTGGTGGAGTCCCTCAACAACCACCAATTTTTTGTATATAGCATGCATATTAGGAGTAGTTGTGAAGATTTGGATTTGTGTACTCGGGTTTTTCGTCTTTAGGAAGAAGTTTTAGGACGGTTTGAAACACTTGTAGTCGGGTTTGGTTTGAAACCGTATCATTGGGATTATGTTGGTTGGGTGGATATTGTTGGTGACTTGGGTTTCTTAGGGGATTTGTTGAGAATTTGAAGACGAGAAAAGTGCTCCAGGCCGGTCGACCGGCAGCCGGGGTGCCGACCGGCCCAGAGCACTCCAGAAGGTGAATTTTGAAGTTTGAAAATTGAGTTGCAGGTATTCCAGGCCGGTCGACCGGCAGCCGGGGTGCCGACCGGCCCGGAGCGCATTATCATTGAAGTCAAGTTTTTGCAAAATTCTGAACTGTGTTCTGTGCCGGGTGACCGGCGGCCGGTCTGACAACCGGCCCAGAGCGCGTATAACTGAAAATTTGAAGATTGCATATTTTGAGCCGAGTTCCAGGCCGGTCAACCGGCAGCCGGGGTGCCGACCGGCCTGGGATACCTGAACACGAGCAAAACCAAAAAAACCAAAAAAATCAAAAAATTGACTTGGGGTCCAGGCCGGTCGACCGGCGGCCGGTGCCTGGACCGGCCCAGACTTCACCCGAGAGCAATATACAACTCGTGACCCCCCCTCACTTCCTTCATTCTTCTTCATTCTTCTTTCCTTCTTTCTTCTTCCTTCCTTCAAACCTCCACAAAAACCTCACAAAACTCACAAAAATCACCACCATACTCCATCACTACAACATCAATCCCAAAAATTAACCCACTACCTCAAATAAAATCATCCCCCACCTCAAAAACCCAATTTTTCCCTCTTTCAATTGAATCTAACGAAAATCACCATGGCTCAACAACCACCTCGGAAAAGAACAAGGGCTCAACTTGAGGCCGAGTTAGAAGCTAGACTTCAGCAAGTTACGGCGGGTATGGGTCCGGATGACGATTTTCCCGATATCGTCTTCGTCAGCGAAATCGCAAGAGGTAAATTTCAATGTTTAAAACGCAGAAGCCTTCCCCACTCCCGTTTTATTTGTCGGAATACTATGCGAAACCTCGGCCTTGATACGGTCACTCTTGAGCTTTTCAAAGGTTGGGGATGGGGGAACTCTACGGTCAGCACTTCCGTACTTACCCCCGTCTTACTTGGGAGTTTTTGAGTTCGTTTAGTCACGAGAAGGATAGGAATACGGGTATGGTCAAAATGGTATCTTTCCGCCTCTTGAATATTGCCTTTAGCATTCCCCTTGAGAAATTTTGTAAGGTTTTAGGGGTCAAATTTCATAAGTCGTACAAAGTCCCCGAAAACTTTAATGTGAATGATGTGTGGACTGCTATATCGGGTTTTGAATTTGCGAAGGGAACTAAGAGGCCGGCAAATGCTTGCCACAATGCCCCTATTAGGTTTTGGCATAGGTTTATGGGTTGGACGTTGTTTGGGAGAGAGGAGTGTCATAATTTTAGGGCCGATGAGCTTTCGATTTTGGCGGCTTACTTGTTCCAAAAGCCAAATAAATTTGGAGTCAACATCGGTCACCATGTCGTTATCCACTTCCAGAAAATTGCCAATGACCCATTTAGCCCGACCGGAATCCATTTAGGGGGGATTGTTACCAAGATTGCCCATGTCCTATGTAGAGATGCTCTGGATGAGCGTAATTTGAGGTGTTTAGGGGGATGCTCCTTGTTGACGGAGGATTACATTTCTAAGAAGCTTGAGTGGGTAGTAAAGAGAGTTGAGGACGGGAAGACTTATTGGAGGATTCGAGGGGTAAATTCTATTCCCCTCCCTAATAGTGCGGCTATGAAAGTGGTTCCTGATAGCGCGCACTATCTTCTCCCCCTAGAGGAGGAGAACCCTCCACCACCGCCTGAAGAAACCCCGGAAGATCCTTTAGCTCCAGTTACCGCATTTAGGCGTGATCCTACTGCCCCCGTCACTACATATCGGAGAGAGGAGCGGGGCCCCACTTCCACCACCTTACCCTATATGAACCCCTTCTATCATCAGCAGCAGTGGCGCCCTTGGCCCAATTCATCCCAACCCGACGCATCCACTTCCACCACTACCAGTTACCCACCTTTGGATCCCTCCTTGATCCAGTTCATGGCCGACATGACTTTGGCCTCCGAGGCAGCAGCTACGGAGAGAGAGGCAGCGGCTAGGGAGAGAGAGGCGGCAGCTAAGTGGCGAGAGGAGGAAGCTCGGGATAGAGCTCTTTTGTCGCAGCGGATGGACAGGATGTATTATGACTTGGCTCTTGGCCAATACCCTTCTTACGATAATTGGTGTAGGGAGGGGTATAGGGAGCCAGTTGGCCCACATCCGTCCTATTTTATGTGGCCAGAGGGTGGGTATGACCAGGGTTCTAGGGTGTTCGGAGATTTCAATGTTCAGCCAGATTATTATTCTTCTGCGCCGGGTTTTACTCAGCCTGTAGTTGATGAGGAGGAGGTGGACCCAGAGATTGCGGCTCAGAATGCCGAGTGGTTTGACAGGATGGGTCCACGGTTCGAGATTATGGAGGGTGGCGGCTCTGGTTCGGGAGCCCAGGATGTAGATGCGTCTTTTGCTGAGGCCAGTCATGGCCAATTTGATACTACATCCTCTGATTTCACTGGATACTCTTGAGGCCGGAAACCCATGAGTATGATCCCTTTTAATCCAAATCTTCATCATATTTATATTTTCGCATGCATTTAGATAGTTGTATTATATCTTAGCTTAGTCATCCATTTAGTTGCATCCATTTAGGCTTGCATTAGAATTTAATTTTGTAACATATCGTCACATATTAGCCTTGCATCCATATAGCGTAGTTGCATTTTGTTTGGTGTCATTTTTAGACTTTCCCGTGGTTGGTACCCCCATGAGGGGCGTGCATTTATGCATTTTACCGCCACGACGAGACTCCGATATGGCACACTAGACTTTCCTGTGGGAGGTACCCCCATGAGGGGCTTGCATTTATGCACCTTACCACCGCAGCGAGACTCTAGATTAGCATATAGTGTAGTTACATTTACTTAGATCATGACATTGTATTATATCATTTTGCATTTAGTTTTAGGAATTTTATTTAGTTCATGCATTTACTTAGAGCTAACCCTCTTGTATATATTGTTCATATTGTGATTATTCATCAAAAATCAAAAACCCCAAAAACAAGTTTTTATTTTTCAAAATATTTAAAAACCCAAAAACATGTTATTTGCTTTGAATTCACCCCTCACACCATGTAAATGCTAAGTGTGGGGAGGGAATTCCCGAAACATTGAAAAAAACCCAAAAAATTTTAGTTTTGTTTTTCCTTTTCTTTTTTCTCTCCTTTCATATTTGAGTCACTTACTCGGGGACGAGTAAGACTTAAGTGTGGGGAGGATTTTATTTCTTTTGTATATATCGTTGATTTTTGAAAAAAAGTTGAAAAATGCCTAAAAATCGAAAAATTTGAAAATTTTCCAAAAAATATATGTTTAGATTAGTTTGTATATAGTTTATTTTGTATATATTGCCGTGTGTTTCTTTTTATCTCCATCCATAGGTGCGCCCCACATCATAAGAGGCACGAAAAAGGGAAAATGAAGACGCTTTGGTGAGACCTTTCCTATTTCCCTTTTTCCCTTATCTCCTTTTCTTCTTATTTGAGGATGAGATGTGTTGATGACGATGTTGTGGATTTTGTTGATTGGCGTGTGTGCCACTTGTGTGCTGTTAGGAGATAGCATTAGCTTATGTGTCATATAGTCGGTTAGAGCATGTGCATTTAGGTTGTATATATGCTAGATTGCATCATGGCATATAGTTGCATTTAGAAAAATGTTTTAATAATTGTCTTTTTGGAAAACTTGTTGAATGTGCATAGTCCCTTTTTGCTACTTTTTTATTCATAAAGTGTTCATCTTAATCGTGGAATTTTAGACGCCCTGGGTTGTGCATTTTTAGTGAGTTTTAACCCGTCTACTAGTGCCGAGTCACGAGTTTGCGCTTATTCCACCTCGACACCCTCGATTGATGTGATTATTCCGATGGTAGAAAGGATTCTTAGGTGACCGTTCTTGCTATGCAACCAACCATGATTCATTGTTCTTCCACTTTTGCTCAAAAAAGGAAACAAATCAAACAAGCTGAAAATATTGAGTCAATTATCATCTTTTCTTGTTTTCGTCGAGGAAGTGCAAAACGGAACTTCTAGGGATTCTAGTGGGCCCATATCTAGGCCCCCTTTCGATGCCACTACGGTGGGGATACCCCTATTGTTGGTTCCGACCGCATGTCCTTGACGGAAACCGTGTGCTTTCATGCCAAAAATTGCAAACCAAAATGCAAATCAAAAAGAAAGAAAAAGAAAAAGAAAGCAAAGTGTGAAATGAAAAGTTTTGCAAGCACTTAGACTCAAATCTCAATTTCCTTTTATCCTTCTTGAATCATTTACCTTTGAAGTTGCATAGTGAGACGGGACGACCCTTGTGTCTCATTTATTTGAGAAACGTGAATTCCATATGCTATTGTGCTTAATAACGTCACGAGGATTTCATTTCCATCTTCCATTTTATCGCTTTTGGCCAAGCAAATAGTAGACGGGGTTCGAAATTTTCATTAGACTTGCACCGCTAGGAGGCGAATATTTTTCCATGCTTTATGATATTAGTGGCTTACAAGGATCATGCATTATTTAAACGGTTTTCCTTTTAGATATTTCCGTCACATGGATGAGGCATGTGATTTTTCTTTTGTTAGATGCATCTTTGTCGTGTTCTTACGTGTTTTTCATTTGGATGCGTCGAGATTTTGAGCAAGCCCCTACTTGCCTTGCAAGGAGGTACTCTACCTCATGAGTATCTCGTTGTGAGTTGAAGGGACGGAGGAGGCCCGTTAATTGCCTACCGTCGGATATTATTAGTAGTTTAGTTAGTAGTCTTAGTATTAGTGTAGTGTTGAATAAGGGTACTTATGGGTCTCGAATTTTGTTTACTTACTCGAGGACGAGTAAGTCTTAAGTGTGGGGAATTTTGATAAGCATTTAATTAGTCACATTTTTCCCTCATTTTCGTCCCCATTTTGGTCCGTTTACACGGATTTGCGTGCCCTTGATTGCATTCTGCTTCCCGTTTTCCCGTGCTATGATTATCGGTCTTAATTTGTAGGAATTAAGGCGGAAATGAAGAAATCGGAGCAATAGGGTCTTGCATGAGTCGGGATTCGAAGATGAGATGAAGAAGTGAAGAATTGAGTCATCAGGTGGCCCAGGCCGGTCCCCAGACCGGCGGCCGGCCCACCGGCCCAGACCACCACTCTACAAATGAAAGAAGCTGAAAAAGTGAAGAAAAGGCCCAGGTAGCGCCGGCCGGCCTACCGGCGGCCGGTCGACTACCCGGCCTACACCTACATCAGAAAGCCATTGAGAGTCAAATGGTGCTCCAGGCCGGTGGGGGACCGGCAGACCCCAAATTTCCCATACTTAGTGAAATTTTGAGATTTTTGAAGGCGAAGTCACTGAAGCTACTGATGTGCTCCAGGCCGGTCAGAGGGCCGGCGGCCGGTCGACCGGCCGGGAACACAAGACTGAAAATTCGCCCCCTCTTCTAATTTCTTCCTTAATTTCGAGATACCTATATATACCCCCCCTATTATTTTGTAAGCAGTCTTTTTTTTTTTACATTCCTCTTAGCACAAAACCCTAGAAGTTTGTAACCTAAATTAATCCCTAATTACTCTCCTAATATTTCCCTAATCTAGTTTAGTTTCTCATTTCAAGTTGTTGAATCTAGTCTTTCATTTCATTTTTGGGGTTTGTATTGAAGACTTGGGTGAAGACATTCCCCCTACTCATCAATATAAGTTTTGTTTGGTATTAAATTTCTCATCTTTTTTATTGTTTATGCAATTAATTTCCATTTCTAGTTTATAGTTCATCTTTTGATTGTTATCATTATTCTTCTCATAGCATAATGTTGATTGAACTCCCCCTTCCCTTTAGTGCTTTGATTCCCTTTACCATGTGTGAGTAGATTCTCCTCTAGGGTTTAGGGGGAGCCTAAGGGAGGATCATATGGGGTATTAGGTTGGTTAATTAGTAAGTTTGTGGTAAATGATTTGGGTATTGCCCATATGAACACCAAGTGTTTGATGAAATGGGTGAACGAAAGTTGCCATTTTATCAAACATGGTTTGATTTTCTCTTAAGCGACGGTGGTAGAGACGATTAGACTAAGTGTTTATATGGGTGATTTGAGACAAATGCGATGGCTTTGTTGATGATTATCGATTGTTGAGACATTAGCAATCGATTTTACTCGAATTATTTACCCCTTTGCTAGTTACCCGACTAACCCATTAATCCCCCTAAGGTGAACCCTTCACCCTAGTCTTTCCCTTAATTGTTTTCGTCTTTATTACTTAGCGATTACTTGTTTTTCCTAATTTTTAGTTAACTTTCCAATCCGTCATATTTTAGGCTAGAATAGGATTCAATCGAACTAGTAGTTGACCCCACCATCCTTGTGGTTCGACCCCGACTTCCGCTATCGCATTAGTTGGGTTTCATAAATTGTTTTGCTTGAGCGGTACGCAACAAATCGCTCATCAGTCGTGTTCCTTATGCATCAGCCATAGGATCGATCATGTATGCCATGATATTCACACGTCCAGACGTGGCATATGCATTGAGTATGACGAGTCGGTACCAAGAAAATCCAGGTGAAACACACTGGATGGTTGTTAAAAACATCCTTAAGTACTTACGAAGGACTAAGGATTGGGTATTGACTTATGGAGGAGATACTAAGCTATGCGCAATCGGTTACGCGGATGCTACCTTCCAAACGGATCGAGATGACTCGAAATCTCAGTCTCGATTCGTCTTTACTCTTAATGGCGCTGCGGTCAGTTGGAAAAGTTCCAAACAAAGTATTATAGCAGACTCTACAACTGATTCCGAGTACTATGCCGCTTCGGAAGCTGCAAAGGAAGCTATATGGATGAGTCAGTTCTTACAAGGACTAAGCGTAGTTCCTAGTTCGAATGACCCAATCACCATCTATTGTGACAATAGAGATGTCATTTTCCAAGCTAAGGAGCCTAAGTCTAGACATGTACTTCGGAAGGCTCACATGATCCGAGATTACGTGGAGCAAAAGGAGATAGTGATTGACAAGATTGCTTTGGATGACAACATCGCGGACCCTCTCACTAAACCGTTAAAATATGATAAGCATGAAGGGCACGTTATTTCCATGGGAATAAAACGTGTTCCTTAGTTGTAGTAGCTGTTCATATGGATTAGATAAATGTCTCTTTTTCATATACTATTCATAACATCATCGTATTGTTTCATATTTTGTTTCTCATGTGGATTGTACGACAACATTGAACGCCACAAAGTAAACTGAATTACATTATATTTATTTTGGTCCGTAATCGCCCAAATGATTTGATAACTCTGACAATTATATTGTGAAGTTGATTGATGGTGGGTTCAACGAGCCATAAGTCAAACAGTCGACTGATCAATAACAGATACGAGTTATAAAGATACCACGTAGGACATCGTGACAACGTTATGGAGTCCTAAATGTGTAAGAACATTTTGTGCCAGGTCGTGGATTGGACGTCCATAGTGTTCCTAGAGTCGATTCTTTTGACTATCGACTGTCTCTTGAGATTAAGGCAGTTTTTGGGTGACTTTGGTTTCTTTCTCATGTTCGACCGTAACAGGAGGCTAAGCAGATTTTACTGGGTCATTTCATACTGTGCTTGTATCTGCAGGATTCGAGTTGAAGAAAATATCCAACCTTTATCAGGTTTTGTTATTTCTCAGGGCCACTTGAGGAGTTGTAACTGTAACAACCCGAAAAGTACCCTATTTTTCTAGGGAAAATATTTTACGGATACTTTTCAGCAGATTTAAGTTTTAATTTAGAATTTATTGTTTCGAGTTGAATTTGGAATTTCCGAGTTCGTATTTGGAATTTCTGCGAGATTCCATGAGAATCCCGTTTTAAGTCATCTTTGACTTTTCTTGACTTTTAAGTTGTCTTTGACTTTTCTTGACTTTTAAGTCATTTTGAAGTCGTCATTTACTTTTCTTGACTTTTAAGTCATCTTTGACTTTTCTTGACTTTTAAGTCGACTTTGACTTTCGTTGACTTTTCCCGACTCATCTCGTAAATTTAAAGACCGAAATTATATTTGAAAAATAATAAATTTTATTTATTTTTATTTAGATTTATTTGAATTTATGATAATTTAATATAATTATTTTGAATTTATTCGGAATTAAAGAACCCGAGCGTCATTTAACTATTCCCGAGTCATCTTAAATCCCGAAACAAAACCCGAAACCCGACTTTGGCATGAGTCACACGCCCCATGTCATCTTTTTCCACTCACTTTAGATATTTTCATTCTTATGATTAAACTAATACTAATATCTTAGATATTTATAACTTTATCGATCCGTCAACTTAAACTCCGCAAATCGCTTCAAAAACAGACCCGATTCTTCTCATGTCACACGGCTCTCTCACCCTCTCATAGGACTTGATATTTTCTTTCTTTTGATTACAATAACATAATATCTAGATATTTGGTTAATTAACTTAATATCTAATTATATCTAATCAATTACCGTAATATAATTATAAAACCCGAGTCAATTCCGTAACAACAATTTCAAAACCCGACTCCATCTTTTCTCTATATGTACACGGCTC